>NW_010578766.1:470283-586085 GCF_000705375.1 Tinamus guttatus
GTCGCTGTCGCTCCGTGTTTTCCGGCCGGGGACAGCTGTGACCGCGCTCCTCTTCCGCAGCCGCTCTGTGCTGGTCGCGGTCTGCAGCCGTCTCCTCCTTCCCCCTCCAGTCAGCTCCCGCTTGCTGCGGTGCCGCTTACGGACACAGAGGAACATAAAGGCTGTAGCAGCAGCTCTGCGTGGCAGTTGGAGTGTTTTAAGTCGGCTAGCAAAGCTTAGTATCTTATTTATTTATAAGTCCTGTGCATTCTTCAGGGAAAACACACGTCATTAGCCGCGGTCTGCAGCCGTCTCCTCCTTCCCCCTCCAGTCAGCTCCCGCTTGCTGCGGTGCCGCTTACGGACACAGAGGAACATAAAGGCTGTAGCAGCAGCTCTGCGTGGCAGTTGGAGTGTTTTAAGTCGGCTAGCAAAGCTTAGTATCTTATTTATTTATAAGTCCTGTGCATTCTTCAGGGAAAACACACGTCATTAGCTGAGTTCCTCATGGTGAAGAGCGTTGCTGGCTAAACAGAGTGAGAGGGAAGAAAGCTGAATAGAGACCTGGCTGGAACCACCTCCCCCGGCCCTCTCTTGCTGGCATTTACAGGAGAACCGTGTTGGGCACATCCGAGTGCAGATCAGCAGCTTTGAGAGCAGATACTGATTACAGCTGACTTGTCTGGGGCCTTCGTTGGCATGTGCTTCCCTTGACAGCAGGACTTTTTCTAGCCTGTTTTAACACTAGCTTCAAATTGCAACATTGCTTTTAACAAAAAAAAAAAAAAATTGAGTAGCAATACACTTATGCAGCGTAGATATTAAAAATACAGCTGGGCAGCTTTGATATTTTGATCTGCCAGTCTTGCCATAAGGGTACTTTCAGGACACTGCCAGCTGCAGGGAGCGTTTGATAATCTTTGAGCACGGGCTATGAATTACTGCTGATCGCTCTGCCTGCGTCACACCGAAGTTGGGAAAGAGCAGAGACGTTTGGGTGAGCTGCATACACGAAGCTGCACATGGGAATCCTGTAAACAGTGTTGATGTGTGCAACCTCTGTGCCTGTTTCTTGAAAATGCAGACTGAGGTCTAGGCTTTAACACCAACGTTGACAAATGTTGCTAGTCTGGATTGTGAAAAGTTCAGCAAATAATGTGCTCTCTAGAGCGCTCACAAAGTTTTCCAGTGAATACCATTTATCTCTACTCCAGGATCTGCCTGGAAATGAGAAACTCTATACCAGGAAAGAACATTTATCTCACTTGCTAGACACTTTGTTATAACAAAGGAAACTTTTTTTTGTTGCTTTTATCTTAGTCTAGGATATAGAATTTAAACACAGAATTTATGCCGCTTTTATAGCAGGGTCTTTTTTTCAGTTGCCTGGAGGGTCTTGCAAGTAGAATCCTCCAATCGGAGTGTTTCTTCCTCTGCAGCAGTGTAACTGGCTATATGGTTTTTTTTAAATTATTTTATTTTCCTTCTCCTAGGCCTTAGATTAACCTTCCCAATTAGTAGTTCACTAAACCTCTCTCAAACCACTTAGTATCTGTTTTTCTTCCTGGACAGAGGGTATCTTTCTGGGAGCTATAGGCTCTCTATTCAGTCAGTGTTTCATATCAGTGCTTATTCCTGAACTGTGCTGTAAACAAGAGCACATGGCAAACTAGGCACTGCTTGATAAACCCTCTCAAGGTCTGTGTGCGGACTTGAATATTGGAAGCACTATTTTCCATGCCTTGAGATGACTAAAAGTCTGCATTAGAGGTTGTGGGTCTTTAGTAATAACAGGTAGATCTATTTTTAATGGCAAGTATGGACTGAGTATATAATTTTTCACTTTTGTGTTCTTGTAAGATTCTAATACTTGACCCGAAGGTCACAATGTTCAAACACAGCAGACTGTTGATGTTGAGTTTTGCAGCTCAAATAATAGGAATGGCAGTGCTTGTTAACCTGAGCACATCCTGGGTAATTTACTGAGCCTGTGCTGAGCTCTCTTCCTGCCCTCTCCTTAGGGCCAAGGAGAGCAGAAGAGAAGGGGGAAACTCTAAAGGGTCTGTCTTGCTTGTGGTAAAATAGAAGGAAGCATGAAACAACCTTAAAGCTTATCCTGAACATGTAAACCAGCTGCTCGGGTAGCAATAAGGTAAAAATCTTGGGAATGACCCCTTGAAAATCACAGGGTCACAGAATGGTTGAGGTTGGAAGGGTCTTCTAGAGATTGTCTAGTCCAACCTCCAACACACAGAGCATGTGGCATGGGGTGGCATCCAGGTAGGTTTGAAGATCTCCAGAGGAGCCTCCACAGCCTCTCTGGGCAGCCTGTGCCAGGGCTCTGGCACCCTCAGAGCAAAGAAGTTCTTCCTCACATGGCGATGGAACTGCCTGTGCTTCAACTTGTACCCATTACCCCTTGTCCTGTCATTGGCCACCACTGAGAAGAGTTTGGCCCCATCCTCTCTACATTCACCCCTCAGGTACTTGAACATGTTGGTCCAATCCTCTCAGTCTTCTCCAGGCTAAACAGGCCCAGCTCGCTTAGTCTTTCCTCATTCAATAGAAGCTCCAATCCCTTCATCTTTGTGGTTCTGCGCTGGACCCTGTCTAGAAGCTCCACGTCCCTCTTGTCCTGGAAAGCCCAGAGCCGCCTGCAATGCTCCAGGTGTCTCCTCAGAGCTGAGAAGAGGGGCAGGATCCCTCCCTTGCTCACTGGCAACACTCCTCCTGCTGCAGCCAGGAGCCCGTTGGCCTTGTTGGCCACAAGGGCACACTGCTGCCTCATGGGTAACCTGGTGTCAACCACGCCTCCTAAATCCCTCTCTGTGGAGCTGCTTTCCAGCAGGTCAACCCCTAGTCTGTGCTGGTGCCTGGGGTTATTCCTCTCCAGGTGCAGGCTCATAAAACTTAGAGGCATGAATTTCGTTTAAGTGATCATAAAATATTTGACACCTGCCCTAATAGGTTCAACTATGGCGTTGAAGAAAATGTATCATAAGAGGAGCCTTTGCAATAAGACATATAAGTGCTTAGTAATTAAGGCATTGGTATTTTGTAAAGAACAGTGAAATTTACTGCCTGCTGCAGTATTTTGCATCCTTTTCACCTGCCTCTGCAGCTTAAGACAAGCAAATGGAGCAGCAGAGCTACCTTGTGCACAGAAGCCTTAATTTTTGCCACAACTGTGCTTCTCAATTTCTGTGCACAATGTGAGCCATAGTATGGCTCAAATTCCTGCTTTTGACCTTTCTATTCCTTTCTTCCCCTTCCCTCTGTGTTAATCCAAGCTAAAACAACTGGTGCATATGAACTTTTATGTAGTTCAGCCATCTTGACTTTGGTAAGTATTAGAAGACAGCAATCTTGTTTCCACATGTAAAGCAGAGAGTATTTTGGGAGCAAGAGTCCTTACTTGAGACTTCAGGCTCTGGAATGACTGTAGCACTTGATGGGGATATTTGCCAAGTCCGACTGAGTTCTTTCTCAATTACTTTTATTCTGTCCCTTTTCCAGTCAAAGGGATATGAACAAGAAAGAATTGCTTTGGAAACTGTGGTCTTGGATGGCTGGTACATTGCAAGGAATGCTCCCCAATTTAACTCTAATCGGTGATGCCATATTGCAGAGAAAAGAGCATCAGGATCTCATTGATTCACTGCACTTTTTGGAGGCAGCGTATTATGAATGTTTTGGAGAGCATGTCTGGCTAGCTCCGTGGGGAAATACCAGTTTTTATGATATGATATAGAGAGTGCAGCTATGTTATGTGGTATAACAGAAGGAGGTGAAGTTAAGCTATTCATCAGCAGTGGGGAGAAATCAGCCTCAGATGCTCATATGATCATAAAAGTCATGGCTTTATAGATAGATAAGTGTTTTATATTTGTTATATATATATATATAAATAATTCAGTAGCTAGCTTTGAAATGGAGCCTACTTCTAATTAGTGTATTCTTGTTGGTTAATCTTGGTCATAGTTTATTCTAGCTAAACAATGTCTTCAACCTAAAGAACTTCTGACTCGGAAGCAGTGACTTGAACTCCTGAAGTCGGGTGCTGCTCCAGACGTGATCTGCAGAAGCGGCCTGTCAGGGCACAGCTGGGGCTTGTGCTTGTTGCTTATTTTGTGACTCCTTTCGAGGAAAGGAGTTAGTGATTCAGTTAGTCAAAAACAGCATTCTGTTTTGATTGGTTTGACTTCATGTTGGGTTTTAGTAGATGATTTGGTGATTTAGCTGTGGAATGCTTAAGGCAATTTCGCTTGTGTTTCAGGTTGGACAAACCTTTGAAGATACCCATGTTTTCCTGCTTTCTCAGTCTGAGGGGGCAGAGACTATAGTTTCCACACTCTATGGCTTTAGAAAATGCATATATATTTAAGAGGGATTTCTAATATCCTGTTTTAAGATGCCTAACAGAAATGGCAAATGTCAGTCCCCTCTTAAGGGACATGTGAATGGGAGGCAAGTTGCACATAGTGTTATGATGGGTTTTAGAACAAAGTTGGAGAAAGTGAGGTGAAATGAAGCAGCCTGCTCGGCCAAGCACTGTCTATTTCAAAGATAGAATGTTTTGGTCTCTCATTTGAATAATTGTTTTATGCAAGTTTGATGGCATTATTATTATTATTATTATTGCCAGGCCATTCTGTGCAATGGCCAAGTCTTGTTGGCAGAGCTTGGGAGGAGGAGGGTGTTTCTGAAGAGAGGTACAGGTTAGAAGCGCTCTAGCTGATGACCAGCATGTGCTTGTGGGCATGAGGAGAGTGGTTTGATCATGAGATGATCTCTCTGTGAGGCCCTGGAAGCAAGAGGAAGCCTGTGATGGAGCTGATGCAGCAGTTCTGTGTGTGACTTGTATAAATAAAGTTTCTGTTCCCTACTTCTCGCTAGATAGCTGGTCAAAACCCTGAGATAAGTCTTGTGTAATTGCTGTCCCTGATTAAGTGGCAAGGTGTAGCCACCACAGTGTTCTCTGCAAGCAGGGTATGTCTCTCTCCTGCCTTCACTTGTATTTCATTTCTTTCAAGCATGTCATAGGCACTTGATAAGTGACATGGCAAGTGGAGGAAGTCTCTGCCTCGTTATTTCCTTTGTCATTGCTTGTCTCCTTCAAGCTCCTGGAGGGCCGTCTCTGCACGCACTTCCTTTCTCCCCTGCTGCCTGCTGGCTCCCTGGGAATCCCTCCCAGGGAGAGCTCTGCAGAGCTCTGTGGTTTCAAGGACTGCGCTTGCTTCTGGCATAAGCTTGTCTTGGAAAAATCTTGAAGTCCTTGTTTCCATCTGCCTTATTCTGACCTCCTTGTTAGCATCCAGGATTCTACCTTCTTTTAACTTTAGACCACTGTTTGGTTTCTTAGTTGCCTCCTTCACCTGCACTGCCTCTTTGCAGTGTCCTGCAGTGGCTTTGGTTCTGCCTGCTACATGGCTGTTTTCTGCAATACTTCTCTCTTTGGTACCCTCTCCTTCACCTGATTAATTCCTGTAACTTCGTTACTGATCTTTCTATGTTTGTCTTGAATTGTGCATAACTTGGCTGCAAAAAGGAAGGGTAATCCAATCTTAGTGTCACTTGAAAAAAAAATTCTGTTAAATATGTTGATTAAAATCTTTATAAAAGTTCACTTTGAGATGTACCTGGATGATTAGGAGGTGGTTCTGCAGTTTCGCTTGAAGAAGATTCTCTGTCTTTTTGGTAGTTTGAAACTGTTGAAAGCTTTGAGGATGAGCACTTACTGGTATCTAATCCTAGCAAACTGCAACATAGTTCTGAGATCAAATAGGTGTTGATTGCTGCTTAGATCTTTATCCTGCTTAGTTAGTGTAGTATTCCTGTTCCCACCCCGCTCTCCCAAACAAAAAATATTACCTAAGAGTGATTAGATAGCTGCTTTCAATTAAAAATACTTCCCCCTTTCTAACATAAAAAGGTATCTCAATTTTTTCTTTTCTTTCTTTCTCACAGCCCTATCTGTTTTGATATGATTGAAGAAGCCTACATGACAAAATGTGGACACAGTTTCTGGTAAGATTTTTGTATTGAGCAAAATATCTGTTTCTGTAGCATGTATAGGCTGACACATAAATGAATTCCTCCCCAGTTTTCTGTTTCTTTTCTGTCTTCTTGCATGGAAGAAAAAAAATGAAATCAAATGGAACCAATGGCTGCTAGTTGGCTTAAAAAAGTGAAATTGTCTTTGTGCTTAAAACAAGTGCTCCATGCTGCTTCCTTTGTGGGGAGAAAAAGAATAGTGATCATTGATGGATGCCACCAACAGTTATCCAGAGTCAGAACAGTTGCCAACTTATTTACATCAAAGAAGAGAGACTTTTTGGCTGTTTTTTTCCCTTATCACCTGAAGCGGTGAATCCCACTGCTGGTAGAAGTCATGGCGGGGAGTGCTGGTGTTAGTAAGTCCTTCTTGCCTTTGCTTGAGGCCATGTGCAATTTGAAGTGGTTTGCACCTTCACCTTTGAAGCTCTTGATTTTTTTTTTTTTAATTTTATTTTTAAATAGACTTTGAGTCCACTGAGCTTCTTGGGAGAGAATGTACTTCAGGCTTGCTTCTTTCCATCTCCTGTCCCACTGATATTTTTCTTTTTGCAAAATATCTGCTAGGCAACTGTTGCATTGAGTTGGCCCAAGGTCCATGTACTCCTCAGTGTGTTGCCTCTGGCTGTCGTGAGAAACAAATGTTTCCTGGAGGAGCACAAGGGCCCTCCAGGGGGCAGGTGTGGAATTCGCTGCTCCTCCTGCTCCCAATTAGGGATTGGAATAAACTTTGAACCATGAGGTTTTAATGTCCTTTGTTCAGTGTACTCTTATGGTGTATGTTAACTGGCAATAAATCTTGTGCCTTTTACAAGAAGCAGTACTTTAGTAACTTTAAGCCCTTGTTTCAAGCAGCAGATTCAGCTAACTTGTAGAATGTGCAACAGGTAAAGTAACGACTGATTTTGTTCCCTACATGGTAACACTTTATTCCTGTGTGTGATGCTGTTTTAATATCTAAAATAAGAATCATCCAAATATTTTTCTTCAGAATGAACACAGCGATAATGAGCCGTAGGGTTTTTCTTTCAGTATTTGACATGAAGCTAAATTGCTCATGAGATGAGTAAGCTGCCTGTTAAAGAGCATCTGCTGATCCCTCATACAGCTGAAAATCAAACAGAGCACTTGTGGAGTGGCTTGTGTTAATTGCATGCCCTGGAAGAACACCCATGGGGTGGCAGAAAATGTGAAAAGTGGCAAGAAAGATGTTTCATCTGTGCTCGATTACCCAGAAGGCACAATAGCTTTTAATGCTACTTGCTAAGTATTTGGCTATCCTGGAGATTTACTTCTTAATAACTGTCTGTTTTGCTAGCCCTCTCTGTGAAGGGGGAGCATAAATTCAAGACAGAAGCATGACTGAGGTGTTCCTCCTTCAACAGTCCTCACTGAAATGACTGGAGAGTTAAGTACTTAAATGGTGCTCGCAATACTTGCCAAGAAACCTAATTGTCTTTTTGTTGGGCCTGGAACATTCAGACTGCAGTGTTGGAGGATCTTGGCAATGCAGCTGGTAGTTGGCAGCACAAAAGGAGTTTACCTTATCTATGGTTGATGTTGTTTAGCTTATGTGAGTTTACTTTTCCTTGAGATTTGCTCACTTATTTGTTTCTTGATTTTTATTTTTTTTAACAGCTATAAATGTATTCATCAGAGCTTGGAAGACAATAACAGATGTCCCAAATGTAACTATGTGGTGGACAACATAGATCATCTTTACCCCAACTTCTTAGGTGAGCCCTATGTTTGCTTGCATAATAAACATCTTAGCTGTGAAGGAGGTTCTATATATTGAAAATGAAATCCAACATGAGCCTTGTCTGTTATGCTTGAAAAACAAGCAAACAATCAAAATCCCAGAACACCAGATTAGTGGTTAAATTGCTGGTACTCCAATGTCTTCAGCAGTGTTATGTGATGATTTATAGCAGAAAGATTCAGACTTGCTGTTGTTGGCATACTCAAAAAAGCAAAGCGGAAGGTGTTTTCTTAGTCTTTAAATCTCAATTTACTCTTGTTTTCTTGGACTGTCATCCATCTAGTAATCAAAAACATGCCCTGTTTACAGAGCGTGAAGGGGAGCTGCCTTAAACAGGGTATTGCTTTGATCTGGAGTTTTGATTTGACTGACTGCTTCAGGGGGCTCCGTGTGACTTGTGCACACGTGTAAATTACCTATAGGAAGAATGTGCATACACATACCTTGGGTATGTCTGTTTTTTTTTTTTTTTTTTTAGTCCTTAAACAGAAGAGGGAAATGTTCATAAGTAGAAATAGAAATAAAACTGGGTTACTGGGAAGAAAAGATCAAAGGGAATGTTTTGCAGTGTGAAGCATCAAAAGACTTAATTTAATTTTGTGGTGGAATATCCATTTAATAGTAAATAGATTAAAAGCCACAATAGCCAAAGAATCTTCCAGAAGCAGCCACCCCCAGTTTAGGCCTAACTGCTTTGTCCCAAGTACTGAGGAATGTGTGTTAGGCCAAAGAATGTTGCTACATGTATTTTCAAGGCTTTAAGAGTTCTATTTTGAGGAAAAAATGTGAGGAAAGGGAAGAGCTTGTAATGTGCGCAAAGGAATAGGACAGATGAGGTTCTTTTCTGTGTCTCTTTACACCATTCACAATATTAGCAGGAAAAAGCTGTGGCAAAAAGTCTGCAAAACATGATGGTAGTGGTTAATGGAAAATGGTTGTGTTTGACTGAACTTGTCGCCATAGTAAATTTGTTCAGGGTTTTATCTCCTTTGTGCTCTTCTGTGATGTACTTTTGCCTCAGAGTTGTCTACATTGTCTAGTAGAGAAGCATGAGTGCTGAGGTGAGGAGAAAAAGGAACTAAAGCAAATCCGGAAATGTGTAGAAGGTGTAATTGCAAAATGGCTTTTGAACTCCTTATCCTACACAAATTTATCAAAAAGACACTTTTTATGTTTTAATTAATAATAATCTCTATGTTGAAATCAGAGTTGATTTGTGAACTTTAAATATATCCATCTTGTGCTGATGTCTTTTTGTTTTTTTTAGTCAATGAACTTATTCTTAAACAGAAGCAAAGATCTGAGGAGAAAAGATTCAAACTGGACCATTCAGTGAGTAGCACCGTATGTTCCAATTTTCTTACTTTATATTCATATTTAATGGATCTGAAAGCGATTGTGTAATTTTGTGGCCTAATTTAGAAGAAATTTTGTTCTTGAGATGATGCTTTAATTTGCTTTGCAGGGAATAATCCCAGCTTCAGTAGCATTGGATCCTTTCAACCTTGTTAACTCTAATTCTTCCTGCCTGCCGGTACTCATGTAGAGAGGAGCTGTTAGCATAGTTAAATGTCATGCGATGTACTGAATATAACCTGGGAAATTACCCGTGGAGGCATACTTGCTTAAAGGTAATAATCTCCATTCAGTGTTGGAAATTACAACTGCAATGAGAGTAATAGACGATTAGTGGGGCCACAAACTCTCCTCATGTGAGAGAAGCAGTGTTCTCCAGAGAAATTAGAAGTAAATACCAGCCACAAGAGGGAGAAGGATATATTTGGAGTGCTGACGTTCAGGCTTGGATCCCAAGGAAACCTTCTGGATTTTTTTTCCAGATTTTTTTTTTGTGTTACAAAATTGGGATACATCTTAGCATAATGTGTGTTCTTTGGTAAAGAAACCACTCTACTACAACAGTAGAAACTCTTGTATGTTAAGATTGAACTGAATCCATGGCTCTGAAGAGGAAACTTAGATACTATTGGTTGTGCTGTGTCTGGTTTCCTTCCTTTGCTTTCATAATTCATAAATGGAAAGTAATATTAAAGATAATGAAAAGCCATTTTTAGTGTGTGAGGCAGGAAAAAACCCTCTATTGAGCATTATAACTTAGGAACTGCATTGTAGAAAAATCAGACTTTCAGCAGTGATATGCTTTTTAAAAAAAAGTGCCTTAAAGATTGTTTGACTTACAGCCAGCTTTTTATACTTAATAGTGACGATTTCCATACCTGCTTTAAAACGTGTGTGTTGACTTGAAGGCATCTACACAACTTCTTAGGAATTGGTTCTACTTTCTCTCAAAAGCACCACTTCTAAAAACCATCCCTGTAGGTGCATCTGCATTAGATAACTGCCAATAAGTGTGGAAATCTACCATGACTTTATTAAAAAAAAAAAAAAAAGGCATTATAATTGTCTTTTGACAGCAAATAAAAATGCCAAATCTCAAAAAAACCCCAGAACCACTTGTTTTACCAACTTTTCAGTGTACTTGTTCTCCTCTTACATCTATTGTTAAGACAAGACACTTGAGACATGTTATGAGAAAAGAATTTCATACTGAGCATTTCTTGGCAATGGATATGTCTTACTAATAAAGAAATTGTATTAAGACATCTGTAAATTTTTCTGAACAGTTTAGCTTGTCCATCAAATGACACTTCAGTACAAACTTTTTTCCTGATCCTTTCAGTGTCAGTTAAATCAAGCTTCACACTGTATGCCATAAACTGACAGCATTTTTATCCATAATGCAAACACCATACTAGAATCTGATATCTAAAGGAAACAGGCCTTTTTCTGCAATGTCTTTCCTCATTTTGTTAGGACACCTGCTTTTCTCTGACCTTGCTTATTAAGCCTGACCAGCCTGTAAGCAGGTTCTGATTCTGTTCCGTTTCTGCGAGAAATTGTTTGCCAGGGCTAGTCTTCTGGTAACTCTTTGAAAATGAAAAAGGGGTTTTGGTTCTGTAGCAATTTCACTATTTTAATCAAAAATAAATTTCTTGTGGGGCAAACAAATCAAATGAGAATTTCCTTTCTGTAAATCTATTTTATTCTTTGGGTTGTTTTTTTGCCCCTCTTTTTTTTTTTTCTTATGAGAACACAGTGTATTCTAAAAGTTATTTTGTGTTGTACTAGTGAGTTTGCCTCAAATCACATGCTGATTCCTATAAGAATTGCATGTTTTTTCCCATTTGCCCCAGAATGAAATTGGTTGGGTGCTTTCTTGTCTCTGTGGTTTCCACAGGTTCTCTGTTGAATACTTCGTAAATGAAATAATCACCTGTATGGATGTCCTGTATTTTTCTTAATGCAGTCAACACAGGTAGAGTGTAGCCTCCTAGAAAATGTCTGCATTAGATTGGATGGCATTTCTTGTTTTTGCAAATTTAAATATCTATTCCTTTGGTTCCTTGAGCTTTTTCAGGTAGGACTCTATTAGCACTAGCTGCTTAGTCGCACGGGTTGAACGAAAACAGCACCCTGATGAGTTCCTCCTTTGTAGCTCTCATATTTCTGATGAAAATCCTTTTGAGAGGAGGTAGCATAGGAGATACTTGCTTGTCTCGCTAGAATTTCACTTGAATGCTTCACCTACTGCTTGTTCAGAAAAAACTTCAAGAGGATTTGCCACTTAACAGTATTTCAGGTACACTTAGAATGCAACTAAGCTTGGATAAACACACTTTTTTCTTCCTTTTGATATAAATATGCTCTTAGAAACAAGGACACAAATCATATAAAACTGACTATGAAATAGTTCTTGTATAATAGAGCCTTGTCCTGTATGTGTGTGAGAATTGGGAATTCTAATTCCTGAAAACCATTTGCATTTCCTTTAGAAAGGATGAAATACTGAACTGTTGCTTTTAATATTTGTTGTTTGACATGACCCTGCATTGCTTGAACTTACTCTCCCTAATATCTCTTGTCGTCTTAGAATGGCCATAGGTGGCAGATTATTCAAGACCTGTTGGGAACTGATCAAGACAATCTTGACTTGGCCAATGTCAACCTGATGCTGGAGCTGCTGGTGCAAAAGAAGAAGCAGCTAGAAGCAGTAAGAAGTTTCTTGTGTCTTAGTTATGTTTTTTAATTAACCTTTGAGTAGTTCAACCTTTCACACTTATGTTTTTAAAGTAGAATTGTGTTGCTGAATTAGTTACTATTAGTTACTACTATCAATTTTCTCTTATACTTTGGTATTGAAAAGCTAACTTGTTGCGCACACAGTCTGATGCACTGCACTGTCATATAGTCATATAGGCCTATAGCATTGATGCTGTCAGGGTTGTGCAAATGGAACGGGCAAAATGCTAGAGAAAGTGGCCAGCAAAGCACTTAGATATGTCCAAAGATGTTCCCTAATTGAGCGTTACACCAGTAAATACCCAGACCTTCCTAGGTAATGACCTTCAGGAAGGCCAAATTGTAGTTAACTGAGAAGGTTGGTGAAGATATGAACATAAAAAGAGCAACTAGGGCCCCCCCCCCCCCCCAAAAAAAAAAAAAAACCAACAAAAACAAATAAAAAACAGTAGAATTAAAATGCAATAATTAATAGAACTAGAATGATTTTTCATCTCTTCAGAGTTCTCTGATATTCCATGCTTGCATGAGACATTCACATGTCTTGTTTATGGAGTCATTTTGAAGATTTGCACAATGTGAAGGAAGCTGATGCTGCAATTTAACCAAAAGAGAGTTTGTTGGGGATAGATCTCCAGTGTTTGGCCATTTCAGGATGCATTTCCAGCATACTCTTGGTCTCAGCTGATCACTTTCCAATTATGAGGCAGGTAAATTGCATTAGAGAACTTGGTCTAGTGAAGTCTGGGTAGGAGGGTGGATTTCAAAACAGGTGAGGAGATCTTTTATTGAGAATTACTTTTTTTATTCAGTCTTGCAAAATCACCATTTAAACAACGTCTGATTCTGATGGATGGGAAATAACCCCCAAATCCACTTGCTTCGCTACTAGTATGTTATATTATTTTGCTCTGTGGATACTGGAGTGTTTTTTCACTGTTGTTCAGTGCAGTTTAGGTGGGAGAGCAGTTTCTAACTGAATAGTAAAACCTCTTTTTCCTCAAGCCTTCTTGTGTCATCTGTGACAATCATCAGAAAAGTGTGGATATGCTTTTGACCTGAAGCAAGTGTATTAAGACTTTATTTTTTAAAAAGGTTGACATTTAAACAGCAATTCAAAAGCTTTTTTTCTAGTTTTGCTTGTTTCAGTTTCTCACTGTAGTCATGGGGGTAGGGAGAAAGAGCTAGAGAATCATCCCAGAAAAGTCTTCTTGCATCCTAATTTGCAGTTTCATTTTTCTTTTTACTCTTCCCTTCTGAGTGCTCATGTGCCTTGAACCTTTCTGAGTCTGTGGTCATGATCCTTTTATTTTTATATATATATATATATATATATATATATTTTTTTTTCCTGGAGACTTTAAAAATGCCTCAATGCCAGAATAGAATTAGGGCTATTTTAATCCTGAAGAAAATCTGTGTTCTATTGAATATATGTATTATATGTATTTCCTTCCTTTTTTGCTTTTCTCTTTCTCTTGCCACATGGAGATTTTGTCCAGGTTAGGTGAAAATGTTTAATTGTTGGCTAAGGAAAACAAAATATTATGAAATATTTCAAAAACTGGAAAAGTGATCCTTTAGTTTCTTCAATGAACTTGTCTGTCTTGCCTTCTGGAGAATGCTGTAGTCCTGTCTTTGCATATGTACAAATATTAATTTTGGAGTTGTGTTTTTGGTACATATGTAATATTTCAGTGTTAATAGCAAAAGTGGATGCTAATGATCTTCCAGGGTACAAGATGAGTCTGTGAGGAACAATTTCAGATGCACTAGTGCAAAAATATAAGCAAGAAAAGCACGTGTCCCCTGTAGTGCCCAAAGGGGAGACCTGTTACAAGGATGCCTGGCTTCATGTAAAAACATGCCATGAGTGAAACAAAACCTTAAAACCTGTGAGGCAAAGTAAAACTGCTGTTCTTGCAATGTGCCTTCAGCTATTTTTTTTACTCACTTTAAATGAAAGCTGTTTCTATGCTAAATTTTAATTTCTGTGTAATATGAATGTATGTTTCTCTTAAACTGCATGGCAGAGTTACACACCCTTGTTTACTGTGCTCTGCAGGAATCCCATGCTGCACAGTTGCAGATCCTTATGGAATTTCTCAAAGTTGCCAGGAGAAATAAACGAGAGGTAAATGGCTCTTTTTTTCAATTGCCTTTTTAATTTTTTTTCTTTAAGTGGGTAAGGCTTATCCACTGCTTTCTATCAGTTTGCTTTTATTTAAGCAATGTGTTAGGCTGACAATTATTTCTGCAGAGAGAAAGAAAGGTGTGAGTATGTGTGGGGGGTGGGAATCTCAAGGAGAGATTCCTGAATTTCAAAGAATGATTAATCTATTTGCCTGTGACAGTTTCAATTTTTAATCTGTTCTGCCTCTTTGTGTCTCACTGTTGGTGAAGAAGGAGAATTAAGGACAGCAGTTCAGGAAGTTGATGCAAATTTGCGGTGTGGAAACAAGGTTTTCTGTGATTAAAAAAAAAAATTCAAAGATGGGGAAGAACTGAAATAGTTGCCTGTCTGAGATTGTTGTGGCTTATGAAATGCCACGATTAATCAGTGTAAGAAAAAAAAGGGTATTCTACGCTATTTCTGTATTTGTTCTCAAAATGGATCTTCCAAGGAATGAGGGAGGGATCCGTAATGGATACACTGCTTATCTTCAAAAAACGAAGAAGAACAAAACAAAAAACCACCCAAAACTGAGGGCAGAGGGATGATCATTAGGAGACTTGTGTTGGGCTGTGACGGAGCGTGCTTCACATGATCATCTACAACAGTAACAAATAAAGGTCAAGTCCCAGGCCATGGAAGCAGTTCATCTTTTTTTACAGCTTTGACAAGCTTATTTAAAATGTCATGCAGTGACATAAACAAGAGTACCAGAAATGCCCCAGGAACCTAGATGAATGGCTGTCAAAACAGCAGAAGGACACGTTTGAGAGGCCCCAGTTTACAGTGAAGGGTATGAAAAAATGTGGGTGTAGTGGCATGACTGTAAGATGCAGTGTAAACTTGAACCGTGTAAAGGCTGTGGGTGTGGAAAGTTCAGAATGGTTCAAGCCCCTGCTCACAGAACTGCAGCGGGGCTGTCCAGGGTCCAGTAATCCCTGAACCAAGAACAGGAGTAGCAGGAAGGAAGGAACCAGGCAGGAAGCCTGGGTTCAGGACTGATGCACTTGCAGAGTATGAGATATGTTGGACTAGATCTCAGCTCCCATGGGAAGTGCTGGAAATGCTATTGAGAAGGTTACATAAACTTGAAATGAAAATGCACATTACAGGGTATCTTGACAGTCACTGGAAATTATTGGGGAAGGCCAAATGGCTTTTCTCATTGCTTTTTTTCAGTATGAACTGTACTGTTTGAGTCTTTAATATTTTAAAAATACTTTTTTAATGCTGTAGTTTTAAGCAGCAAAGAAACAACCTTTGCTCAACCTTAGAGGTGTCTTCTAGCCTTCTAATTTGAAACATCACTCCTTGAGCTTCACTGTTGCTTTAAGCAACAAATGGACTTCCTTGTGCTTGTGCTTCTGTTCTGGGATGAGCTCTGCACCAAGAGAGTTGAGTCAGGTATTTTTTATCCATGATAGCAAGAAAAGGCAGACTGTATCCCCAAAGACTCTTGTGCAGGCTGTCAGTTCTGTCTGGTTATCGTCTGGCCCTGCTATCCAGTCTAATGGAGGTGGAGACTTGTCTGACTTGGGCTGGCAACCCTTCTCTTGACTGGATAAGAATAAGAAAGGTAAGAAACAACAGGTGGAAGCCTGGAAAATACAGATCAGCCAATAGGGTGATTTTAAAAGGATGTTAAGACTTGTCTTCAGCAATCAAGACTCCACAGTCTCTATTAAGCCAGTCTGCGCTGGAGTAGCAAACCTGTATTATTCTTATAGATTGCAGAGTTGGATGTGCTCTCTTCTCTGCAGGAAGTTCTGCATTTGGCTAACAAAGGTGGTACTGTTTGGGGGGAAAAAGAGTAGATTATGCCTGTGGTGAAGACTATCGAGGGTGGCAGAGTGGCAGAAGAGCTGTGTGGTGGGAAAGGAGCTGGGGTGCTGGTCGACAGCCGGCTGAACACGAGCCAGCAGTGTGCCCAGGTGGCCAGGAAGGCCAAGGGCCTCCTGGCTGGTATCAGGCACAGTGTAGCCAGCAGGAGCAGGGAAGGGATCGTCCCAGTCCCCCTGTGCTCGGTGCTGCTGAGGCCACCCCTTGAACACTGTGCTCAGTTTTGGGCTTCTCACTACAAGAAGGACATTGAGGTGCTGGAGCGCATCCAGAGCAGGACAACGAAGCCGCTGAAGGGGCTGGAGCACAGACCTTACGAGGAGCAGCTGAGGGAGCGGGGGTCATTTAGTCTGGAGGAGAGGAGGCTCCAGGGAGACCTCGGCGCTCTCTGCAACTACCTGGTTGCAATGGGGTGTGAGTCGATCCCTTCTCCAGAATAACTACCAAAAACAGGACAAGAGGAAATGGCCTCGGTTGCACCAGGGGAGGTTCAGGTTAGACATCAGGAGGAACTTCTACACAGAAAGAGTAGCCAAGCATTGGAACAGGCTGCCCCGGGAAGTGGTGGAGTCAGTGTCCCTGGCAGTGTTCAAGAAATGTGTAGATGAGACACCCAGAGGCATGGTCTAGCAGGATGGTGCTGAAGGTTGGACTCGATGAACTTGAAGGTTCTTTCCAACCATACCAATTCTCTGATTCTAAGATTTAATTGTGGAGATGTCTGCAGCAGGTCTGAGGTACTAGTCTGGAAACTAAGAAGGATTTTAGAGAAACATTAAGATGGTCACTATTTTTACATTGTGTTATTATCAAATCTTCTAAGTATACTGTAGTTTCTTCTGGTGATAATAGGGGGCTGTTAAAGGAATGAGGCTTAAAGAAAACGTGCAGTAATCAGGACTGCAGTGTACTGGACAGCTATGGGTGTTTTGGGCAGCCTTTATTTGTGAGGGAATGTGAAGAAGCTTTCCTAGCTCTTTACTCATTTAAACCTAGTTCTAGTAGCTGCCGTGTGGCACCCTGAGCTGGAGCGTTAGGTTATTAACATCATTTCCAGTGTGTGGCTGGGACTGCCCATTTCAGATTTGAGTTTAAAGGGATGGCAGGTTGTTGGATAACTTTTGTTTCTTGATATGCCTCCTCATATATTACTGTTGGATTTTATTAACAGGCTTTACATTACAAGTTCTCCTGTAGGTACTTCACTAGGTAATAATGCATATTGCCCACCAGTTAGTCTGCTGCTGTAGTACGACAACAGCCTTGGAGAGGGAATCATGAGCTGCCTGTTGCCTTTGCTTGCCTCACTCTTGAAAAGCTTTTCTCTCTCATCTTCTTGAAATTGACTTTTGAGCTTATTGAAGAGGCTTGTATCTCGAGAAATGCTCTGTTTTTATGGGCTTGTGCTTAAGAATTTAAACATTGCTGTAGTCAAGTGCTTTGACAAATGTCTCTTTCTTGCACTTTCATAGCTTCTCTAGAAGATAAATGTGAGGTTCAGCACCTGTGGAAATTTCTATTAGGAAACCTGTTTTGACATGTTCATAACTTTCCAAAGCATTGATATCTGAAGCTGAAATATCCTGGATATCTTTTTTTGTGCAAAGGTACTTGAATTTTTTTAAGGTATGAATTTGTTTTCTTTATCACACATAGTGATGCGACAAAAAAGCAAACATTCATCCAGCAGGCTTTTCTGTTGAAAACAGATTCAAGGAGCTTGAAGTCAAGCTAAATAACGGAATACTTGACTTTTTTGTTCTAATTATTTTCTTCAAGGGAAACCAAATGCAGCAACCTCTGACTTCTTTTAAATTTTTATTTTAACAATGCTGTTTTAGTGCTGTTAATTTAGCTGTATTGCATAAATATTCTGTATACATAAATATTGTTTAAATATTAGTTTACCCTTGATTACCTTTAAATGATTACATGTTCTGTCAACTTAAACATTTTGAAAGATCTGATAATGTTGGTTAATACAAAAATTTCTACCCACTTCTGTTTTTGGAGGTATGTCTATATACATATAGCTGTAAGAAAACTTTCAAGCTGTATTGCCAGGATATGAGTGGTAGCAAATGCCATTGGGCCTGACTATTCCTGCCTATCTGTCCTACAACATTTTGCACTGGGCTGCCCGAGGGAGTGTCTCTTGGGGGTCTCTGTCGAGTAGCAGCTGCATTTAGCCAAACAAATTTACTTACTCCATATCACAAAGATGTTAATACTAAAAATAGAGGGGTTATTAGTTATTGTGGGGTGATCACAGGAATTAGAAGCAGGAATCCCCCAAGGATGTCGTTAGCCTGTGGTAATCTTTTACCTGTCAAGCCTTATTGTTCTACACATATGCACAAGGACAGACTAATGAGTAGGCAAGAAGAGGTGACAAAACTAGAAATCAGTCGTGCTCTTATGTTGAGACACGCTTTTGCCAGCACTTGGTCATATTAAAGTACTGTAATTCTAGAATTCCTAATATAATTCTCAAAACCCTTTAAGGGCCAGGGGAGGTTTAGGAGGAATAAGGAAAATAAGGCATGAAACTCGCCAAAGCCAGGCTTTTGCGTGGCCTGTTTTGGTATTTGGACAGCTCTGTCCAAGGACTCCCTGGCTGTCCTGCCTTCCACATCCTTCCCACTGGGGTGTCTGCTTCAAAACAGAGTGTGGGCTTTTCCTTTTTTCCCCTCCCTCAAATGGAGCAGTTATTTATTATTTTTTTTTCCCTCCTTTCTCCTGGCTGTCTCTTTAGTGACACTTTTCCATCTAATTCTATCAGGAAGCATTCAAATCTTGTCTCTTCAGCCAGAACTAGAGGATTTCACTGTTCAAAAGAAGTGATTTGCCTCCCTTTAGAGGACCTCTTAGCACAGAAGAAACTTTCCCCAAAGATGTACTCCTTATACGTGGGCAGCCTGCATGTCTAAAAGACTTGAATTCTAAATTTGATCCTCAAATTAACTTGAGGCAGCTCAGGTATTCTTCTTATCTTCATTCTAAAAGAAGCCTTGCATCTTTTTCACTCAAGCAAAGACTTTGTAACATCTGTGAAGTGTTAATAAATGGAATTTGATGTCAAAAATAAGTGAGATTTGCAATTAATATAAAAGCCTAAAATGCGTTTAAACTCTGGAGTTTACTTTCTTCATGTAATTGCACTGTATGTTACAGCAGGCTCTGTCAGAGGCAATGGAAAGAAAATTCTGGAACAGACAAGACTTAGAACTGGTTTCCAGAGCAAGAAGTTAGTCTTATGGATCATTAATGAATCTTATCTGGAATTGGAAAGACAGTTGGTCAAGGTTGTGCCACCTTTCTCCCTCATGCCTCTTCAAGGCTGGTGTGGGGCACTGGGAAGTTCTTGTGGGTATTGGCCTAAGTGACAGTGCCCTGAATTATCAGAGGGAATAAATGAGCCGCTTTCCTCAAGCAATTGGGAGAAGTGCCCGGTTCGCCATGAGCAATACTGATGCGGTGACAGCTTCTGTTTTTCGTGCACATTTAACACTGGCCCCAGGAGAGGGCTGGGACTGCTTTGTGTCTGTTTTGTACAAATGTAAAGGCTAAAGTCAGTGTTTTGCTCAACCTTCAACCCAGGAACAAGGCGAAGCAGGGAGAGTGCAGAACAAGTACAGGGCACAGCTCTGCTGTGCAGTGGGCAGGGAGCTGAGTTCTGACTTGAGCTGGAGGGGAAAGGAGGGCACAGACAGTGTTATGGGCCTGAAGGGATGCGAGCCTGGAAGCTTATCCACGAAGAGAGCGGAGAGCCTGTCTTACCCTCTGTGCTGACTTCTTTTCTGTAAGCATGGAGCCTAACTTTCTCTTCTTGTATATTCCTTTCCTTTCCTGTTCTGACTCCTTACCACCAGTCTCTACATTTGAACAACAGTTGCCTGTGACTGCATGCTCGAATTCTTCTGCAAAACCCTGTGTTTGGCAGCGTGACGTTCTGGCGGCGCACGCGGCGGCGGTGGCTGCAGCGGGATGTCGCGTCCCTGCTGCTCGCCGGCCTCGGAGCCCTTGGCTGGGAAGTTCCTTGAGCACAGACTAGCTGTGTGTGGACTTGCTTTTCACCAACATGCATTTCTGGTGTCAAAGACCTTAGTCCGTTACAGTTCCTGACCTCTTTTCCAGGAGTAATAAAAGCATAGGCTATTTTGAGTCATTCCCTCTTTTTTGTATGTGTGTATTTGTGTGTCACTTAAAACTAGAGCCTTTTGCACTTCCCTCTTGTAGCTTATTCATGTATTCACGTTTACTCACCTACCTCTTTCTGTAGCCTAACGTCAGGGATTAGAATGGCATTGTAACACCCTTACTTCAGTTTATCATTTGCAGGCAGCTGGTAAGTTTATGGTAGGTTTAAGTTGCTTGTCTTCATTGAACTAGAAAGAAGTATTAGCAAGAGTAAATGAAGTCCCAGATCTCATACTTCTAGCTTCATACAGTAGTTAATAAAAGCTGACAAATAAAAAGTCTCTGCTGTTGCGCCCATTTAAAAAAAAAAAAAAAAAAAGTCTCCTGTTTATGTGATGGCAACCACCACCAGTTACTTTTCAGTCTCCTACTTTGCCTGTGTGCAAGCATGTTGTAGGGGAGCTTATCTCCCTGCTATGATTTTTTCAAACTTCTAAGTGTGTTCTTGTAGCTCTTTTAAGATGGCATTTATGAACGTAGGGAACTGGTGGTGTTGAGCTGCTGGAGGTGAGTGCGGGTGTCCGGGGCCTTCCAAGCACCCAGGGAATTATCGACCCTGCTGCAGTGGTTTGCAAATGATCTGTGGCAGTTTTAAACTGATTTTAACAGTTTTAAACCATTCAGCTTGTGCTGTCTGTGACTCTAAGTAGAACCTGAGAACTTTGGAGTAGAGAGATCAGGGTATAAGCACGGTGTTGCCTTGTTCTAAGGAAAAGCAGCAATGTTAAATAGGCGTGAACTCCTTTCCCCTTCTGTCTTCAGGGACAGAAACGTTTTTAATATTGAAAAGGAAAATTGAGAGGCTTATCTGATGCAGAGTCGGCAGATATTTGGAACCGTGATCAATAGTGGGTGTGTTAGTGGTAGGGTCTTGTTTTTATTTAAACAGAATATTCTTATCGCTTGAAGGATCACACATAAGAGCTCAAGGGAGTATGGTTTTGGGGAGCAGTTTGCCAAATGCTCGTGAGGTTACGTCATAGCAGCAGTGCTAACAACTTCGGGTTTGGGCAACTTGACATTCCCATATAAATTCATAAGGACAAAAGTTTTGCCTGACCTTTAAAGAACGTGTTGTGCTTAATAAAGTCGGAGAGGCCTTGCCAACGTGGTAACAGCCCCCGGCCAAAGGCCTCAGTACTGGCTGTCCATCGTGTTCAGCGTGAGGTAAGGTGAATCCCGTAGACTTTCAGTTCTTAATTTCTTCATCAAATTGGTAAATCTGAGTGCCCTGGGTATATACTGGAGTTGATTTTGGCCTGCCTTCACTCCAAAGGCACAAAGAGCCCACTGGTGAGCTCCAGGCATGAGTAGCTCCTACCTAGAGCAATGTGTGTGTTTGCATGGGCCGTCCCTATTCAGGCAGGGTGGGAGCTAGGCTTGGTGAGCCGGTGGCTGAGCAGTAAACACTGGATTTGTGGCCTTGCACTCGCTCGAGAAGAATTGAGGCAAGTGACTGATGGCGAAGTAATTGCAAAAACTTGAGAAACACTGAGCATGACACGCGGGAGGGAAGGGAGCTTGGGCTGGGCAGGGGGCAGGAACATCCCCTTCCCTCCTGCACAGCAGCAGCCCTCAGCTAACACCAACTTGAGCCTCTGGTCTAGGCTCCTTCCATGTGATGGTTATTTGGTGCCAGGAGTGAATCTCTCCATGGTTATAATTGTTTTTTTCTGTCTGAGAGCTGTTGACTTTAAACTAACATTTGGCGTGGTTATTTGCTGGTGAGAGAGATGCCCCTTCCACAGCTGCTTTTGGCAGCAAGGCTAATTTTTTTTAGCAAAGTGCCTATCATCTTGTTGAAGGATCAAGTTCTGACTCTCATTCCTGGTTGTTCTTTTGTTTGATTTCCTAACAGTGTTCAGTGTTTGTAAACAAGTTATAATAACTTGCATGGAAGGTGTTAGAGGAGCATAAATGTGTTACTTTGAAAAATGTGCATGTTTTGATGATTGATGTCAAAGTACATCATGTTCTTGCTTTGTACTGTTTCATAATTACATCTTTGTCTTGAATGTAGTTTGTACCCATCTATGTTAATCTAAGCATATAAATTTCCTGCACTATGACTTTTTTGCTATTTAAGATAGCTAAGGTTTCTCTCCGGGGGGAAAAAAAAAATCCTGATTTATCTTGGTGGCAACGCAGTACATACTGGTTTAGATTTCAGCTCTTCTCTTTTTCACAGCAATTGGAGCAGATCCAGAAGGAGCTAAGTGTGCTGGAAGAGGATATTAAGCGAGTAGAGGTGAGATCCCCAGACCTTGTTCCAGTTTGGGCAATTTCTCATTTTCAGCAAGCTGTCAGCCTGGCTGTGGGGCTGCTGTGTTAAATTTATGGGATTTGCTTTGGTAATGAGAAAACAAACAGGTAATGCTCTGTCTTTAATCTGTTCATTTAGTTCATGTGGGCAAGTTGCAGTTTGGTAAGATGGCTTCACTGAAACCTACCTCTTTTTTCACTTGCAACTATATTTTTCAATTTCTTTATGTTGGTAGCAGGTACTTTAGTATAATTGCTTGAAATCAACAGCCAGTATATTGATCATAATTTACAAGGTGCCTGTTGCATTACTGTCTAACCATTTGCACAGCCTGTTTATGACCTAGCAACGTGCCACCCTTAAAAGGGAGATGAGCTGGGTGCATGAGGGAGCTCTAAGACAGAGACTGGCTAGGAACAGAACCAACTTGTGCCGCGGATCAGGATGGAAACAATCTGCTGCCTCCTGATGTAGCTCTGTCTCAGCTATAGGGATCTCTTCTTAACAAAACAACATCAGACCTGAATTATTTCCCAAGTGTTTTTAAACCCACTGACTCAATTCTTCTGTCTTTATTCAGAAGGATTGTGTCTCCTTGGTCTTTAATCGGTCTCATGTTCTGATCCAAAAGTGAGAAGCTCATGTTTCAGAACTGCATTGCTTTGTGCCACCTTTCAAAATGGGGTTTTCGGAAAGCTCCTGGGGAACAAGCTTGCATTGCCCACAAGCCTGACTTCCAGATTTTCACTTACCTCTGGTTTGTGTGCTGCTGCAGTATCAAAGTATGAATAGAAGACACAACTGCAGGAGCTGCCCTTCAGCTGGTAGCTACACAAACTTGGTAGAGGGAAGCACGTTAGAGTGAATTTTTCTCAGCTTCTTGGGAAATAAAATACCTTAACATTCTTCCCTAAGATTCATAAAATAGGATGACTTTGTGTCTAGGAGAAGCTGTTCCCGAAGCCGTGGCTTCCCTTGGAGTATATCTAGCAACTCGCTTTTTCTTCTCTTCAGTTGGGTAGTTGAGGTGCCAGAGCCTGAGGTCTTGCTCTTCCAAACACCTTACTTTCTAGCTAACAGCTAATGGGCACCTGGTGTGAATTTAAAAGCAGCAGCTGTGTTGTCCTGGAACACTTTGCCCCCAGCTAACGAGGTGCAGTGTCCTGCGCAGCTCTGTTTCTAAAATAGATTAAAGGTCCAGTGTCACACCAGGCAGAGAATGACAAAGCCACGCTTGCTAACTGCCAGCTTTCTCTTGTGCACCTGCAGAAGACTGACACATCCTCTTTTAAGACTAGCACATGGTGCTGTCTGCACCCTGTCGTCTTGTGGCTTTGTGTTTTTGCCTTGACCTGGAGCCCACATTCCTTTACAGCTGCGAAATCTCTTAGATAAAAGTTTGCACGTTTCTCAAAACTGTGGTTGCAGCTTGCTTGTTCTGCCGTGTTTGAGGGAGGAGCTCAGATTCCTGGTGCAAGTTTAGACAACTGGCTGTTAAATAAATCCGTTGTTTTTTGGACTATAACCTCTAGAACTGTCTCTTTTGGGGGAAAAACCCTTGATTGCAGGATTTCAGGAACTGGTGGGGTGAAAATTAGTCAAGTAAAGAAAAGACTGTTGAGAGGGGGTTGAATAAATGCAGATAGTACTTTTTTTTTTTCAAGTACATAATCAACTCTATGTAAATACTGTTATTAAAAGGCATGTGCTGTTCCTGTTCTGTCAGACCTGTTCTACCTTGACTTTCTGTTGCAGGAAATGAGTGGCCTGTACTCCCCGGTGAGCGAGGACAGTACGGTGCCCCAGTTTGAAGCTCCCTCCCCTTCACACAGGTACGGAGCTCCCAGCTGCGCCGAGCCCGGCTTTGGGGCTGGACACGCTGCAGCAGCCTTCCTGCCCTGTGCCACGCACACAGCACGGGGCAGGCTGGTTTCTGAACGTGCACAGTGTTTGCTTGTGTGCTGCTTTTGATCTGGCACAAGTATCCATGCAAACAAATCAGGCAAAGCAGCAGCAACCGACCTCATAAAAGGCCCATTCTAAACTAGATGTCTTGGAAAGCTGATGGTTTTGACTCATCCATACATACTTAGCTGGGATAATTGGCCTTTGCAGTGGTGTGAAATATTACCACAGTATATTTGCTCCATTTTCAAATGTTAGGCAATTTTGCATGGCTTAAGGAAACTCCAGTTTTTGTGTTATGTTGGTGTCCTCTGACTTTTCCACTTACTGTGAATGGTTAAAAGTATGGGTTCACATATCAAATTTAGATGTACACACTACTGTCTTTGCTTATCTGCTGCCTCCTTTGATTTAATGAAATGACTTTCTATTAATGTATTGTAAATGTGGAGTTTTATCTGGAAAATTATGTAGTCTGGTTTGTTGATGATAAAACTGGGGGTACTTCTTGTTTCCAAGTTGCATGTGCCAGGGTTTGCAGTGTTCTACTTTATTGCTGTGTTTTTCAGTTGTGAGCAAGCTCTGATTTCACAGAGACAAGTTATAGTGCTAAACTCTTCTTCCCAGCCCTCCCCAGTGCATTCTCCTGACAGTAAAGTTCTCTAAACTGTTAGTTTCTATTTAAAAAAAAAAAATTATCAATTCCTTTTCTGCAGCTAGCAGCTCTAAACCTATTTGCCCAGAGGTGAGAGAGAAAAGTGTTTGAAATTCCTTCCATAGAGATTTAGATACGGTGCTTTGGTAAGAAGCCCAGCAATATCTGTTGGGAATTTTTATGAAGATACTGTTTGTGGATACCAAGAACAGAATCTTTCCTATTCCCATTAAGTTCTGGTTGTCTTTCAGAGAATGGATAGGAATGGCCAAGATAGCAATAGTGGTTATTATGCTCCCCTTCTCTGCTTTACCTTTTACCTTGTGAAGTTGGCAGGATTCTTGTCAGGTTCTGCTAGTTTTTGGTTATTGTTGGTTAAATGAGTGGTTTGTTCATCTCATGTTACTGCTGCCTGGGGAAAAATGAGCCGTGATTGGGCTGGATTTGTGCTATGCTGCAGCCTTGGCTTGTTGAGCATCGCCCTCATGGGGTCATAGAACCGTTATGACTGGAGAAGACCTGCAAGATCATCGTGTCCAACCATAAGCCCTGGAACACCATGCCTGCTAAACTGTGTCCCTAAGTGCCTTGTCTGCACCTTCTTGTTTCTTGAACACCTTCGCTATCTGTAGACCTAGAAACTTTTCCTTTGTACTTCTTCATGAGTAGAAGTGTCTCTCTTAAGGCATGTGAACAAACAAGCTCCTCAAGAACTATGAAACCTAGAATAACTTTCAAGTTAAGAGCTTTGTTAAAATCTGTTGTGTCTAACCTATGCAGGCTTTGGTTTACTGAAGCTTCTTTAGTGTTGCTTTTTGTCTGTTTTATTGCATGTCCTAGGGTCATTCATTCTCACTTGTGCTTTTGAAAATAGAAGATAATAATGTCCTAGATATTTTAGTGGCTTTAAGTGATGCTTTAGCTGAGATCTGGCAGGTTATGGGTTATGCTGTGGTAGATGCTTTCAGAGACAATGCATTCTGTCCTCCCCTGATCCTCTTATTCTTGTCTAGTTTAGTCTGGGCCATGAACTTGCTTTGATTTGTCTTGCATGAACAGGTGGGCCTGTTCAGCCTGAAGGAGAGGCCTGAGAGGGGACCTGACCAGTGTCCATAAATACCTTCAGAGAGGGAGGCGGATGGGGCCGGCCTCTTTCCAGGGGTAGCCAGCGACCTCTGGAAAGGAAATTCCCCATTTAAGGAAAAATATCTTTCCTGTGAGGGTGCCAGAGCCCTGGCACAAGCTGCCCAGAGAGGCTGTGGAGGCTCCTTCTCTGGAGATCTTCAAAGCCGCCTGGATGCCACCGGTGCCCCTGCTCTGGGTGTCCCTGCTGGAGCAGGGGTTGGACCAGATGGTCTCTAGAGGTCCCGTCCAACTCAACCATTCTGTGATACAATGCCAAGAATATGGTACAAGAGAGGCTTCAGGGTTTCTCTAGACTGTGGAGTTGCATTTTTCTCTCGGCCTGAAGACCCTCCTCTTTATTCCTTAGTGATGCTGCCACAGCAAGAAGTGGTTTTGCATTGGCTTTAGTCAAAGAAAAGCAGTGTATGAAGGAAGTCCTTGAACAGGCCTTGCTTGTTGGGTAGCCTCCGTTTTGTGTACCAGAAGACTTGAATTATTTGGACTCAGTTTCCAGTAACTTGTCCTTCATGAAATTCATTTTCTTGTCAACATTAAATATGTTCTGGAGAATATCTCAAACTGTAGCTTTGATTTCCCCTTGGAAAGAACGCTACGGGCGAACGGACGTGACGACAGTTGACTCTTCTAGTTGAATCTTAACTGAGATATTTAATCAGCAAAGCATCTCTTAGAGATTTGGTGAAGCAGTAAGAATGAAATACAAGCCTATTTGGAATTAACATTTTAACACGGAAATGAAGTTATTAAAATTGCAGAGACTTTTAATCTTCCCACTGAATTAAAATGGTATATTTAAACTGTTAACATCCTCAACAGCCTGCTAATGAATTGTAATTGTAAACCTTTACTAGTGTGGCTCACAAGTATTACAATGCTGTCACGGTCCCATGCTGAGATGAAAACAAGTTCTTTAGCCTGTGGTGGAAGATGGAGAGCTGTGGCTTGTGCTGTTCTCTCTGCTCTCCAGTGACTTACCCTTACTCATCGACTTGCTCTAAATTACACACTTGCTTCCTGAAGTCTCTGCTTTTCCTCATGTTTGTATTTTTTTTCCCCAGCATGAACATCTTCTAAATGTGAAATTACTAGGTGTTCTCAATCTTTGCCCCCATCTTCCTTCATGAGCTCTTCAGCAAAAAACAAATACGCTGTCATCCCGAATACATGCTCTGTTTCCAGAAACAAGTGTTTTCTCCTTCATGCTTGTACATTGCATGATGAAATATTAAATTGGGTAATAGCACAGCACTTGTTTACAGGAGTATAGACTGCAGGGTTTGCTTGCTAAATAGAGAACAAAAAGGGAAGAATAGGAAAGGGAACAAATGGTTCTGTTCTGGGCTTTTCTGAGCAGCCTTGTGCTATTTTTGCTATCAGCAAGTGGCGCAAGCAGGCGATAAAAGCAAACTGCTTTGTGATTAAATACCCAAGCAGTAATAGCAAGGACAAACTGCTGTCCTGGTAGGAGTTCCTGGGGAAGGATTCTGATTTAGAAGTTAGTTGTTTAGTAACCTTGATGCAGCAAGCAAAACCTTGAGCTGCTTCTGGTTTATTCTAACCTCCTCACCTGGTGCCCCAGCCTGGTGTAACAGATGCAATTCCTCATCCACAAGTTGCTGCACTGTTCTCTTGGGCTTGTTCCAGAGTTTTTAAATGTTCCATCTTCCTGCAGTTGAATTTCCTAATTGCAGCTACTGTTACAAGCTTTACAGAAAGTTTTCCCTGTTTCCTTTCTGTACGTTGCTGGTTACTTGCTTCCTGTTTATGTTTTTTCTTGAAGAACACCGAAGCGCTGCCGGTTGGCTGCAGGCCCTGCACGGGAATGGTTTTAGTTTGTGTCCTGGCTCGGGGGCACATCCTGGCGGGATCCTGGTGGGATCCGCTCCGCAGGTTTCGTTGCTTCGTGTGGCCACACTCTAATGTGCAGTTCCTGTTGCTGCCCCTGCTCGGAGCAGCACTGCTCCTGCACTGCTGTTGGTTCCTCTGCAATAGTCAGCAGTAAATAATGTTTTTTTTTCTCTTACATTTTCTTTGCTTTTTTCCTGCCTCTGTCAGAACCCTAATGGATCTCATTTTAAAAGTGAACCCCTAATATTCTAAAACTGACTGTGATTGTCTTCCTTTTATACCTGCTTCCACCAAAAGTGGAGCTTTAAATCATTTAATGAAATATTTAAGCACTGATACTGCTCTCGCATCCTTCTGGACTTGCAGGTACCCGGAGTAATAATAATGTTTCAGCCACGTTGCTTGTTCTGGAATGCCAAGTCCAGCCGTCGGTTCTGGCAACCGTCGCACAAAGGCACTTGCGACAACTCTGTTTTACAAACCCAAGGCCCATAGCAAAACTTTGGCAGCTTTCTAAAGAAACCTTCAGCTTTCCTAAGAAATACTTAAATCTAAGGCTGCCTTGTAGGTAAAACTGACGAAGATAAACCTGGGTGGTTTTTCTGTCCAAGCCAAAAGAGACAGCGGAAGCAAGTTGAAGGATTCTCTAGGCCTGTATGTAAACAGACTGAGGTAGCAGCTTTTGTGTAAATCAAACATAAGGAAAACTGGAAGGATGGAACAGAAATATTCTTGAAATACCTTTCTGGCCAGCAGCATCTTTTGAATTTCTGACCTTCGCTGGATTTAATGCTTATTTATATCCAGCTTTTATATGTATTCAGAGATGCCTGGATCAATAGCATTCTTCATAAGCTGGTTTCTCTCTTTAATTTTGCATGGCTGTCTCAAATACCATGGTTTTTGTTTTTTTAAAGGACCAGGAAAAAGATAGGATATTTTCAAAACATCTTATCCTACATATAAAGGATATAAAGAATATAGTTTTGCATTTTAATTGAAGATTATTACATTGCACTTGCGTATCAGTTGTGTACCAGTAAGCCCAAACTTGCTGCAGTTGGAGAGGACCAACGTTCTGCTCTGAAGTCCCTGTATTTAAAGAAACACCCAAACGCCCCTTCCTCACCCCTTTCCCTCCCGAACAACCAGCCTTGTCATTTTTGCTGGTAAAATGAATTTCAAAGGCAAGTTCACTGTTGGATGTAATGGGCGGGGGGGAAAGCTTGAAAATGATAGGGTGTTTGCATGGTGATGTAAGCAAGCTATTTATTTGATTTTTTTTTTAATTATTTTTATTTTTTTACAGTAGTATTATTGATTCCACGGAGTACAGTCAACCTCCAGGCTTCAGTGGCAGTTCTCAGGTAAGGAAATGCCTGTGTGTGTGCAGAGGGGATGCTGGGGTGGGGAGAGCGGCCCCAGGGGAGCGGGCAGCTCCCCTCCAAACCCGGCGCGTTACCTGCTCATCTGAGCAAGCTGCAGGCAGACATGGCGCCCTAGAAAGGGCTCCACATGCTTACGAATTTTCATATTGATATGATCAAAAAAGTGTGATACATTTAGACCTGTGCATTAATTGCCAAAGCTGACCCCCTTTCGGGGGAGAGGGGTTTTTCCTTTCTTCCCCCATCCCCGAGTTCCCCTTGTCCCCCTCAAGGCCACCCTAAAGAAGGAAGAGGTGGGTTTTGATGTTTCGTTTCTTCCCCAGACGAGCAGCCTTTGGGGAAAGGAAGTGCAGCTGACTGTATTGGCAGTGTTTTGGGTCAGTTTGACAATTAAGCACAGGAAATGTTCTGCAAGATACAGTTGTTTCGAAGTGTGTCACTGAGAGCCCTATGGACAGCATGAAGAACTCGTAACTTCCCCCTGCTAGTTTAGGAAAGCTGTTTGTCACTGCTGCTGCTCTGGGCTGTGCTTTAGCTTTCGCAAGGAGCTGCAGCTTTGCTTGGTTGATAAGGTTGTGTGAAGCTTGTGTAGAGCTTATATATTCAGAACCCTATAGGGGATGGTGTGTTTGGTCGTCGTTGTCATTACCTGTCTTCAGGTACTTCAATTTTGCCTTTGAAATTAAGACAAATAGCATAACTGTAAGAGTAAGCACATGAAATAACCTCAACTTTTTTTTTGCTCCCTGCATGACAATCTTCTTTGCGTGAGAATAAGCTATTCTTGTCCTTGAGAGTGCAAGATCTACACTGTAGTGCAAATTTGCTAATTAAACTTCAGTGTTTTTGGAAGGAAAGTTAAGGGAACTCTTGACGTTAAGAAGCCTGTAGTTCAAAGACAGTCTCATTGCAGCCAGGCTTTGCAGTGAGAATAGTGCTAAGAATATAAACTCAATTGCATTCTTTTAGTGATCAGTCACAGTGAGAAACCTTGCACTGGGCATGGCTCTACTGGCACGAGCAGCGTGGCTTTCTTGCACAGTATAATTAGCCTTGCGTTGCTTACAAATGTAGAAACATGTTCGGAGGGAAGGATGGGTATATCACAATCCTACCGGACAAGTCTGCCCTCTGAATTTGAGATTCAGAAGTGAATAGTGAAAAAATCACGCAGGCTCTTTGGAATTTTGCAAATTCCTCCTTCAGCTAGGAGTAAGGAGCTGTATATAGCTATGAAGTTTTTGTCCTCTCTGACAGTATGTTGAGGGCAGCTAGTAGAGTTCAGACAGCAAAGTAGTTGGGATTGCTGCTGTGGGAGCTGGGTGCTCAGCCAGGACAGCTCAAGGAGCAGAGTGAGCAGTGAGAAAAAGCACTTGGATGGAGGGGTTTTTCCCTCTCCCTTCCCCTTGTCTCTCGCTCCTGTTTCCCAGTACTGCTTAACAAGCAGCCAAATGCGGGCAGTTTGAGATACTTCTCTGCCCAGCATCTGATCAAGATGGGTTCATATAGACTGTCTCGGCAGAGCTGAGCTGCTGTGAGCCACTTTGAGACCTACTCCCGTGGAGTCTTACCTTTTTTAATCATCGTTTTAGACTTTAACTCTCTATAAATAATGTACGAATTGTTTATAATATGGTAAAATCTATGGAACTAGATGGCTTTGCCTTTCTCTAGAGGTGTGTTCTGTGTTCTCCGTCCAGACCAAGAAGCAGCCCTGGTATAACAGCACGCTGGCGTCGCGGCGCAAGAGGCTCACGGCTCACTTTGAGGACCTGGAGCAGTGCTATTTTTCCACGAGGATGACCCGTGTCTCAGGTGAGCTCCTCTTGCACAGTGGTGCCTCAAGCACTCTAGAAGATAATTTCAGAACACGCTAACTTGGGAAAGAGCAGCTCTCACTTTTCCTGTGTAAGTGGTTCCTGTAGGAGTGCTGCTTTGCATATTTATGCATGTTATTCAAACCATCCTTTTTGTTGTTGTTTTGTTTTGTGGGTTTTTTTTTCCTTGCCCAATCTTTGAGGATTCTAAATGTAGAAAACTTAATCCCTTCATTTAGGAAGGGCACATATATTGCATTATAATCCCGTGCTGTGAAGGACATAACCAGAACAAACAATTTCACTGATGCACTGTGCTGAGAATGCAAATGCTTCAAACCAGTGGCCGGGTAATCCTTCTCATTGGATGTGGTATAAATGCAGTGGTTAAAACACTGCTAGCAAAACACTAGAGACATAAACATAAACTGGCAAATTCTGCTGCATTCAGTGTGCAATAGGTATTAACCTGTTTTACGAAGTTTTGCAAGTTGGATGTTATTTAACAAGTGACTTAGAGAAGTGTGGAAGCCGTGTACCGGGCAGCTGGCCCAGGCTCTTGTCCCGGGGCTGCACCTTAGCTTTAAGAACAGTTTTGCAGAATTGGAAGGTGTTTTCATAGTTGCTTCATTCATAACAGCAGCTGGAGTAACTGCTACGTGGTGGACGGATGGTTCCTAACGGAATGCTAAGTTTCTTTAAGAAATAAGCAGGTCCAGCAAGCGCCTCTGGAGAAGCGGGAAGTGGCTCCGTGGCGGCTCTGCTGCACAGGGCTGTGAGGTGCAGCTCCTGCCAAGGGAACAACGAGCCCAGGGAGCTGCAAACTTCCTAGGAGCAGGAGGGAACGGCACGGAGGCTGCTGAGAGGGTGCCCTACCCCACAGCCTGGAGGGCAAGGGAGGGATCGTCCCCTTGAGGCACGGGGATTGGTGAGAGCTGGGGCAGGAGCAGGTTTTGCCCTTCTTCGCTCAACACATCGGCTGCCTGCAGCTCTCACCAAGCAGGCAAAATGATTTGGGGATGATTCTGAACCCCAGCGGGTTGGGTATGAGCTGCTGGTGACCAGGGCGCTAACGAGGGCTTTGCAGACGAGGGGACGTCCCAGATGGTACTTGAGGTTTCCACACAGCTAGTCCTTGATACGCATGTATGTTTATGCTCAAGTAATACTGCTCTTGACCAAGAAGAGCAAATTGGACTCCTTCCAGCATTCCCTTATGGAAGACTTCTTCATAATTGGAACTACCAATATGAACCTGCTGAAAGTAAACTTCTTATTTACGTGTGTAGATCAGCTGCACTAGAGGTGGAGGATTTGCAAATGAAGTTTTTCTTCCTTTAAAAAAAAAAAAAAAAGTAACCTGTGGTATTTAATTAGGCTTTCCTCTCTTAAAGAGTCATTCCTGTTTTTTTGACACACATGAAGTTTTTCTTGCAAGAGATGCTCCTGACTGTTCTAATAGGAAGTGGAGAAGTAATATAATTAATTATGAAATGACCTTGCACTTTGACAGGGAAAAATCTCTTGAGAAATACGGTTCCATTTCCAGGCATGGCTATAGAATAACTTACAGAAGAGTGCACGCTTGGCCTCCAAACGAGGCAAATGGAGGAGCAGCAGCTACTTGCTCTTATTCAAGTGTCAGAGGCAGAAACAGTCTTTGGAAGCTGCTGACTGCTGTTCACCCCCATCTCCCTCCCCAGCTGCCCCTGCAGCAGGCGGCTGTGCTGATTGCCATGTAGTTTTGTTCATTCCATGCCTTTTAATCCTGCTGGTAAGCGATGGATATGCTGTTACCCTTAAACATCCTAATTACTACGTTTCACATTTCCTTTATGAAATTACAAATTAAATAGCATGGAAGGGGCATTTCAGAACGCTGTGCGGTTGCAGATGAAACTCATTAGTCCTGAGCAACAGGGATTACTGAGGTACATGCAGAATTTATGCTTTCTGCCTTTTCCCATGAGGAGCCGCTGCCATGTGTTCTGTTTCACCTTAACATTTCTGCTTTTGCTCTCTAGTATTTCCAGAGCTTGCTAACAAGTCGTGTTATCTCTTCCTTACGCTGCTGCTATAGCACAACTGGGCAGCCCAAGCTGCTCATGAGCGGGCTCTGCCGGGTCACGCTGCGAGTTCCTGGAGCACTTGGTGCTTGGGCTGCGAGGGCTGGGTGAGAAAGGGCCAGTTCCTGCCAGTGCTGCCCAGGGACTCTGCCCGTTGATACAGGAGCGCGTGTTAGGAAGGATGGTTTGTCCATGTGGTGCTGTGGTACGTTTGGGGGATTTTCCCCCTGTTTAGGAAATGTTAAAATGATTTCAGCAGAATTCTGTTCATAAACATCAAACGTGAGGAATGGGGGAATGATTTCTATGTTGCAATTTAATTTTAACTTTTGTAGTAAATGGTTTGATTTTCAGAATATTTATCATTATTTTTCAAGCTGCCTCCGTTTTATCTTGTCTGCAGAAGGTCATAATTTTCAGAAAACTAACACAGGGAGGCTTCTAGCTTCATGCTTGTCTTCCAGTTTTTTTCAGGCCTGGAGAAGGTAGCTCTATTCCTTTTGCAGCAAGAAGAGAAATGCATCCTCCAGAAGCATTTGGAATGTGATTGACACCAAATAGGGCTATACTGTAGCCCAAATACAGGGAAATGGATATATTTTCACCTTCATAGAATATAAGACACTCTTAAAATGCCTTTTGATATGCTTAAAGGTTTTCTGTTAATAATCTTTCTGGCCCATGTGCTCTGAATTTGCATAAAATAAGCGAGCTTCTCTACCTGGACTGATATATTCTGATAGCTAGGCAGGTCTCTAGCATGGCAGTTTGAACCACCCCTGCAGAGGAAAGTCTTAATTTATGCTCTGAAACATTCCCTGTCCTCAGTGAATGCTGCAAGTGAAACAATGAAGTTTTCTGCCCGAGATTCCTCCCCGGTGCCAAGCAGAGGCAGCGCTGTGCGAGCGCTTGCATCTTGACTCTTGTTTCCCTTGCTGAGTTTCTCCTCTTTTCCTGTCCTCTTCCATCCCCCCAGATGACAGCAGAACCACAAGCCAGCTGGATGAATTCCAGGAGTGTCTATCCAAGTTCACGCGCTACAACTCCGTGCGGCCCCTGGCGACACTGTCTTACGCTAGTGACCTCTACAATGGCTCCAGCATAGTCTCCAGGTAAGAAACATCAGGAATCTGGCAAGGAATCTCTGTAGAAGATATGAGCTACTGAGGCAGAGTTAATAAACTCTTTTAACCATGATGTGGCCTGTACCTATGTGACACTCTGCAGTGGTTTCCCCAAAATAATTTTGGACATATGTGATATTGGTGAAAACACTTAGCTACTACAATAGGAGAAATGTTCTTCCAGTGGTATCACGGGGCTGAGTCCAGGACCTTGGAGATGCCAGTGAATATCAAGGAGACTCATATGGTAAATGTGGAGCCTGTAATAGGCTCTGTCTTCTTTGTGTATGGGCAGTTGCATCTTTAGTGATGTAGGTCAAGCATTTGAGGGGGAGAGGGGAAAAAAAAATATTCTGCTCCGCTTGATATTTATATTTTACGTGGTGTTGGTGGATTGAGGCATCATGGTGAGAATGAATAGCAGAGTTGTTTGTGATGGTGTTTGTGTGCACTCCGCTGAGTGTTGGAAGTTGTTTCCAGTGCTCCCTGCTGCCCAGGGGTGGCTGTGCTGACACCAACTGCACAGTTCTGTTGTTGCCCAGGAACCTCTGACCACAGGAGGCTTGGTCATGTCCGCTGCACCGCTGCAGGAGGAGGCTCAGCAGAGCTGCCATGCGCCAGTTTAGACCTTTAGGCACAGCCAAAATCCCATCTCCTATCTCCTACACTATTAATTTCTTCCAGTTGAGCTCCGTGAACCTGTGTCCTGCAGGCTCAGGACAGGGAGGGACAGGGGCTAGCAGCAGCCCCGAGCTCAGGCTGGTTTCAGCAGCTGTGAATGCAGGAGCCATGTCCGTGCTCCCCACAGCCTGGGGGGGCAGCAGTGATATTATGCCCAGCCTTTACATATAGGAACCGTGAGATCCACGGTAGTGATACCTGGTGTTTTGAAAGAAATGCATAGGTAATGAAATAATGATTTGAACCCCTTTTTTCCTGAGCCTTGGTCTAATGCCCTAAGAAGGGGCCTTTCAGATGGTAACAACACAGCTTGGATATTTTCAAGAGCTTCCAAGAAACTTGCAGTGGGTGAGGAAATTGAGGCAGATAAAGCACTGAATACATACGTTGTTTTAAAGCAGCATTGATTGCTTAACTTCTGCAGTGTGCAGCTGGAATGTATAATGTCCGGATTAATGTCGGAGGTCAGAGCACGGCAACCAGTGGTGTGAGGTGTGGGTAACCCGTGCTGGTGATGCTGGCTGCGGTGCAGTGCAGCTGGGAAGCCCAGCACCTGCAGGCCACTTCAGAGCTCGAGCCCCTGTGCGCTGCAGCTTGCTCTTGCCCTTTCTCTTCTCCTTGACGTTCTGCAAGAGCAGCATTTTTGTGGCATTTGGTTAGAAAATGCTGGGAAGGCAGTAAATCTCCCATTTTGAAGGTATTGGAATAAGATTCTTGGGTGAAAGATATATTTGAAAAGTATGTGTTTTATTGTTACTAAAATGAAGATATTTGGGGGCTTTCCTCCAAGCCAGTGCTAGTCAGAGTAGCTATTTAATGCTAAATGCATTTAACCAAGAAATATCTTGGCTTACAACTTAATCTTCTCCCTGTCCTTGACTCTTTATTTATCTTTGGGTTTTTAGTGTGCGAGCTGAAGAAGGCTGTTCACTCCTGAGCATGTCCTTAAGCGCTTTAGAAGCGACGCTGCTGCATGTGCTGCCACTGTACCTCCCTTTAGCGTTGGGCTATCCAGACAATTTCTTTAAAGTTCCAATATGTTAATCCAGAATTTTCATATACATTGCCCAACGCAGTTGTGTCATTCATCATTCTGCAGCCAAATTAGTAGACTCAGGAGAGATCTTTATGAATCTTTATGAATGTAATAAATGGGAAGTTTGTTACTCCACGCAGACAGTTCAGGGTAATGAAAGAAATACTTCTAGGTGCCCACAGATGGACCAAGTTAATTATCGGGGCTCTAAAAAGCTTTCTTCCTGGAAGGAAATGAGTGAAAAGTTTTACTTTTTTGGCCCACTGAGTTCAGAGCATGTTCGTGGGGTGTGTTGCAGAAAACACCAGAAATTTTTTTAAAAAAATAAATTTTTAATTGTAATTTAATTTAAATAGTTATTAATAAAACAATTTAAATAAAGCAATTTAAAAAATGAGGCTGTATTTTAAAGGGGTATTTTAAGGGCACTTAAAGTGGAACTGACACAAAGTTGAACTTGTATTTAATTTTTTTTAATATATAAAAAAAGAATTTATTAAAAAGGGAAAGAAAGAAGGTGGCGAGCTGGGCACGTGAGGATGTTTGGTTGGTGCTGCTCCGGCTGCGCAGGAAGGTTACACAGCACGTTTCAAAGCGGCTTCTGAGGTAGACGAGGCTTGTGTGTTAGGAGCTGGGAGCGTGTTCCGGATCTGCTCCGGGATGGAAGGATGGAGCAGGGACTGTGCTGTGCAGCTGGCCTGGGCCTGGCCCTGGCTCCGGGCCCCGCTCCATCGCCCACGCGGTGGCAGCGCCGGCCGAGCACGGACAGGGACGGGGACGGGCAGCCTGGGTGCCACCACTGCCCACCCCCACGGACACGGCTCGCCGGGCGCGCGGCCTTCACCTGAGATCACAAGTGCCATGGGGAGACCTTCCTGTGCCTACAAACTGTGCGCACGAGGGAAAATTGCAGTCCTCAGTTCCCTCTCTCTTTTTTGCTTCCTTCCAAGAATAGTTCTGGGATGAAGAGAGGATTTTCGGTGAGAACATAGCCAGGGCTTGGAAGTGGTTGGTCACACAGTGTTGCTTTAATGTTGGGGAGGCTTTCAACGTGTTTACAATATGAATATGAGCAAGTGCTTCAATATGCTGATTTTATTTTTGTGCATTCAGATCTCTAGTGTATAGAGCTATTTACTCAGTTCTCACAAGTATATGAAGATTTGTTAGAGCTGGGCTAAGAACTGTTTTTTTCATGTAATATGCCACCAGACAGAACTGTCATCAGAGCTTAACTTTTCTTCTACTTACTGTGGCAGTAAATGGTAGAAGACTTTCCTTTAAAGATGAGCCTGTAAACTGCAGCGTTAGCATTGGAATGATTTATGTAGAAAATTGCTTTAGCGCCATCAGAGGCCTTCAGAGAATAATGCGCAGCCTTTCACATTAAAATAAAAAAGACAGAAAAATCCGAGAATGGGACTGTAGCAAGAGCTCTGTCTGAAACCAGGCTGGCAGAGCTGGTTCTCCCACTGGGTAGTTCCCAGGTCTGGTAGAAACAGAGTCAAAGCATCGTTGTGGTTGGAAAGGACCTTCAGGATCGTGGAGTCCATTCTGCTAGACCGTGTCTCTGGGTGTCTCATCTACACATTTCTTGAACACTGCCAGGGACGCTGACTCCACCACTTCCCTGGGCAGCCTGTTCCAATGCTTGGCTACTCTTTCTGTGTAGAAATTCCTCCTAATGTCTACCCTGAACCTCCCCTGGTGCAACTTGAGGCCATTTCCTCTTGTCCTGTTTTTGGTAGTTATTCTGGAGGAGGGATCGACTCCCACCCCATTGCAACCTCCTTTCAGGTAGTTGCAGAGAGCGCCGAGGTCTCCCTGGAGCCTCCTCTCCTCCAGACTAAATGACCCCGGCTCCCTCGGCCGCTCCTCGTAAGGTCTGTGCTCCAGCCCCTTCAGCGGCTTCGTTGTCCTGCTCTGGACGCGCTCCAGCACCTCAATGTCCTTCTTGTAGTGAGAGGCCCAAAACTGAGCACAGTGTTCAAGGGGTGGCCTGGAAAGCCCTGGATTTTGGGGCAAATGGCTGCTTTTTGTAGTCGTCTTTGTCTTCACTTCTCGGAAAGATCTGCGAGTGATGCCCAAGGCCGTGTGTGTCTGGAGCTTCGTGATTTAGGCAAAGGCAGGCAGCAGTTACCCTCGTTCTGCTGCTGGAGACCTTGGCTGACCTCTTGGGAGCTTCACATTGAGCTGTGGCCCCTGATCTGGGGCTCTGCGTTCTTGCTTTTGGGGACTGCTGGTTTTCTGTTGCTTTTCATTCCAGTACGACTAAGTAATGGGGAGGGTGTGAGGAGGCTTTTCTCGTTCAAACCGTATGGTTAGGCCAGCATTTCCAGACCGTGTTTTTGTTTGTTTTGAGCCTTTCAGTAGCATGAACTGAAATCCTTTCTTTGAATCCTTTCAAAGGTGAGATTAAAAGAAAAAAAAAAATCCATTAACAGTATGTTTTCCATCTATTCATTTTACCCATTCTATTTTTTGTTCCCCTTTTTACTTTGGATTAAAGTGCTTTTCCATGTAAATTGAGATTCGTGCTTAATAAGGTGCTTCAGTTCTCTGTCCACCCTCACTAGTGTGGTGTTTTTCTGTGGGTTTTTCTATTTATTTATTGATTTTAATGTAAGACACTGGTTAGCGGAGCCATTTGATTAAGTTTGTAACCTTGCAATGCTTCTGTTTTTTTGTGGTGAAGTTCTATGCAAGAAATGTGTGAATGGATTTGTCCTTCACAAGATTGCTGTTTTTTGAGAAGATGAGAAATGATGAGCTGACTTTATTTTCTTAAAATACATTCTGTCCTAAACCAGTGTGTGGTGAGGTGGGGGTGGTTTTTTGTGTGTTTTTTTAATGAATTTCTATTTTAAAGTGGCAGTTTGAAATATTAGAAAAAAATCTGACTCATTCAGTTTTTCTGACTATTCAAATATTCCTTCAGCTGGAAGGAAAGAAAGAAATGCTTGGTTAGAGATGTTAACTTCAGGGTTGCAAAGGAAGCTTGAAAAATGTAATACCCTACGCCTGTTTGAAGTCTGCATCTCATAGTTTCCTTTACCCAAGTGCTTTTCCTTCCCTTCCTTTACACAAGTGCTTCATTTTTGTTCTGTTTTGAATGCTGAGCTAATAGATTTTTCTGATGTCCGACCGTGGTCTGAATCCATGGAGTAAAGGCCGAGTGTGATTCCTCGCCAGGAGGAGGGTGCTCTGGAAGTCAGAACTCTGAGTTTAGGGCAACTGCAGCTCAATGCTGCTCCCAAAGACCTGCCCATAGACCTGCACTACAAAAGAAGCCAGAAAACCCCAAAATATCCTGGCAGCTGCTGTCCCTGGTCCTAACCAGAAACCTGAATCTTATGTGACTTCGACGTGGCCCAGCAAGAGCTCTCACCACGCGAGTCAGGTTGGTCTTGAATCCACACGAGCATCTGCTTGTAGGGATGAAACTTGCATCAGTTGAACTTGGTAGGTGAAGGAATGACCATGGGACTTTATTTTTCCTAGTAATTTCAGACTATCTGCTAGTAGGAAGATCCTTTTCCTCTAAAACTGTTAATACTTCAAAGCCATCTCCATCTGCAGATAATTAGATTGTTTTTTTATCAAAAAGGCAAGCACAAAATTTGATAGACAATCTGTAAGTTATTGTAGCATACTTAACCCATTTGGGAATCAGGTTTTAAACCCAGTGTATTAAACAACGATTGCTTTTCTTAATTCATTTTTTTATAACTTGAAGTTATTTCGGCTGGTTTATACAAGTATCCCTGGCGGAAGTTTTCATGCAGTCCTGTTCAATTACAGCACTGGGTGCTCAAGCACTGGAGCGAATTGCTCAGAGGCTGAAAAACCACCAAGGATGGAGGCTTCAGCCATGAGTCTGACCGAGGGTCTGGCCCTGCTGGAGCAGGAGGGAGGATTAGGCACCTTCCAAGATCTCTCCCAGCCTGAATTAACTGACGTTCTTAGGTGCTGTATTGTTATGTAAAACAATTTGTATCATTCATACCTTGAGTTTTTTCTCTTTTTTCCAAGTATTCTTGTATTCTTGATGAAAACACATGAGCAGTTTATTAAAGCTTTAAATTCTGTTCCCAGCGTTTTGCCACAGGTCTTCCTCTGACCTTAGGTTGTGGGGAGAAGCAATTTGCCTAGGTGCTTTTGTCACATATCATGCAAAATGAAAGTTGCTTCCTGAATCCTTGGGGGTCATCAGAACGCAGGTGAAATCTGTAGTGCTCAGCAGCAGGAGACGGGGCCGTTCGGCAGGATCGTGCCAGAAGATCATGGAAGGCTGCAGCGGGCGCCACGGTGGCAAATGCTATCCCGGAGGCTGGTCTTCGGGCTGGGGCACGGGTAGGTGCGGAAGCTGCGTCGGGGCTGTCGCCTCCGCCGGGTTATGGGGCCGAACCTCCCATCTGGGGCTGCTCCTGTGCTGCCCTCCTGATCCCCTGCTGGGCACCCCCTGCCCTACTGCCCCCTCCAGCCTCTTCAGTGTTGAGTTTTGTGTCCACCTGCTTGAAGAAACAAAGCCCATCTTCACCAGAGCACCCATTTCTGTTACTCTACTGCCTTGTTCATGTAAATCTTGAGCAGCGCTTGCAGGAAATGCCTCTCTCTGCTAGGAGAAGATGATCAGAGGAGAATTAATGTCCCTGGATTTTTGTTTGGCTGGTTTTTATCTTCCTTGCTCACTAGGGACTTAATTTGTTAAATTAACAGGTTGTTTTAAAAAGTCTATTTGTTTACAGTGATATGTTAAGGCATATGAAGATGCAGAAACAATTCTGTGAAAAGCCTTGAAGTAACTCACCCTGGAAAAGATGCTGGAGCTAATGATTATTAATATTGTCTGTATTGATAAATACAGGCTGTAAGGCAAAGATGCTTTGGATTTATATGTTGCTTAGATGCTCTGTGGAATAACTTAAGGAGAGATGTTTATCTGCTATTCTTATACTCAAACAGATGTGTATCCACTGACTAGAAGAGATGGTGGATCAATTTTCTTGATCTGAAACTTGCGTGCAGTAAATGATATCCATCAATACCTTTAATTCCCCTAATGAATAGGGAAGGATGGATAGCGTATAGAATACTGGGCAAAAAGATTCCAAGTGTCATCAGTGATCTCTGGAAGTGGATTTAACAGATGGACTAAAAAGGATTCAAATGGCATTTAACCTCCTCCGGCCTTCCAAGCAGCAGGAGCATCAGGATTGGTTGTTTCAAGCCATTCTCTGGCTCTTCCTGACCGCTCGTGTGCAGGACAGAGCTGGCGCCGATGCCGCCAGGCCCGGGCTGCGATTCCCGGCGCCCACGGGGAGCTGGCACCGAGGCCGTCCCGGCCGGCCCTCTGGCTGCAGGGAGGCTGCCGGGGCGGCTCGCGCTCACAGGCGCTTGCAGGCAGCTTTCCAAGCCTTACACTGCGTTCGGAAGGTGCCGGTCCCAGGAGGTCGAGCTGCGTCCCGCAAGCTGAGGCAGCTCTGGGAGCTTCCCTCTGAGCAGGGCTTCCCAAGCCTGAACGCAGAAAGAGAGGGGTGGAGGAGTTGGAGGCTTAACGCTTCCTCCATCGCCGCGTTTTGCCACTTGGAGGCAATGCTCACGCTGTCTTCAAAGCTGCTCGCAACCTATTTTGTCTCAGCCTAGCTGCGAGTAGTGGCAGATATTGTTTTCTGTCTTTTCCTCCCTCAAACATGCAGAGTGTGTGCAAAATATTCCAGCAGACTGATAATTTGGCTAGAATTTTAAATACCATCATAAGAAATATTCTGTGTTTAACTACTGGCATCTTTAGTTAACACTTCTCTGCTCTAGCTTATTTAATGCGGTGTGTGTGGAAAAACTGAACCTAATGCTCATTAACTTGCATGATAGATTTCTGTTTGGCTCATTTTGCTTCTGCGTATCTGGCATATAGGCCCTGGGATTGTTGTCATCTTCTCTTCAGCATGCAGGAGAGCATCACCTAGCAGTAAAGAGGCTTTTTATCAATACGCTTTATGTTCAGCTGCTTGCAAAATTCCGTAGCTCCCCATAGGCTTTCCCATCATTACTGCTAATTAAGACAGGTTCCACTGAATACATATACGCACAAAACTTGCATAGGAGAAGAGAACAACTCCACAGTGGTTATATGGCCTCATAGTCACTGTTGTAATCCAACATCTCAGCCCTTATGTGGAGATCAGGATCAAGGTCTGCGTTTCTGTCCCCCAAAATAGTGGACATCCTGGTTCTCCAGGCTTAGCAGTTGCTGACGGGCACTAGCTGAGAGGCACGGTACAGGGCACAGTACATTTTCTCATTGCACTAAAGGAAGGAATGTTGTATTTGGCAAAGACAAAACATGAAAGTAGCTCTCTTGGTTTTGATCTTAGAGCTCTTAAGATTGAAGTAAATCTAGAAACCTCTTGTATTTCAAGTTAATATTCTCCTTCAAACAAGCTCCTTATAGCCTGGGAATATTCGTTTCTATTAGAACTGATGGCATTCCATTATGCGTAAAAGGATGTTTTTATTAGCATGAGGTGGGCTGAGAATTAGATCTAACCATATTAACTTGTTGACTTGATGCTTATACATTTTCTTGTTCAAAACAAAATAAAACTCTAGGCTATTGTGGCTGGGAGAAAGATGTGAGAAAGCGGCACTGTTGCTCCAATGTCCTCCCAAGGGAACGGGCAGCCCAAACCTGCGGGTGTGCTGCCAAATCCAGTGAGCAGTGGTAATGCCCATCCCTGTTCTGCACAACTGGTTCTGCCAGCTGGGAAGCAAAAAGGTAATCAACACATTAAGATCTGACTGCTTTATTTAAAGAAAAAAAATCCCCTGTGCAGGGGGCTTCCTGTAGCAGCAGGCCTAAAGACTGCTGCTAAAATGCCTTAGGTTTTTTTCCTATTGACAAAGTAGCAATAACGTGGGGCATTATATGTACTTAGTCATTGATTTGGGTGATGGAGCTCTTGGCAGTGGGAAGTAATTGAGAGGCCTGCCGATACCCTCGGAGAATAGGAAGGATTTCTGTGATTGAGTCACTTGTTTATCCACCTATCCTCAAGTAGGAGGCAGTGAAACGCGAAGGCACCGCGGCCTCAAGTGCTTCTGTTCAGCTGCCTCAGGGATATTCTCCTTCCCTTCTCCCTGGGTTTCCTTTCATTGGATCAAGCCCACAGCTGATATAAGTGAGATTGCCCTGGTGACTAACTTGTGACTCAGGCTCTCCTGGGGTCCTTTTCTTGTGATAATTCACAGGCAGATTGAGGCACCAGAAACTATGAAACTCCAAATTTGTTAAATTTGGTCATTCAGACCCCAGGCTACCTTGGTCCAGAGCAAAACAATTTCCGTCTCAATCTGTGCATAGGAAATGTCATCTTTCACAAAATCACTTAACTGTCCAGTGATTAACAGTTTTGGAAGATCATCTCCTTTTTATACCGGATAGCTTTTAGACTCATTTGAACATGTATTCTCCTCGTGCATAAGTTGTCTGTTTGGCCTGGTTAGTTTGGAGGTGGAGAATTCCTAAAGCTTCCTCTTTTTTTTTTCTTTTTTTTTCTCTCTACTTTTCAAGCTCTATTAAAGATCATCCGTGGCAGCCTACAAAAGCCTAAACGTGGCATCAGGTGAAGAAAACACATCCAGAAAATACAGTTTCTCCATGATAGCAAATAAATGCACAAACACGAGCCTTAACCCTGGCAAAGTGGTTGGTTAAATAGCTTTTCAGGATGCTCTGTGTTCCACCAAGTAATCTCCTGGGATAAGGCTCATCCCCTGAAGCACGTTTTTCATCAAGCCTCTGTTAGACTTGAATCTCATCCATTAAGAGTCTATAATTACAGTGGCCAGGGCATCTTTGGCTTCATCGGAGGAAAAGTCTGGCAACTGTTTGCTAATCTGGAGCTTGTATTTAACCCAACTCCTTTGTTTCTTGGGGGTGAAAATGTTTATTATATGATGGTAGAGTGCCTTGAATGGAGTCTCCTTTGTGGCTAATCCGTGTATCCATGGAAGGTTTGGTTTATTTTGCTGTCCTTCTCCCCCACTCCACCCCAAAGATCTAGGTATTGCAGTAACTTATATGAGGTATCATGATATTCTTACTCTGTTTATAGTTTGGAAAATATATTTCTTGGGACAACCGTCTGTGTTGAACATGATGGGTATGTGCTAACCCTAGGGGTCTGTTCTTGTTCCTGTGGCACAGCTTAACGACTTAGCGATAGTAACAGTGACCTAATTTAGGTGGCACTCTCAAATATGTGAAGAAAGTAGTGATTGATGCAGATTTTGCTTTGAAATATATTTTTAAGCAATTAAATGCATGTGCTCACTCATAGTTTTAGCACAACACTTTTTTCTTATTGAAACTTCTTATGCTTTGTTTCGATACCCCTTGTTTTTGTATGTAACAAAATTCAGGCTTTGAGGTGAAGTGCTAAGTATGAGCCCTGTAATTGCAGTTTCTTATGCCTGAATGTAGCTTTGTTTCAGAACCTGCAGATTAGCAGTTAGTAGCCAAAATATAAAAATGGAATTTGGGATTAAGGATGGCAGGATCGTTCAGAGGCCAGTGAGGTGGATCTTGTTGAGGAACATGTGGAAGCGGCGGACGCGCTTGCCTCTGGCTTCTCCTCTCATGGGGCCAAGCTCCCAGGCGTGCTTCAGGAGCAGGTTATTTCATAATACCATTCGTCACCTGCGAGTGCTCCTCAAGGGCCCGTGTTTGTTTATTTACTTAGGCTTATTTATTTTCCAGCAACTTTCAGTGGTATTTTCCCAGCACGCTGGTCACTTAGTGACCAGGAAAAAGAAAAGTTACCTGGGATTTGGAAAAGGCTCTTCTCTCTTTTTTTCTTTTTTTTTTTCCCATGCAGCAAGACAACAAATTTCTATCCCATTTAATTCTTGTAAGTAAAATCTGGTGCATGTAGATAGATCTTCTCCAAATAACCAAGGTTTTTAGTATCTCCAAAAGATTCCTTATGTAAAATTAAAATAGTCTTTGGTTAGCCAGGGTTTTTACTGATCCCTTTTAAGATGTGAAGGAAAGAGTGGCAATAACGGAGTAGCACCTCTCTGAGGAGCAAGGATCACAGCTAATTCCAAGGAGATGGTGTGTGGGTATTCAGACTGTCCCACATGTAGCTTACCTCCCATGCTTCCTTTAAAAGTAAATAAATGCAGTAGTGCTCATCTTGAATTTTATTCTATTCTTGATGTTTTCATTGCAATAATCTAAAATCTTTTTTAAAAAAAGAAAATCACCAGAAAAGGCCAGCTGGGGATGCCGAGCGCAGGGAAGCCTCGACACGGCCGTGCTGGTTCCGGATGCAGGAGGGCTTCGCTCCTGCTGTCGCGTCTCTGAGGCTGTTTGAAGGCCCCAAGTCTAATTGACTTTGAGTTTTCATTAGTTGGTGAATTTTATTGTTCTTTTAATTACATGCTAACTGCTATAGACGCATTGAGATGCGCATTTCTGTCTACAGCGTCTCTATTAAAAACAGTCTAGAAGTAATGTTAGGGAAACAAAACCAGCTCAGGTGAGATGATTCTCTTCTGGTAACTTTGCTTTTTACCAGACATTACAGCAGGATTATTTTTTCCCTTCAGTAGCAGAAGTCTGAGGATATAAACGGAATGCAAGTAGCTGAATCAGTGCCGTCAGTCTCCGTGTGCTGCACCAGAACCCTCAGGACTGCAGACAGTAGCTGGGACAGCAGTTCCATTAAGATGGTGGCACACACAAATCCGTTGCCTCGTTGCAGAGGCTTCTGATTATGAAACCCTTCCATCGTGCGGAGTGTGCTGACAAGACGGGGCAGGCCCCAACGCCGCCTGGGCCGCGTTCGTCCAAATAACGTTGGTTGGACTAGGATAGATCTGGTGCTTGGAAGGACGAGGGGGGAGAGCAGTCTGGCTGCTTGTCTCCCTTTTCATATGAGTAGATGCACGTTTGCTTTCTTCATTCCCCAGCCATAAACACTTCCTTTTTTATGGGCTTGTGGCTTTGCAGGCTGGGTCTGGCTGGCGTGTTTTCCCTACGGAGAGCGAGGCCTCCTGCACCAGGGCTCTTTCCTGCTGCTGCTCTGGAGAATTTTTAGGTGCCTGAGTTAGATGACCAAGTTGCAGACTGTTTCACTGAGCTTATATCATCGGACTGCACAGAAATAATTGGAAATAATTGAATAGTGATGATGTAAAGATGATGGTGTCATCTTTACAAGGATTTGGAAACTCTAATGCTATGTAAATTTTATCTCCCCTTGAAAGCATTGCAAAGCCCTCAACTCCTCAGACATCAGGAGGAGCAGAAAGCTTGAGACACTGTGGCTATGAGGGCAACCTAAAGAGCCCTCTTCCTTCTTGTAGACACTGTAGTGCTTCCTACTTGTGGGGAAAAGTACCTTAAATCCCTCTGCTCAGCATTTTTCAAGCAGTGTGAGTTGAGGGTAAGCTGTTGTCCCTGCTGCCATTCAGAACTTAGTGCCTGTTTCCCAAATGCTGTGGTTTCTTGGGAAATCGAGGGGGGCGGTAGGTGCCCAAGTTCCATATGGAGCAGAAGGACCCTGAAAGGCCTCAGTGTAGCTGAAGAGCAGCCGGCGGAGAGGCCTGGGGAGCCGGCGGGCCGGGCCGGGCCTTGTCTGCTGGCCCCGCGCTGGTCCTCCCTGCTCTGCCTGGGAGCACAGGCCGCACCTGGAGGCTCGCTCTGAGTAAGAAGCCGCTTCTCAAAAGCCATTTTAATTCTCCAGTAGATGTCTAATAAATTTATTTAAAGCCTTTCCAAGCTGTGAAAGTAACAACAGTGTTAGCTTTTTGTAACCTGCTGCTTTTTTCTCACGTGTGTTTCGTGTAGAACCTCAGGGTTTTCTCGTTTGGAGCTTAGCTTTATAATAAAGTAACTGCTTTTACTTCTGACTTCATTGATATCTATTACAAACTTGCCCTGCAGTTCAAGGCAGCAAGTGTCTCTGTTTCCAAGAGCAACCCTAGGTGGAAGTTATATTGTGTGAGGTTTTTATAGTACTGATGATAGGCGTTTCAGCCTTCTGTTGCTCAGGGAATTTAATTTCATATATATTTCTTTTTTTTTCTGCAATACTAATATGCTGGATATTAACGCTGAGAGTTCACCAAGCTGCTATAGAGAAGAGCCAAGGGCCAGAACGTTTCAGCTGATGGGAATTGCCAGCAGCCACCTGGGGCACCTCGGTCGCGGGCCCCATGGTCACATTTTAACTGCCTCCCGGCATGAGCTGTCAGCTGTGACGTTTAGGTACCTCATAATGTTGTGGTCTGCTTGACCAGAAAAGCCTCTGCAGTGCCTGAACAAACGTCCTGTCTGCAGGAGGGAGATTGTGCTCCCACAAAAGCCCATTTCAGTAAATATCCATGTTAGGAGGGGATTAGAAGCCCTTGCCTAAGAGCAAGAACTCGGTGTTGTTTTAGCATGTGCCAGACCACATCAGGTTGCCTCAAATGCGGCGTTTGCTAAGTGTGTTCTCCAAAAGAACTGTGATCATCAGCTCAGCAATGCTGAGCCCAGTTAGGTGGTGAAATACCCTGCTCGTAAGTACATGTGTTGGTGCATGATTCTCAATCTGTGTTTTTTTTTTGTTCCTCAGTATCGAATTTGACCGAGACTGTGACTACTTTGCCATTGCTGGGGTGACAAAGAAGATTAAAGTCTATGAGTATGGCACAGTCATTCAGGATGCGGTGGATATTCACTACCCTGAGAATGAAATGACCTGTAATTCCAAAATCAGGTAGGCACTGACTTTGCATTTACCTGTGGAAGCCTCTTGCGTTTGCCTAGGAATGTGTAGTAGCTGCGGGTCGGGTGCCAGGCGCTGCCCGCTGCTGTGCTGGACTCGCTCAAGGTAAGAGCAGGCCTGTGTGCCAGGGCTGCCGCCTCGTTGTGCCTTGCAAGTGCTGTCCTGTTCCTGCAGAGTGTGAAGGAGATGCAGACGTGAGTAGTGGACATGCTATGGATAACCCCTCAGCTCGTCTGAGGGTAATTTTGGTGCCCAGTTCTTCCTCGTAGCTGGCAAATTCATTCCTATGCTGCTCTCTTCCCTGAAGGGGGAAGGAGAGAAAAGGCTGCTAGTCGTCTCATGCTAGTATCGTTTTAGATGACTTAAACTGCAGAAATTACTGATCACCTTCTCAAAACTCTCCATTGGAAGCATCCAGCTAATGTAAATTTAATAGAATTTTTGAATGAGGGTTTTCTCAAAGCCCAAAAGTAAGTAACTTCTACTGACCTAGTTTTTATTTAGCAATCTGTCTATAAATGTTCTTTCTTACACTTGTTTTATTTTACTTCTAGCAATGCAAATGTGCAATGATAAAAATAAAAATGTTTGCAATTCTGTACTGTAGAACTTGTACTTAACTTTTGTAGTTGATAACATCAAGACAGATCAGTCATTCTTATATCACTCATCCTGATTATTCTTCGGGGTTATGCAACATTATTTTAAGAAGAAAGAAATACAACTTGACCCTGGGTCTGGTTTTCAAGATTTTTTCCTTACGTATGCATTTTTAGGTGAACATTTGCATTGTCGCTGAAACAGTATGCAAACAAACTTTCCTCTATCAAAGAATATACAAATATACACTTGTATATTTAAATGTATCTCGGTTTGGAATTATTCTTTTCTAATTAATGTTACAGACTTTTTTATTCTTTCTCTTCACCAGTCCCCTTTTCATAAGGTTGGTATTTACTTGCCTTGCACTAATATATATATATATATACATGCACACATATATATTGTCCCCACTCTGACTCGTAAGGAAATGAACATAAACAGTTGGAGAGAAATCTGTTTTAATATGACACATTGATTTTTGGAGCTTAGATTTTAATGTATGTATTTCAAAGGGTTGCTAGTTTGTGTTATTTCCCCCCCTCCCTGCAGTTCTGAGTAATGTGTGGCTACATGGAAATCGGTAAATTTGTATAGCAAATACAGTCATAGTTCAAACTGCTGGATCCATCAGTTCCCACACTTGTAAAATACCAGGACTTGTGAAAATGGTTGCTGTTTTTGACCGAGTCATAGCAGAGTTCATTCTCCTCGGCTTGAGCCTGGTTTTGAAGAGAAGTACAGAACACGAGAAGTATCTGCTAGTTGGTGCATTCTCCTCACACATTTCTTTTCCCTTCTGATTTAAGTATTTGCTCCTTCTCTGTCTGCTGGAGACTGTTTCCCACCTGAAGGTGCTGCTTCAAATGTGATGGGAATCTGCCCTGACAGCCTTGTCAGGCACTGGGTGGGTTGTGCTGCTTCCTGGGCAGCCCCTGGGAATTCGGTGTGCACACACACAAGTACATAACTGTGTGTGTGTATATATACACACATATATATATTTGTGTGTGTATATGATATTAGAAGGATTGTCCCCTCGCGGCAGGGGTAGACAGGACCTTTTTGTCACTTCCTTGCTCTAGTTAGTCTTGTTCCTAATAAACAAGGCATCTTTTTTCTGTTGGTACCTCTACACGAACATTCCTGCAGTCTGTGGCTGCTCTTGGTCTTGACAAATGAAGCTAGGCCGTCAATCAGCTGTGTTCTTACTCTGCCCATCAGCTGTGCTGCCACTGCCTGGTTCTGCGGCTTGCCGCTGCGCGGTAGCACAGGGTGCTAAATTGATATTCTGAAGTGTCATAGCTGGAGGGAGAAGAGGGTGTACGAAGGCTGTGGTTTCATTATAGAATATTGCACTAGGCCAAAAACATGCCCGTATTAAGCTAAAAATCAAAAAAAAAAGTAGAGCCTGCTTCTGTAAAAAGCACCGACTTGAAGTGGTTGAGTTTAACGGGGGAGGCCCAGCCCTGTTGCTGCTGTGTGCCCGTGTGGCGCTGTGCCCGCGCGGGGACACGTCCCGGCCAGCGGGCACTGCTGCCACTCCGTGCCGCGCTTTGTGCCCGCGTCGCGCTCCTGGCAGCGCGAGGGCCCTGATCACGCGGGTCTTTTGTGGGCTGCCCTGTCCCGGTTATTTTTAGGAGGTCTTAAGCAACAGCACAGTCGCTGGAGACGCTAATTAGCTGCTGGGGGGTGTAGCGGGGGTCTTGGAGGATGGCCAGAGGATCTCTGGCTGTCCTCGCCCCGGATCGCCCCTGCGTTGCAGCATACCCTGGACCTGCTCCGTGCGTGTCCCGGGGGCTCCTGCCTGCGCCGATGCTGCCGACGCTCCTCCGTCACAGCCGCTCCCCGCACCGGAGCAGCACGGCCGTGGGTGCCGCGGCTTCCCGAGTACGCATCGGGGCAGCTCCCCTGAACCCATCCCGTAGCCTTGTTGGAGCCGGTGAGGCCGGGACACAAACCCGTGCTTGTTCCGCCGGCAGCTCCGGGAAGCTCCTGTCCCACAGCCAGGTCCGTGGTGCCCCTGGGCCCTGCCAAGAGCCGGGCTGCTGCGCGGGGCAGCTGTGCGCAGGGAGAGCCGTGCCCGGCCGCGCTGGCACCGCTGCAGCTGGGCACCTGCCCAGAGAAGCTGTTTCACACTAGGAGTAATTGATTGGAGGCCTTCCTGGAGCAAAGCCCTCTCACCAGCTGTATCCGACTTCTTTTTTTTTTCCACCCTCTTTTCCACACTCCCCCCCTTCCTACGCCCACCTGCTTCTTAAATACATTCATTTTTAGTTTTTTTTTTCCCTCTTGAGCTTTCTTCGGATCCTTATTTTTAAGAATGGGGAGGAAATTAGCATGTCAGTTTTCTGGTAAATGTGCATAGATTCTCTGAGAGTGACAGTGGCATAAGCTTCCAGGAAAAACACAAGATGACACATAAATCCTCATAAAAATCCCATTTACAGATTCATAGCTTCAGCACAAGAAACAAATCCTGGCATTGTGTAGGAGCTATAAACAGCACCCTGTGAGCTAATTATGATTTGCCGTGTCCCTGGCTCTGACAGACAATAATCTCTATCTGCCTCCCCAGGCAGAGGGAGGTAGGAAGGAGCAAGGAATGAGCAGCTCACAGCAAATAACAGTTCTCCTGTGATTTATTCAAGAGGCAGAAGTGTTGTTTTGCCTGAGGTTGAAGAAGCTCAAAAAAAAAAAGAAAGAAAAAGAAAAAGCTTTGCGTTCAGGTAAAAGGAATTGGCTCTTGTTAATCTGCGTTAGGTGGTGGGCAAGTGTGGTTAGGTAAACATGTTTTTTGAAATAGGTCTTTAATATTCTGCATGCTCACCACTGTGTGTGTTTGCAGCATCTGTACTTCTGTGATGGATGCTACCACAAACCTCAAATCAGCTGCATCTGTGTAGTAAACTGCAGTAAAAACAGAGCAGCAGTAGACTTTCCTTTTAGGATGCTCCTAGGACTTTATTGGCTTCATTTTTCGGTGTTGATAAATCAATGTATCATTTCTGTCCTAACCACAGTTCATGGGTATATTACTCTGTTCCTCTGCAAAATTCCCACCATGAAGTTAAAATTAATTGTGTGGGGGGGGAATTAAAAACTATTACGGTGTTTTTAAGCTTAGGTTCTTTGCTAGGTGGAGAAGTGTGAACAGTGCGTATGCTGAAGCCCCTATATGAATAGTGTTGGAACTTTCATATTTCCAACATTTTATCCTCAGAAAACAAACAGGTTGTAGGAAAATATACATTCAACTTTCATTAACTCCAGTTTCCAGAGTAACTGCCTCATTTTACAATAATATTAATGAAAAATTTTCTTTAAGTGTATTTTTTCTTAATGCTGCCAGAGGTTTTCCTTAGGTTGATGAAAACCGATGTCATCACTCGTGTGAATGATCCTTCTAGGAGTCGATCATTCTTTTAAAAGCATTTTAGTCCTGAAAGTACTGGGCAGCAGTTGACTTGTAGTAACTGACGGGGTCTGAAGCAGATCCGAACAGAGCAGCTTGGGCCTTATTAAAAGCTTGAACTCCGTTTAACTCTTGTCATCAACCTGGTAACTTGAACACGGCTTTGAAATACCTCAGCCACAAAAGGACCAGCTCATGAAAGAAACATTACTGCAGCTGCCAGCACGAAGCAAACCCTCCCATTCATGTTCCTGGATGAAATAATGTGCATAAATCTTAGCAGGGCAGGAATCCTGTGTCCAGATCAGGTGCCGAGGTTGGAGAATTTCCGCAGTGAGCAATTACCTTTCAACCAGACCTTCTCCAGGAGTTTCACCTAGTTCTCCTCCTAGGAAGAAAAGCTATTGCAAATCACAGCAAGATAAACCTTTGGAGCATAACATATAAGATTGCTTCTGGATTAAAGAACAAAAATAATGAAAAGAAAAATACAATTAATAGCTTTTAAAATAAATGGCTGCCCTCCAAGATGGTTTTACATAATCCCTTTTAATCTTGTGCTGAATTCTGCATTATTTCAGCCTTAGGTAGACTTTTGTTTTGTTTTCCTAGGGCATTGCTTTCACAGTCTCTTTCCTCCTGGTGTATGTGGTTGCAGCCACATCAGGGTTGTCTTTGCAGCTGGGGTCTCGGTGCTCAACCCCCGTGAGGCTGGAGAGCAAGGTGCGTGTTCTGTCCCTCTGCCCCTTGGCCTCTCCTTCACCCTCCACGAGCTTGCTCCTCCGTGGACACTGAGCCCGTAGTCACTCATGATAACAGCTTAAAAAGGCCTCTACCCTCCTGGGTTACCAGAACAACCCAGGTCCTTTGTAGACCAAATGCTCGTGGAAGAGGCATTATTATGTCCTAAGCACAAAAAAGTGCTTTTTCAGGGCTGTGTCATCGTATCTGGCAGAGAATGAGACCAAGGTCCAGACAGAGGTGTTCAAAAAGACTTAATCTTTTTGCAACCTTTATGAGAGGCAGTATCATCCAATTTGGAAGAGTAAGAGGAGAGCGAGCTCACCTCTATCTCATTAAACCCAGAATTGTGCCCTGCCAAAAGTTACTTTGAGGATTTAAAGTACGAAGACCCTGGAGTTATTGCACTACCGCGGAGAACGCTGTAGGTTGAGAAGTTGTAAAGAGCTGCTGGGTGGTCATGAGGAGTCAGAGGTAGAATGGGATTGGTTTTGTCTTATGATGTACTTTAAGGAACATTCATCATGTTCCTTAAAAATGAAAGACTTATGGTGTCTGTGACTTAAAAAGGCGTTAATTGAACCACTTAGTTGCTGCAAATCCCTAAACATTTTTCCTTTGTCAGTTTGTTTTTCCTTTCTCTTTCCATCTGCAAATGCTTTCCAAGGGAGCGTTAACCCCTTGTTAGCACTACCAGGCTTAAGTGATACAAATTGTTAGCATAATCCTAGCGATACCCCACGAAACAGAGGTGCAGAAGCAGTTCATCTTCGCCATCTGTGCTGATTGATATGAGTTTCCTCTCCTGACAAAGATGGCATTTCTAAAAATCCTTAGATTCGTCACATGTCAACACTATTTAAGTTCTTGGTCCTTTCCATTTTTCTGCCTGCTTGGTAACTCCTAACTTTCATTTTTTGCTTTTTGACTATATCTGTGTGTGTGTGTATAATAATACGACTATCTTTGCAGTTCAATTTGCAATGTCCAGTTCATGTCTGTGATTCAGATATGGATTTTATGCTCTCCTAGCACAGAACATCTCTCCCTGAATTGGTCACAGTGGCACCATCATGTCTGTTTTTTCTCTAGGACTCTCCATTTCCTGCTGCTACCTGGTGTATTCTCTAACTCTGCTGATAAAGGCATGTTTTTCTGAGGTTTAGCTCTGCCTACATTGGAGTCCTTCAGTGGAGATACCAGGGAAGGGGAGGAACAGATTTAAACTGGTCAGTGTCTAGTGCACCCATTCCTCCCCAGCCCTGTGGTTGGAACGCAGTTGTGGTGCAGCTCTAGGTCTCTGAAGCACTTTTTGCTTCCATCAGTGGCTGCTCTTCTGGAGGTGGAGCTTCAGGCAAGATATTTTTGGACTACTGGAACCTTTTTGTGACAGTGCTGGTGGGCAGTACCTGCTGGCTGTGGTCAGCCCTCAGGGGACCACTTGAGCCTCTGTGGATGAAGCTGCTAGGCAATTCTGGGCCTGCCTTTCTGAGGGTACCTAAGGGTAGTTGGGTTAGCATGCAATTCTGAGCTGTATCACTTTTTTTACAACCAACTGCTATCAAAAATGGTAACTTAACAGACTGTGAGCAGGCAGTGAGGTGGGCTGAAAACTGAGCAGCAGAGCTCGGGGGGTTGTGATCAGGGTTGCAAAGTCTACTTGGAGGCTACAGAGGGTGTCAGAGCTGAAAGTCTTTGGAATCACTTAGTCAAGTTTCCTATAGGTGCAGGCACCCATCTGATGTCCTTCCCTCTGCCTATTTATGCATACTCACCTCAAGGAGTTGGGTTTCTCGCCTCCGGTCAGTCCTGCTAGCTGGCTGCTTGGGCACCTCCACCAAGGCTGATGGCCCCGCGGCTGAGGAGCACTTAGCTCTGAGCAGGGTTTAATGGTGCTAAGCTCCCCTGTGGCTACAGAGACACCCTGTAGGAGCTAAGTTTGAACTTGGAGCAGAATAACAGCTAATTAAAGAACAGGGCTACTATATTTTAAGTGCTGTAACAAAGGGAAGAGATTTTTCTTCCCCTGTGCATGTAAAGGATTTATTCCTAAGAGGAAAAAACAAGAAGGTTTCAAATGCATAACGAAACGAATAAATTTCAGAGGTAAAGTACTCCTAAGTGATCCCACGTTCCTACATAATATTTTAATCTGTAGCTACATCAGTCAAAGGGTTAATGAAGAGTTACAGAATCATTAACTTCTAGTTTAGGCTATTGGTTAAAACCGGCCCTAGGACTGCCCGGATCTAGTTGTATTAGAGCTGTTTGATGACCTGCACAAGTTGGATCTGCCCGTCTGGCCACAAGTTGGGCCTGCCACGTGCATCACAGCTGACACCAACTGCCCTGCTTTTGTGCCAGATGGCCCCAGAACTGGCCAACAACCATTACAAATTTTCCTGCCTCTGTCACATTGTCAGGAGTCAGACTGGAGGCACATTGCCAGAATAGTGGGAGTGGGACTTGTCAGCATTATTCGTGTTTCATCTTTTAAGGGCTAGAGTTGATTGTTCCAGTTGTCAACGAGTTTTACATAACAACGTGCACAGTTTAAAATACAAACACATGAATTTGCTTTGTAGCTCCTTGCCAGAAGTATCTCCTAAACTGTGCACTGCCAACAAGCTGCTGTTTTCTCCTGGGTGGGAAGGGGAGCTTCCCCTGCTTACAGAAAACTGGGTTTGTCACAAGTCCCAAACTTTGATTCTTGCACGTAGGCCTAGAACACGCACGTGTGTCAGGGGGAGAATGATGGAGAGATTGACTCACCACCCACATAGCTGTGTATTTTGCATGTGTAGCTCCTGTTAGGTAAGTAGTTATTGTGGTGGTGGTAATAAAAGTGGTAGCTATTGGAGGGAGATTAAGAAGTCAAAACACAACTTCTCTGTGGGAACTTGTACAGAATTCAAGAAGCAGCAAAATAGCAGTATAAAGAGCGGAACGTATCAAAAAATAAAGCCTAGCTTTTTATTTATATTGAACTATCGTTAAGGCTAATGAACACTTTATTTTTGGGTGGGAAGGTTTGCCATGTTTCTGTTGGCTTTTGGTTTTGTCTTTGCTTTACTGTTTCAATGGGATAACTGATCAAATATTGCATTCTTAGGAATAATTGCCTGGTGTTTTACAAGAATGATTTTTCTGCTGTAAGCCGTAGTTTAATTTGGGACTGACCGGGGCTGTTTCTCTTTTGAAGCTGTATCAGCTGGAGTAGTTACCACAAGAACCTGTTAGCCAGCAGTGACTATGAAGGCACTGTCATCCTGTGGGATGGGTTCACGGGACAGAGATCCAAGGTGTACCAGGTAAGATGCAGTCAGTAAACAGGGCCGTTTTCCCCCTGCCTGCACCATGTGGTTGGGGGACAGTGGTTAAGATGTTGCTTTTAGGCCAGCAACAGGTTTCAGGTTGGACGAGATGAAACAGGTACCCCTCCTATTCGGCACATTTATTGTCTGAATAACTTTATTGTATGGTAATGTTCAGTGGGGGCACCTTGTCACAGGAATTGTTCTACATACAACTTTTATGTGATGATTTATGAGAGGCCTGTGTTCAGAGCAAGGAGATTGGAAGCAGAGGTAATCAATGGATAGGAAGGGTTGGAAGCACTGCAGAGGAATGTGTCCGGGACGTGGTATGTTTAGCTGTTTGGTAGTAATGAACAAACAACAAATTAGTCCTTCGTTCCCTTATCTTGACAGTCCAATATAAGTTTTTAGTTCCTATTTAAGCCTTTGTTTACTTTTTTAATTGTGTTTTAGCCATAAGTGTAATCTTGTTTTCCCTAATCCTTTGCATGTCTCAGTTGAAAATAAATTGTACTGGACAAAATAAGTCTTGTCTATTTTCCTCTCAAATGTGTTTTGCATTTCTTTATGAAGCTGAATAATGAACCTAGAGACGACCAGCTGTTGCTTGTGTTAAAGCAAACTAATTTTGCTTCCTATCAAATTACTTGATTATTTTTATTTGGATTTACATGGATTGAGGAATGTATGCTGGCATCTGCTTCGCATGTTTTGTAAGTCTTTTAATTATCTCGTCCTGGCCAGCTCTTCACACCATCAGCTTGCTAGCCTGTGCAAAGGCACTACCCAACACCTTTGAATTTCGGGTTTCGTACCATGCAGCGCCGTGTTCCCATGTGGGATGTGTCTTGGTAGCAGGTCCCGCTCCTCAGGGATTTGGGAGCGTGCAGGCTTGTGCTTCACAGTGGAAAAACACAGGGTTAGGCACGAAATTTTTAGTACCTCTCTAGGAAGGTGAGGTTTTCAGAGGGGAGGTGTTTGAAGCAGCTTAGAACAGGCATCGTAGCAATATTAGGGGATGCAGCCATCTCATATTGGAGCAAGAAGCAGCACACAGTGAAACAACAGCAACTCAAACAGAAAAGTGTTGAGGACCTGCGAAATGGAGGACACCTCTCTGAGCAGGAGTCTCCTGACAATTTATGCCTAACAGTATTTGCCTTGTGTTTACTATTTTATCAAATTACAGCTCACTGTATATTTTAATACTTTTCTTGTTTCTGTAAACAGGAGCATGAGAAAAGGTGCTGGAGCGTTGACTTTAACTTGATGGACCCTAAGCTATTGGCTTCAGGCTCTGATGATGCAAAAGGTATTTTTCATTCTTAGTCTCTGCACTTTGTGAATTCCCTTTGAGAGATGAAAAAGGTGATGTTTCATGTAGCTGTTTCAGATTTCCTCAGCTGCCTTCAAACTTGTAGCTGATGTACTAATATGTCAAGATATTACTGAATTGCTCAGCACTCGGCGAGTCTTTGTTTGGATTAAGATTTCTTGGTGTGATACTTGCGTCTTGGGGCTAATATGCTCTAGCTAGCATTTTCCAGAGGACTAAACAAAGCAAAATGTATTTTAACATTAGTAAAGCTTGTTGAGCTAAAGCCTTGGGGCCTTTGAAAGGGGGTCCTTTCACCCCAGGATTTTTGGAGAACTTAAGGAAGTTTATAACATGCTGCTTGAGAAATGTTCCTTCTCTAGGAAGAAATAGGAAAATTCTGAAGAAAAAAAAAAGATAGCACTAAGAAATGTGTAACATTCCTCATCCTTAGAAAACAAGATTATACTTGTAATTTATTTACAATATCAAATTAGAGTTACTTTGCAGCAAGAGCTTTTGCATTCTGTAGGCAGTGGAGATCAGCTCTCCCATATGGGATGCACAGCTCTGGACAGAGATGTTCATGATTAGCTTTGAAATGCTAAATTAATTTTTCATAAACATTAAATCTTGCAAGCCTCTTCCCACTAAAATGCTTTTAAATTCTGTTTCAAAAGAAAGCTGTATTAGTGTTTCTCAAATACATTTGACATTCTTCTTGATGTTGGTAATTTCATATACAAAAGTGTATCTGTAATGATCATTTTATATTTAAGGAGGTTTAAAAGTGTTTTTTGAGGCTTTCTGCTATTTGGTGGAAGTCAAAGAGTGTTTTCTGTGCAATTAAATGCACAAGAGAGACTGCTTACCTTGTAACTAGGCACGTTCTCATCACTCTGCTCCCCGCTCGTGTTATCTGTTTTTTAAAAAGAGCTTCTCTTACGGATAGATTTGCACCTATGTGAAGAAGTTGTCCAGCGGTGCAAGCAAAACTCCTCTAATTTAACTGTTTATTTCTTCATTAATACTTTCTAAAAAGTGCAATGTTTACTCAAATTATTACAATAACATCTGCTAATCTGCATAACTTGCATTTCAATTCAAGATGCATGTTTTATAGTATTGGTTTTGGTGAATAAAACTTGTCTGGAACATTTCATCCCTTCTACTGTATTTTGACTGAGATTTACATGTGTAAAAGACATTAGTGACAAGTGAAATCCTGTGTGAAAGTGTATGGAATTGGTACAGCTTTTACAAGACTTTATAAGAGTAATAGCAGCAAATTTTTGGATTAAAGTCATGTTATAGTGTCCAAATTCTATTGCAATGAACTTACTGAAGGAACTAAACATATGGAAATAGATACCACCTGTGAGGAGTTATCCCAACCAGCTCCCTGACGTGTCCCAGTTTGATTCTTGTCGTTCTGGTTACGTGTGCATGTTATCTGGGGGAGTTTTCAGGTACGCAGCAGTGACTCTCCCCTTTACCTCCGTAAAGGTGCAGCAGTTGGGAAGCTCGAGGTCTGTGTGCACTTTCTGTTCTCTTTTATTTCTCTGCTTGTGGAAGGCTGCAGTGGGCTTGCTGGCAAAGCATTTCAATGTTGGGAGTTTGGTGTGAGTTGAACTACTAGCAAAACTCTCTGCCCTTCCCTGAAAAGCAGGGATATAAAACATTCCTCTCAAGTGATCAAAAAGAATTTAGCAAAAAAGCAACTATTTTTCTATCTGGATGTGTGTGTATCTGCCTCTCTCTCCTTTATTTCTCTTTTTTTTTAATTTTTGTGTTTTTTTCTCCAAGCTAGAGACTCATTTTTAAGATCTTAGTACACTCCGTAGGCATGTATTGGGAAAGGTGGTTGTGGATGAATAATCCTGTCATCAGAGCTTCGCAACCTGAGCTCCCAGGGCCTAGGAACAGCAAAGGGGGTGTTAGTGAATGGAGGGCAACTGGGGAGAAAATTGTTCTGATATAGTTAGAAGCAGCAGCCTTGGGCCTTGGGTCCCATCTCATCCTCTTCAATAAATGAAGATAATACAGGATGGTTATTTGTGGCAAATCTTCTTAGTTTAATAGCAGATAATGGGAGCATAAAAGCATTATTGTATAAACACAGTAGGTATTTGGAATAAAAGTCTCTTTTTTTATCTGTAGTTGTCATGCTCTTCCCTTTAAAAGGAGCAAAGGTAGTTGAGTATGTCTATAGGGATGCAAAGCTGCACGCCAGCTAGATAGTGGTAAGTAAAATTAAAGTGTTTAATTGTGCTACAAGCATCTTGGGAAGTTGCATAGCCATAATTTCAGTTCCTTTATATGCCTGTAAATGCAGAAGCTGTAATTCTTATTTAAGTAGCAGAAAAATGACTTTCTGCTGTCTGAATAGAAAAGAATCTTTAATTCTGTGAAAGGGGAAAGTTACTGGCACTTTGCTAGTGGCTTACAGCTGCTTTTTTAACCCAATATTGCTGCTCTTCTGCATTGGCAATGTACCTTAATAGCCAGAGTAAAGTTGGCAAATGAGAACAAAATATTTGTTTGAGACGATGTGGTTGAAACTGTAGAATTTAAACCTCCATTGGAGCAAAGACATGTTTGGGGAGGCCCGAAGGATGTTATTTGACAGGTTGCTTGTAAGGTGGTGAAGCACTTATCTCCTGTTCTGGGGCTGTTTCCAGAGCTCTCCGAAGCTCATGGAGATGCAAGCAAAACCGACAAGTTTACCTGAAAAGAAGAATCCTGGTTTTATGTGTTTTCTGTAAGCTATAGCCTCTGCAAGTGGAATGGTGCGGCAGGACAGGAGCCCGTGAAAGCCCGGGGCCAGGTTGACAGTGCATGCATCTCTTTCCTTATGCTTATGGAAAATGGTTTCTGAACTGCCTAGGTGAGGAGATAAGAGCACCGGTTCTAATGCTGCACCTTCTCTTTTCCTTTGTGGTAGCCCTGGAATCAGTGGAGCTGTTAGGTCCGGTTTTCGAATCGACGGAGAAAGAGGCAAACACCATCGATATATTGTGCTTTTTAATAATAGGAGAAAGATAATAAGTATTACCAGCTAGCTGGGGTCCGGCTTTCCCACGCAAGGGTCACACCACGGACCCCGACCACTTCGGGCGTCCCTCTTTTATACCGTTCTTACCCAAGAGTGTTCCCCCCTCCCGTTTTCCTGTTTTGCATTCTTGTTAATGTTATCTATTTTGCTGAATTAAAACTTCTGGATAAGCAGCCCTTCTATCATCCTGATTGAGGGCAGGGCACCCTAACCCCGCCACCTATCAAGGGTCCAGACCTTGCCATGAGCAGGGCATCCTGACCCTGCCATCTATCAAGGGTTCTGCCCCTGCCATGAGCAGGACAGCCGGACTCCGCCAGTTATCATGGGTCCTTGTGCTCTAAGACTCAGCTTATTCTACATTAGCTATTTAACCCCTACCTTCCCGGCTAATGCACCCTACAGAGCCAACACAGCTTTGCAAAGTTGACTTCATAAAAAGGGAGAATGGACTTGTAGGCAGGGGCCAACCTGCAAGTCCCTGCTTGTACCAGGAACTGCAGATGAGAGTTTCCAGCTCAGCTTTGCTGAGGATTTCCAGAGGGTTGTTTGGAGGCTGAATTTGCCCTAGATACTGAGCTCCTTCAGATTCCATTGGCTTTAACTTGAGGTTTAGGTGTTTACTGCTCTTAAAATCAGGTTGAGCTTTCTGTTTGCTCAGTTTCCTGGCTAAGGGGAGTAGATAATTTCCTGGAAATTTGTGAGACGGATGGATGCAATTGAGAATAACTCCAGCAGTGAGTCAGGAGGCTGGTAGTTGGTGTCACCCAAAGCTCTCTGGCTGGCTGTGGCTTGCCCATTGCAGGGGCTGGTGCTGCTTCCCGGCTTCCTCCTCCTCTAAGGACCACGTACAGCCATCAGAACCCTTGGATAGGAGTGTCCCGTTTCTGACTTAGAGGTGAGCATACAACGTTACATACGGCAGCAGTGCGAGCGCTTCGGTGTGTGCCTATTCCCTCAGGTCACGTTTGTGAGTATGGCTCAGCTCGGCTCTTCAGAGCACTTGCCGAGTTATTGCACATGTGGATAGGACATCATTGGACACTTGGTATTTTTTCAATAGGCAAAATGCAGCAATTCTCTTCTAAGTAGGTTTTGTTTTCCTTCAGCTATTGTAATACAGGCTGCCCCCTCTTTTAGAGTTTGTGCACAGAGCTGGTATGTAGAGGGCTGACGTATAAACTGATGCATCTGAATGAAAAGCCAACTAAAAGGCAACCTGGAAAAGATTTAGACATTTTAGCAGCTCTCTTGGTTTCTGTAGTTATCTTCCTTGTTTGGCAAGGGGAGGAGGATATTTGGTCTTATGGAGAGATGCATCTCGGTAACAGCAAAGCTAGGAAGCATATGCTCTGGGAGCGGGTTTTGGGAATGCTGGTCTCAGATGGCTGCTTGCCTCATCAACACACTTCCAAGTGCTAGCAAGACATCTGCATGCTGTATAATTACTGTCTGAGCCTCAGCAAACTGCTTAAAACTACAGCAAATAAAGTATAATTCATGAGGGTAGAGTTTATTAACCTGTCAGTTCTTTTTAAAAAATAATGGACAACTCCAGGTAGAACTTGACATGTTTCATTATGTGTTGGTTTATGTCACATATATCCTCTTTTTATAGCACTGACTAAGCTATAATTGGGGCCCAGTGTATTCCACAGCATTTAGATCACAGAAATTGCTGTAGATTCTAATCTTTGTCAGTTGTAACGAGTATTATGATGGCTTTGGACACACGGGTTGACTGTTCACCGGATGAAATGGCTGAGCTTACGGTATGAAGGCTGAGAGGCAGAAAAAAAGAGCCAAGTTGGAACATAGCCCTCAGTTAGCTTCTGCTACAAAGCTGAGACCAAATGGCTGTTATTTATGAGGGAAGGTGTTAAGAAGAGTCTTCTGCATTTTGGACACAGCTTTAAACATGGATGCTTAGCTGGAAGGCTCCAAGGCAATCTCAGTGTGTGGTACGAGATTCGGGCCCAGCATCGCGCTGAGCTGTGAGCTCATGGCACCTCCTTGTTCAGGCCGTTTTGTTTAACTCCTTTTGTGTGAGCAGTGTTGTCTGCCAGCCATGTCCCCTTCCAACCCGGCTGTGCTTGCTTCCTATGCCGTCAAGCCCATAAACTTGATGTCCTCTACAGCCACTGCAGCAGACCAGACCTGTGTTGCTGTCTGCTGATTGAAGGAAAATGCCCGTGTTTTGTGTGGCAGGATTCTGCCTCCCTGTTCCCTGCCACGTCCCCGGCACAAGCACAGGGGGGTGGTTCCTCCCCCAGCCTGGCTTGGTAGATGGGATAGTCTCAAGTGACGTTTGCAAAGCTGTTAGTTCAGGAGTGGGGTGTTCTGCTGGTTTCTTGCATTTTCCAGAAATGCTGATAGGAGTTTAGACCATATCTCTCTGGTGAATGGCTTCATTTCTGAGAACCACCAACAAAGTGGGTGCTGTTTTCACTGCATTTCACATAACACTTCTATGCAAACACAATATGCATCCGTGTTTGTGGTTGTGATGGATGTGGGATGTTTTAGAGTGATTCCAGACGCTGACAGATACCCACGCGCTCTCGTTTAAACTGGCTTCTTCAGTATTCTCCAAGCAGCCATGTGTTTCCTTCATCCCCGAAGGACGAGATTCTCCTGCGTCGGCTCACAGGCAGTGCAACCTTGGCTCTTCAGTGTTCACGAACGATAAAAAGGAGGTGCACTAGAACAAGCCTACAAACATCTCTCCACTTCCTTGATCATTGAGAATATCCTTGAATAATCCATATGGAAGCCTTGTTTCTCTGTCAAAGTTCCTTTTTTTTTAAAAAAAAAAAAAAAAAAAGCAGAGGTGATAGAGCAATCGTTCTGCATTTTCCTTGCCCAGTAGGAAACAGGATTCCTGCTCTTTTGCTGCTACTTGCTCCTCCAAAGTGAGCCATGAGTAAACAGACATCAGACGGTCCTTAGACCTCAGCTCTGAGAGGCTGGTTTGTACTTGGGAGGCTGGTTACAGAGTGCAGCCGTCGTGTGGCTCCTCTGAGCTCATCAGCCTTGGCCTCCTCCGCTTCCTGCCTCAGACGCGTCGAGGAGAGCAGCAGCTTTTGTGCCAGCCAAGGCGCAGGGGGAGCAGGGCGTGCACAGAGCCGGCCCGGGCCGCCTCACGGCTCCTCCTGGGCTGTGGCCTGGTCACCTGGGCCGGATGCCCTCACAGCTGCTCTCTGTGAGGCTGCCTGTGGGGGAGCACCAGGCCCGCTTCCCCTTGGAGTTCAAACAGTGCTTGAGCTTTGGGGAGGGCAGCGAAGGCTCTGTTTGAAGAAAACTTTGTGTTTTCTGTTATTCTTCCTGTGGAATGAACTGGAGTACTGCGGGGAGGAGCTTGTGCTGTACAACGCTTTAATTGATGTACACATAGCAGTCCCGTAAAACACTGGATTTCTTTGTACCAAGAAAGTACACCAGTGTGGGAAGCCAGCATACTGATTTCTTTCCTGCCAATGCCAGCTTTTTGAAGAGTGAAATAATTTTTTCCCACTTGCTCCGTTTAAGCATACAGTCAAGTATATTTATTCTGTACAAAGTAATTCCGCCTCGGAGAATGGAGAACTTTTGGGTCACAGCTAGGTGACCAAGAATAAACCGGATTTAAGCTGACAAGTATATTTATTTATTTATGACCAAGAATAAACCGGATTTAAGCTGTCCTGCTCTTGGTTATATGAATCTGCAGTCCAGGAGCTTTCAACACTGAGACTGTAGCACATGGTTAGTCGTCTGGCTGTACAGGACGGTGACTGTTCATCATCTGGTGTGTGCTGGAGATGTGTAGAATGTTTACTGTACCCACTTGGGAATGTTTTCAAGCTTACTAGCCATCAGCTCCAAATTAACCATTTATAATTATTGATTCCTTCCTCTTGGCAACTGAGGTTTTTCAGACACTCATTTGTGAACTAATTAGACTTCTAGGCCTTTCAGATGAGTATTGGTGTTGTTTACTCATTTCTCTTGTTCCTTTGTCTCTCTAGTGAAGCTGTGGTCTACCAACCTGGACAACTCGGTGGCGAGCATCGAGGCCAAGGCGAACGTGTGTTGTGTCAAATTCAGCCCTTCCTCCAGGTATCACCTCGCCTTCGGCTGTGCAGGTAGGTGGGAAGGAGCGAGCTGGGCAAAGACAGAATCTGTTCCTGCTTCTCTCTAAGTTTCTGACTTCCCCCAAAGATTGGAGCTTGCAATGAAGAAATCTGAACCACATTTTCAAGTGTGCCCCGGAGGACCATAATGATGCCCAAGTGTCAACCTATTCTTGCTGTGCAATATAATTTAGTGCTTGTATTGGTGATGAGAGCTCACAAAAGCAAATCACAGCGTAGTTTGTTTGAGATAACCAAGGGAACAGAGCAAATCTCAACTTCTTCAGCTTTTAAGTGAGGTTAATGTGGTGGTGATAGTTCTTTCTGGCTCGTAGTGGTGCTCTGTAAATGGTACCAAATCAAACTGGGAATTTTATCTGCTTTTACCTGTGGCATATTTTAAAGCAGAGGCTGTGTATGTTTCCTATAGCTGCAACTGTAATCTCCGTGGATGGGCTTATGCTTTCCTGGGCTGGGTAAAGCACTCCTGTTAAAAGGTTTATTTTAAGTAGTAGTCTTTGGGTAAGGCGTGATGAGACTTTTATTTGTTTAGGTTGAAATAGTTTTTGGTGCTAATACAAAGACTTGTGAATAGAGTGGGAGTTGCTCCAGGAGGAAACCACATCATGCTCTGTGTGCAACAGCTGAAAAGAACCCAAAGTGCCTAGAAATGTTTAAATGGTGAATAACTGCATTTTCTTTTCTCTGGGGAGTTTTAATGTACTTGTAACTGCATGTTCTGATAATATTTGTTGTCTTTGGACTTCTGGAGATATTTTGATGCTATTCTTTCAAGTGGTAGTTTGACATTTCTTTTAGCTGTTCATTTTCTATATTGGTTTTACTTAAGCTGTGACTCTTTAAGGATAGAAAGCAAATTTGCATTTTGATGCACTGCAAGAAAAAAAAAAAGAAAGGATTGAAGTTGAAGGATAAAATATTGACTTGTTTGACAGACATCTCGCTGAAGTTTAGCAAACTCCAGGTAAGAACAGAATTGAATTGCAGTGCTTCCTAGCAGCCTTGAAGGAAAGGGGCTGCTGTGAAAGGCTCTCGGGAAAGATGAGAGCACCAACTCCAAGGGGTCAGTTGCTGCTCAAATACCAGATTTTTTTTTCAAGTCAGCAGTCAGGATTCCTTTCCACCTGGAAGGCCTAGGGAGAATAATCTGTGCTGGGTGTCAGGGCAGGAGCTGGGGCCAGGGCTAGTCTGGAGGTTTCAGGTGAATGTGTCGGGAAGAGGTAAAATGGTGTTTTTACTGGGGCAGAATGCATGGAGGGGAGGGGAGAGAATAAAACTGAAAAAAAAACATATGTTTACAGCTGCTTAATGCTTGGCAATTGAGTCTCTAAATAAATATTAAAATAAGCATTTAACTATGATTGCTGAACTGCAGGGAGTGATTGAACTGGTAGGAATGACTGGCCCGCAAATGAACACCTGATCGATCCGTCGGCCACAAACGCATGTGGAAAAAAGTGCTTAGGAAATAACGTTTTAAAATGGCATGTTTGACAAGATGTAATACTTCAGAACCTCTAAAAATGAGAGGAGGGAGATAAACATTTGTTCTACTATATGTACTGTGAAAATGCTGTCCTGTTTAATGTGGTATGATGGAGATAGCATTTTCTCCTCCATCAGTTTCAACTAATCTTGTTTGCTAATTTAATTTAGTCTATGCAAAAAGGCAATATAACTTTTAAATACTGTAGTTTGTCACATAGGCTGTGAAAATAATAAAGGAAAAGTAAAACCTTTTTTCTTGGAGCAATATGTCAAAAAGAAAATGCAGATTGGACACCCTGGTTTGGTCATCTCTATTAGCTCCCCGTAGGAATCAGGAGGAGCAGTGCAAAGCACTAATTGATGGACCAGTATAAGGCAAATTCAGAAAGCTGCTTTGTCTCTGCCCTGGCTTGTTTGCTTGCTCTGGGGGTTTTCAGTTATGTAAACTAATGTTTTGGTTACTTTTTGTGGCGGTCAATGGTAAAACAGCTGATGTTTACCAGCAATACAGACCAAACAGGATTTTGCATAGCATTTAAGCAGAAATGCTGCTTCTGTATGTACTTTTCCTCTGTTTGTTGAGATGAGAGAATTTAAAGGGAGGAGGAAATTCCCCCCAGAGGCCTGTGTGTGTGGGTGAGCTCCCAGGCTGACTTCAGGCTGCCAAAAATTGTAGCATGAGAAAATTCCTTCACCTTCTGGAGTTCCCCAGGCTGCAGTGTCGTCAAATACAGATGTGCAGGTCATCAACAGCGCTCACCTCCGTCAGCTGAGCAGGTTTTCCCACTGGAGCGCTCGTCGTCGGTACTGTCCTCCTGTGCCCCATTTCTTGGGAACCTCTGCTCTTCCCTCTGTGCTGGGTTCCTCTGCAGCTTCCTGCTCTTGCTCAGCAGCAGAAGGGGAAAATGAAATGCCCACCTTGACTATCGCCGTCTCAAAAGGACTTGCAGGTTGAATTGCAGTTCATTCTCTCTGTGGATTTCTTAGTTAAACTCTTTAGGATACTTGGCAGAAAATAGGAGTAGTGGTGATAGAAGGAGATGCTGTGAAGCTTGGGTTTGGATGCAGTCGTGGTCAATAGTCCTATTAGTGCATCTCTACGTGGAGCTTTTCTTTATTACCAGCTACTGGCTTGGCTTCAAATAGGCACCATAGACAGCCGTGCTTTAGTTGCTCCTATAGAAGCAAATCTCAGGATTATTATCTAATGTGGATGATGTATGTGGGTTTTCTTTTTTGGCTTCTCTCTCTGAAAGCTTTTTAGATCACCAGAAGATCATTTTGGTAGCTTAAACACAGAACAAATGAGCAATAAACATGAAATAAAGCCTATACAAGAGAAATGAGTATTTGGTTTTGGAAATAATTTTCTTAAATTCAGACAGGTACTTCAGGTGAGGAAGAAGCTGGATAAAATCTGTGGCAGTGGAAAGAGCATATAAAGAAGGAAAGATTCCTTTTGTCTGTGGCTCTAATAAAATATTCTATTGGCATGCTTAGTGGGCTGAAACATCAAGCAATATAAACTGTAATCACTGCCGAATACAAAATCAGGTAATTTTGTTTTGTTTTTTAAGAGCCAGTGCTTTATCCCCAAATTAGCTGTATAAATCATGACTGAAGTTGTTATTGTTCTACCTCGGCAATCCCGTCATGCCCTCAGCCCATATATTTTCCAGCCGCGCCGTTTCCCCCGTTTTCCTGCCGTTTTCCCCCGGGTCGTGCGTGCTGGGGTCGGCCTGTCTGCGAACCCCAGGGAGCCAAGTGCAGCCAGTGCTTTATTCCCTGCATGCTGTAATCCTGCCAGCAGCCACCGCTGACCCCTTCGGTCCCATATATCACATAGGGATTAGATCATGGAGCTCGCAGGTCTTACCCAAGATGCAGCATCTTGCATGCTGTCTTTTTTTTTCTTTCTCGCAGGACCACAAGTCCTGCAGGTTGGGTTTGTGGGTGTTTGAGGGCGGGAGGGAGTCATAAATGCAGGCAAAGACTCTTTCCAAGAGTTTTACAAGTGAGTGGATGTAGCACATAGTTGGGAGGGATACAGCAGAATGGCTCCAGCAGGGTCAGGCTGTTCCAGGATCAGGATCAGACTTAGCAGTTGGGGTTATTCCTAACCTCGCTCGGGGCTTTGGGCTGACTCACCAAGCTCTTGGCAGTGTGGGCTGGGACAAAGCGGCCAGGGCTGGGACAACACGGGGCAGGGCTGGCTCCTGTTGTTTGGAGTTTTGCAGGAAATCACTGCCTCTGGGTCTGTGACCGTCTCCACTGAGGTGCCATGTTTCTTCCTAAGCATTCCCAATGGTGCTTTTCCACTTCTCTGTACTGGCAATTTTATTACTAGGTATGAATCACATTTGGTGCAGGATCTTCGCTTTCACCTCCCAACGGGGAGGGAATTGGTGGGAGTTCTTCCTGTCCCCGTGTCCCACAGGCCACCAGCAGTCAGCTGGTCACAGAGCACCAGCCCTGGGGATAAGTGGTCCCTCAGCAGCCTGAATTTTACATCAGCAGCAAGTAACAGAGCCAAGTCCACAGCAAACGAATCTGCAGAGGTTTCTCACCCTTCTCCTGCCTGCTCGTGCGTTCTCGCCCCGTTGGTGTCTCCTCCTCGTGCCCTTCTCTCGCTCGGTGACACGGAGTCCTTCCCAGGGAGGGGATGTTCTTTGGAGCTCCTGCCCGTCTCCAGCAGGTTCTGCATGCCCAAAGAAATTATTCTTTTGTGGAGAAATTCGGCAAGGCTGCTGCTTCCTATAAAAATTAACAAAATTTCACATGTGCTTTGCCTCCGCTTTCCAAAATATGTTAGGGCCTTCCAGATGCATAAAGCTTGTGTCAGGCTGTTTCTCCTCTTGCTCTGTACAACAAAGAGATGCAAAAGGAGCTCCCTGTGTTTTAATTCTTCAGTGCTTCTAGACAAAATCTCCTGAAGGGCTCTTAGGTAATTCAGGTGCAGAGTAGCTAGAGGGATGCTTGAGGATTTGAATAGCTGTTTTCAGCAGGGGAGAGTATTCCAGCTCCTTGGGCATTATAGAATGACATTGTATACCCAGGCTTGGAGTGCTGCGGCCCTTCGCTCGTTGCTGCAAGGCTGCAGCACTAATGACACTGCTGCACCGCATGCACGAGGCGCAGGGGCTGCTCTTGCTATGGGAGCAGCTTAGTTTGATTTGCAGTGGGCTCCACAGCCCTCGCTCTGCGCGGTCCTGCCGCGCTGAAGGTTCGAGCTTGCGCGTGGCTTCTCTCAGCATCAATCAGGTTTGCTAATGCCCCAGATGTCCAAGCAGAACCACCCTGGGGACCGTGATTATCCGTGGGAACGTGGATTTCCCCGCGGTACCTGGAGCAGTGACACCTCCTTGCCGAGCGCTGTCTGGGCAGCCACCCTGTCATGCTGTCACCCGCCCTGGTGATTTGCCTGCCCTGTCATTCAGCTCTGAAATACAGTAGTGATGTGATCTTAATGACCAGGAAGGCAGCGTGCCTTTTTCGGAAGAGAATTAATGTTTCTTAGCTAAAAGCAAGGTTTGCCTTAATAGATTCTCCTCTGCTCTATTGAAAGAATCTGTTTGTGCGAGCGCGTGATGCGCTGAGGGTGGAGTTAGGCAGCTTCTTTGGGCCTAAGCTGCAAGATTAATGTATGAATTTAAAATGCAGTCTGCAAAAGCAGAGACAAAGATTATGCATCCTTCTCAAGGATGTGGGGGAAAACATGAAGCAGTGCTCAAAATTCAGCTTTTATGAAGCTGATGCGGCGCGCAGTAATTGGACTTCCTCGTTACTGTGTGCTGGGCTTGACTTGAAGGGTTTCTTTCCTGTTTGTGGGTCTTCAGTAATTTTCTAGTCGTGATCTCTGGAGAACTGTGGGACAAATTCCATAGTTTGGAAGTGAACAAGGCAAATGGTCTAAACTCCTTCCAGGAGTCATCGCGGGTGTTCTGATTATTCTAAGCTTTGGAAGCAGTCAGCGCACTGAGCGTTATTTGAAAGAATCTGTATTTTTGGCCAGTGTGATGGTGATCATATTTCTCTACCAACAGGACTTATCTTGGGATAAAAACTGGGCTTAGAGTGTGGTGGTTTAGTTTACAAAAACATTTCCCACCTCAGGAGTTTCCAAAACTGCGATTTTTCTAGTAGCTCATTCAAGGGAATTTCTTGATAGAATGACATCTTTGTAGAGCCTTACTGGGTTATCACTGCTCGAAGTGCTGCATGGACAGTGTAGCTTAACCCTTAATTCCAGCCTTTTATTTGGATATAATATCCACTACATTTCCCACCTCAGGAGTTTCCAAAACTGCGATTTTTCTAGTAGCTCATTCAAGGGAATTTCTTGATAGAATGACATCTTTGTAGAGCCTTACTGGGTTATCACTGCTCGAAGTGCTGCATGGACAGTGTAGCTTAACCCTTAATTCCAGCCTTTTATTTGGATATAATATCCACTTGGACTTTTGCAGCATACACTGCTTTTCCATAACCAACTGATGAAAGGTGTCGCATTGCGTAGTGTGCAAAGCCTGTGCAGCCTGCCAGCGTGGTGGGGGCTGTCCTCTTGGAAAGCCCCGTTTCGTACTGCGCGAGCATCTACGCGCTGCAGGTGCTCTGAGAAGAGAATTTCCAAATACTTGAGTCAGACTGGGGACAGTTCCTCTAACAAGCCACTGAAAGCCTTAAAGTAACATTGTAGAAATATGTCTAGCAATTCTAGCCCTCTTGATTTTTTTTTTTTTTTTACTGCCTAATTAGATCAGATTGGAAAAAACGCAATCTGGATACCTGTGCATCATCACGTACTGTTTTTCATGACCCCTTTCAATGTATAATCCACCATACCTTTGACAGGCCTCTTTTTTTTTCTTTTTTTCTTATGGTATCCATCTTAGTGCCTTAAGCTGTCATTTACCTGATGCACATGACCTCTTTTCTCTCTGTCACAGCTCCCTGACTTAACAGAACTTGAGTAATTCAAGAAGCAGTTGACATGGGTCGACAGTAAGAAAACCATGTGGTGAAATAAGTAGCTCATATCAGGAGAGACGTGCTCAGCAAATGATGTTCTATGGCTCGTTTTCATAGATGTATCCAAACTGATTGCACAAAAAGGTCTTATAGTGCTCATGCAGTCTGCTTCAGAGGTCTAGACCAGGGAGACAGCATGGGTTGAGCACTCGAGCTATAAAATGTTCTTCACGTGTTCTCTCTGTGTTGTAACTCATTTTGCAGATTGGCCTACGTGTACACTCATACATAGACATTTGGGAAGGAGAGTTGTATTGAGAGCCTGAATAATTTGCCCATTGAGTACATAATTCTCAGTTTTCTCCTTCAGCCATAAAAATGGATTGTTCCGCAAGCCTGCGGGTTGTTACAGCTAATGTCTTCATTAGTTTTGTAACACAGATAAATCTTCCCTATCTGTTCCAAATATTTCAGTTTTTGCAACAGTCTGATAGAAGGCAATCTCTGAATTGCAGGAATAAGGGATGGCTCTGTTTTCGAGAATTCTTTGTAGTTCTTTAAAACCATAAAGGTCAGAGTTTCAAAAGAGTCGAGGAGAAATTTGTTTTGCCTCCCTTCCCGTCTGAGCCCTTTGCTCAGCTGATTAAGATCTCTAATGTTTTATGTCTCCTCCTTCTCTGCTTAATATGAGGCAAGTTATTTAGTAGACATTTTATGGGCTACTGTGTCAAAAGCTTTAGACAAGTCAATAAAAAATGTCGCCGGTGTGTAAAGGCCATTATCCATAACCCGGCAAATGTCATCTGCAGCTCCAAGCCATAGGGACTCTGTCAAATCTGAAGGTTAAAGACCCAGTTGGCAGTTTCCATCAAGGCTGCTGTTCCCTTCATGTGTTCAGCAGAGGGAGATACAGATCTTTAGTGAAATCCTAGCGCTGATCTGTATTAGCGAGGCGGGCGGGCGCTTGGTGCTGGTGAAATACTGAAATGCCCCGTTGAAGCGGGGTATCGGCTCCGCTGCAGCTTGGTCGGGGTGTACCAAGTGTCACCTGTGACCCTCTGCTGTCTCCCCTCGGAGCCGTCCCGCGCTAGAGAGCTTCTTGTACGAGCTGTTGCTTTCGCCAGGGATTAAACCGAGGCCAGCAGGTTTCACAGAGCCCCAACTGTTTTTGAGCTCTCATGAAGTTGGCCTATCTCGTAGCACTTCTCGCATCTCCACTGCTCATCACAAAGCATTTTCATTTCTCAAAGCTCTACTCTTCATTTAAACCCAACATCTAGACTAAGTTAGTGTTGGGTTGTCTAAATATGGCATTTGAAGGTAGTTGCCCATTGTCTGTATTGCAGTGTAGGAAGGTGAAGCTGGCTGAACTGGCAAAGTGAAGCCATCCCCAAACACCCATCTGCCCTTCTCTGCTTTGGAAAATTCCTTTTTGTCTCCTTCAGAACTCTGCTGGGTCTGGGACTTCCTCGCTTGTCAGATTTCTCATGTTTTGACACCAGAAAAATGAATTGAGTAGAGCTCAGCTAGACTTGTGTAGTCTTCAGAGTGTGTTTTAAGGCAAGAGCACCTGGGGGAAGTTTTGACCTGTGGGGAAAATCCATTGAATGCTTTTCCATACTTAAATCCCCTTTTTGGTGGCCAATAAGTGTTTGTGGCACCTATGAGGAAAGCGTATGTGGGAGCTCCTCTGGAATCCAGTAAAATGTGTTTTTGAGACAGTTTGTCTAGACAGAGCTCTGAGAGCAAAAACGAAGTACTGCATCCCAAATCATCTTGGGTGCACACGTGAAATACAAAGCAGGAACATTGTGCCAATTCGCCGCAGTGGACCACGGTGTCACTTTTGAAATAGAGCACTAAGATTCCCACAGGGCAAAACAAAATGGCTATTCAAGGGAAAAACTGTCACCTTACTGCAAGGGGAGGTCCAGGTAAAAAGAGATAAAGCAAATACATCGAGTGAGTGATTTTGTCTTAATGGCAGAAATAAAATGTTGTAATTTTGGCAATTTCTGCTAGCACAGAAAATGGTAAATACAAAGCCATATTCAGCAAACATTTTAATTATGCCTGTAACAAAGTCTGTACTAGAATAGATTTTTTTTGATTTGTTTTATTGTTTGCTTGTTTTTTTGAGATGCAGGTATGGGCAAGAATAATAAAAAGCAGCCGTGCAGCAATGGCATACCCTACTTCTGCAGGGAGATGCTGGGGTGAAAAGGGTTATCCTGTCCTCTCTTCCTCTCTTGATTTGTCATGTTGCATGGGGAGGATAGCACGTTGCCTTCTACAGCAAACATTCTATATAGTTTAGTCTGTCAGAGGATCTTTATATCAAATGCGTTTTTAATCTCCATTTCCCCTGTGTAATGATAACCAGCGTGTTGTCTTCCTCCCCCACTCTCCTTCCAGACTTACAATAGGCCAAAGTCTCCTTTGATCATAGCCCGTTCTAGTATTAAGCTACCAAGGGGAGAGAAGAAGTATCTATAGTATTGGGCTCCAGGATTTCCTCAGCACTTTAGGAGGCCGAATGCTGCTCTGCCTTTCTGCTGCTGCAGTAAAGACCCCCTTGAAACCCTTTTGCCTCCACGCTTCTCTGCCCAGGAATAGATCCGTGATGAACTGGTTCTGGGATTCCTGCAGGAAGGTTCCTGTCTGCTGGTGCTATTTGCAAAGCAGGAGTGTTCAGCTGTCCCGTGCTTCATCTGCAAGCTTCCCTTGCAGAACGTGACCCATGTGGGAAAGTTCAACTCCCCTCTGCTTCTCTGCTGTAGGTGGGACCAAAGCTGCAGCCTAAATATTTTGTACAAATCCACCCCAGTCACATGAAGATCTCAAAGCGCTTTGCTGTTCTGGTCTTGGTAAAAGCTAAGTGGACTAGTTTTTCAGTATCCTCTCTTTATTAGTAAGAAAACCTCCTCATTAAAGAATGAGTAAGGTTGCTTTGCGGTGCCTCTGGCTACTTCTCTCATGTGGGAATTGCTAGACAAAACCTCAAATTATATTGCAGACAAAACCTGCACGATTATATTGCAGTTGGAGTTGAGGTAGAACCTCTTCTGTTGGTAACAACTCACCCGTGCAAATTTTGATTACAAATATATATATCTAGTCTTTATAAATAGGAGTACTTTTCAAGATAGCCTAGACTAGAGAGTTTGTGGAAACTTGATCCATGTAGATGGTCAAAATTTGACTGCCTGTGACCCTGAGCAAATTTACTGAACGTTGGTGTTGAATCTAACTTCATATGTGGCCCTTCTTGAGCAGCAAGCGGGACCACAGGGAGTCCCTTCCCACCTGCATGGATCTGTGTCTTCTAGGACCCTTGAGCAAAAATGGATTTCAGGTAGAAACTGCTTTCTACGTAAAGATTAAATGTCTTTTTCTATCTTTATTCATTCTGAGTTGACTTTTGATCAGCCTTATCTGAGATGCTGCTGACTTTGCTAGGAGGCTGTTTTTCCTGGCATAGGGGTAGGCGGGAGAACTGCTTTTAAGTTACTCTCTAAATGAGTGTGTGACTTTGTTAGGTAGCTTCCAGGTCAAGCATCGCGTGGAGGCTCTTGCAGGTCTGCTTTCATATGAAAGGATATTTCAGTGAAAGCGTTAACAGGGTTAGATGTGGTAGAGTTGGCCTCACCTGTGAGGTTTGCTCGCTCACCTGGCCCTTCTCCAGGTTTCTCCGAGGGCCAAGACCTCTCATGTGCAGAGTCATCCCAGCGTACGGCCACCCAGTACCTTGTACTATCACACGCTGCTGTTGACTGAGTTTATTTTTAAAGCAAGAGGGTTGTCCCTTTTTATCTCCTTCTGCTTCCCCTTCCCTGACAGAAGGGAGGTTTGGAACGAGTCAGAATGGACGTTGTATGTAAGCTTCTTGATTCCTTTCCCATTTATAGTCTAGCCAAAGGCTTTTCCTCCAAAGACGCAAGTTTCCCTTTTATGGGAAACTGCACTGAGTGTAGCAAAAAATAGGAACCTCTTGATTAATCCATTATGATGTTAAAATTCTGTTATTCTGTTGTTCGTATATGTTCAACAAAAATCCATTAAGGTGGCTTGTCTTTTCCTTTATGGAATGCCATGTCTGGGAATCGTAATACATATAGTCTGTCCTCTAATCCCCAGACACTTGAATCAAGTTTCACACACAATTGAGAGTAGAAACAAAATTGAGAACTCCACAAAATGATGCTTTTTACCCCCTCTCTGGTTTGAGATGCTTTGTGGGCTGCTTCTGTTGTTGCTGTTTTGGTTTCTCCAAGATAGCCAAATTGGAGGCAAGCAGAAATACCTCATTTACACCAACTTCGCTGTGACTCAATCTAAATTGTGTACCCTTGGGCAGTGACCTGAGAGACTAAATGAGACAAATAGATCATAATCATCATCTGAGAAATACTAAGGTTAAATACTGATCTGCTCTCCTGATTTGACAGAACAACTATAGCATGAGGCATATATAATTTTGCAGGCTGTACCTAAAAGTTTAATGTTCAAAATGAAAATAATCCCCAAGTGTGGCATGAAAAAAAAAATCTAAAAACAGTAAAATGGGCAAAAGTTTAAGAAGTTTAAGAAGTTTAATGTTCAAAATGAAAATAACCCCCAAGTGTGGCATGAAAAAAAAATCTAAAAACAGTAAAATGGCTTCGTATGCTTAAAAATGGCAATTTGCCTTGTAGGGAGCTCGGAGCATCTCCTGCTTCTCTACCAGTTGGCTCCCCACCCTACGGCTCTCTTTGAATAAGGGTATCTTGGCTGTGACATTCATCCCCAATGGAGCAGTGAGCATCGCTTATGTTCTCAGTTATATAAACACTTAAGAAATTGAGTACAATGTAAATTACTTTTTTTTAAATGCATGGATAATGTAAATATTGATCAGTTGAGAAGTATCCATTCCTAGATATGGTCAAAATAAAAGGAAGGCTCCTTGATAAATTGCAGGAGCTCTGGTGAGGTTTGGAGAACTCTCTGCTCTCTCTCAACATGTGCTTCTTTGTTTGCCTTGTGTTGGCCCTCGCTGTTGCTTCCCTTTCTGAACTCCCCTGGCCGCCTCGGAGGAGCCAGGGATGCTGCCGGTCGTTGGCAATCTTGGTTCATTGGCACTTGCCATAAGATGCTTCTACTGGAGTACCTGGGGATTGTATTTTTTCCTCATTTACCTTCATTTTTAAGATCTGTGCATCCTCAGCAGATGGCGTTTTTATCTTGTTTTCTCAAAGTCCATATGGCCTAAAAGCAAGCCTATCTCTTTAATTGTAAAACACGACCACCTGTTCTGATTTTAATGAATGCAGTGAGCATTTGTCTTGATATATCTACTTAAAAATAGCTGCTTCAGTTGGAGGGAGAAAACTCAATTGGGCACCAACCCTTCAGCTGTCAAAATAATCAATTAATAATTAAGTGGCTAATTTTAGAGCCCAGTGGCCTTGCCATTCCTTCGGACTTGTCCTGATTGGAGCGGGCAGTGATTGATTGCGCTGCCGGCAGGGAGGCACGTTGTGCTGGGGCCAGATGCCAGCGGCCTTTGAGCTGTTTGTTGCCTTGTTTACAAGGTGAATGCAGCCCCGTGTGTCTCTGCTGCAGATAGACTTGTCTTTTCCTGCTTTCCGTGTTACTCCAGCTGCTTAGGCATACGTTTCCATTCAAGCCATGCACGGGTGCAGCTTGCCTTGTCTCATCCTCTGAAGGATAAAATCTGAAGTGCTCAAATGGTATCTTAATGACAGTCCACCTGGAGAGCAGGATGAAATTCTGAATAAAAATAGATTTTTAAAGGCTTATCCACTAACTGGCCCCTAATGGGAAGCCTTGCTAAAATCACTCCCCTTGTTAAAATAACAGTTGCTGTTTAACTGTCTCGTAGGTCTCCCGGTTGCACACCAGCCTGCTTGCAGAATGCGTGATCTTTTGGCTCAGGTTTGCAGAGTGCTAGATGCCCAAATAGCATTAAAAGGCTGCAAATGCTCAATACCAGCTGCCTTTGAATGTTATGACTTACATAAGTTGTTCTAAAGGCAAACGAAGTGTCCAAAGCTCTGGGTTGGGAGCCCTGGCCGGGCCACGTGGCTCAGCAGCGCCGTGTGGTGTGGCAGTTCCATGCTCCATTGATGCCAGTATCGGGGATGTCTGGGATGTGCAGGGAATGAAATGCTGAAGGAATTTTGACTTTCCTGCTTGGCTGCTCATTGAAGATGCTTCTGACAAAGCCACCAATTTGCCTGTTGATAAAGGGGAAAAGCTACCTTGGCTCGTCCCAAACCAGTGTTTATAGCTGTAGCCGGTTTTGTAACTGAATTGATGTAAATCCAGTTTTCTCTCAAACCACATGGGACTTTGAGGCAGCGGGGCGTTGTTTGCAAGGCTCTCTGCGTGGCTCTGAAATTCCGAGCAAGCATCAAAGTAACTGTAGCTTTTGGATTCAGATTCCTTTGTTAGTAATTGCGATCCTGAGCTTCGCTGATGTTTCGTTGCTTCAGCAGAGGAGGGTCAGGACAGTTTTCCAGGATCTCCTGTGGGCGAGGGGCCGGCTGCAGAAGGAGGCGTCCTGCCCGGCTTCACTGCGCTCCTGCGTCCCCTCTGCTTCCAGGCTAGCAGTGCCTAATTAAACGGAGCTCATCATTAAAGGCTGCCAGTTGGGAAAGAAAGAGCTTATTAATCTTGCTAAGCTGAAAAGACTGCTGGGGAGTCTGGGGCTTAGATCTCTTGCAAGTGTGTGGTTTTCTTTGGGGTGCTTTTTTAAACTTCCCTGGGAATGGGCATTTATTTGTGCAGAAGATAAACTGTATCACTAGCTCTGTGGCGATTCCTTTTATGTGGTTGTGGCAGTGCAACACATCTGTGAATTAGTTCTTAGAAGAACTGGAGTGTGGTCGCTGCTTTCTCATTAGGAGAAATGCTAATTCTTTCTTGCTTTGTAATGAAATCAAAGGACAGAAGAGAAGGAAAGCGGAAATACGGAGACTGTGCATTTAGGACATGTATAAGAAATTTAGTCTATGTTTTCTGTGATCCAAATTAAGTAGCAGACAGACGTCTTCAATTTTCCAAAAAGGAACAGATTGAGGAGGGGAGAGGGGCACAGATTTAGAAACGGGCATTTTGAGTGGCCGGGCATGGAGCCAGGATGGAAAAACAGGAGTGCTGAGCTCCCTGTTAGCTGCTGTCTTGCATATGGGAGGGATGGGCTAAGCAGGGCTTGGGCAAGGATGCCTGCATGCTCATGTGCCCTCCACGCAGGCTCCTCGAGAGGCCGCTCGCACCCTGATGGGCTCGAGTTGGGGTCTGAACACCCTTCTCGTGCAGCACAGACTGTTTGTCCTAGATGAGCCTTTCAGTGAGATGTGAAAGCTGTAGTCAGGATATCTGCTGTGAGCTGATTAACCCTTAGGTGTTCCCTGCCTCTTCCCATCAAATAAACTCTGCCTCTTCTCCTCTCCAGATCACTGTGTTCACTACTACGACCTTCGCAACACTAAGCAGCCGATCATGGTGTTCAAGGGGCATCGCAAGGCAGTCTCCTACGCAAAGTTTGTGAGCGGGGAAGAAATTGTCTCTGCGTAAGTATTTCCTTTTATGTAGGTTATGAACTCGGCAGCCCTTGGCTCCCGGCACCCTTCAGCTCCCAGCGTTGGTGCGCAGCGCGCGTGGGCAAGCGGTTGCTCGCCAGGGAAGCAGATGGTGCCTTCTGGTGACACAAAGAGAGACCCTCCTTCCCGGTGGCGCTTGGCTCCCGTAGAGCCCCAGGGCTTAGGAGGGACGCAGAGGGGAGCTCCCCCAGGCTCCGAGCGCAGGCGGCCCCTCTGGGAAGCTGCAGGCAGATGTGCCTTGCCCAAAGTACCCTGGGGGCTGAAGGTGCTGCTGAGCAGGGCCGGCTGCGGACAGGGGAACTGGCAGAGCCATCAGGGTACTAAACAGCAGCAAAAGGGCAGTAAAAAACAGCTGGTGAGTGAAAGAAGGGATCAGTAGAGATGCTAGGTCTGAAGGGGATGTTTAGCCACTGTCTAAAAGCAACTCAGAAGGACTGGGTGAGCAATCTTGTGGTAATCTCCTAATCTCTTCTGCAAAGGCCCTTTTGGGAGCTAAACTAGAGTTTGAAAGTATTCAAGGAGAAACTATATTTCATGGTATTAATGGTACGTAGCTTTTCTGCCAGGGTAGGCCATGAGGTCTGCTACAGAGACACCCAAGAGTAAAATTCTCCAGCTTCTGCTCAGTTACATGGCCAGACACGTCTGCCCCAAACACGGCCATTTCGCTTTGTGCAACGTTTCCAATCCTGTGGGCACGAGCACATTTGTTGGGTTACATGGCAAGAGGTTGCTTGCGTGACGTGATACAAGTCTCTCATGAATAAAACGGGAGTGAAACCCCTTTTGCACCATGACAAAAACAGAAGCAACGTTTGGGGGCTGCAGCTGTGCTCGTAAAACGCTTAATCTCGTAGAACACCCGAGGGCAGCAGGGGTGGATCGCACAGGAGATCCAGCCCCTGATAACCTGCTTGCTGCTGCTTCCCAAGTAGATGATTATCCAGCCCAGTGTAGTCCTTGCTTGCTGCACGGCTTGCTCTGGAAGGCTGGAGCCCCCGTGGAGCACTGCAAGGTGTATGTGTAAGTATTCAGCTGGTAGTGAGGTACCCTCATTGCAGCTGTGTGATGGAAGGACCTCTAGTGATTTCCAATACTGCTTTTATTTAATTAGTCCCTTTCCTATTCCCATTAAGGTTATAGCTCTCTATACTGGTATAAACTCATACCTAGAATGCGAGCAGATTAATTTGCACCTAGACCAAATCTGGATAAGAAGGTAGCATTTAACAGAACTGGAAAGAGGCAGGGAATGTTTTACAGCCATGATCAAGTGACATGTCACGTGTGGGATGTTCAGGACCTGTCCCGTTGGGGCTGGCCATCCAGGAATGCTTATTCCCAGGCAGAAATATCGACAGAGCTGTCAGACTTGGATGGGCAACAGCAGAGCAAGGGGCCTGGCTGGGAGGGGTTGCATGTGTTTTTCTGTTTGTGCAGAAAGAAGTGGTAAAGAGAAAATGGTTTTTCCTATCTGTCCTCTGAAAAGAGGCAGAGAAGACAGCAGTATTGCCTCCCAAAGACCAAGTATTAATTCATTTGAGGGGAAAAATACATGTTTATTCACATTCCCTTGCTTTCTAGCTAGAGCTGTTTTATAGATGCATTGATTTATGTTGCCCTGAGAGTTAAGTTTTGACCTCTGGGATGTTCAGAACTGCCTCCTGTTTAGCACTATCTATTGATTGCAGTGCTGATTTACAGAGAGGCTGATTTAACAGAGCAGCACATCCATGATCCTTTTTGGAAAAAGTATGAAACCAGGAGAGTGCTCTAGCGTCGGAAGGATCAATGGCATTTTCCTCTCCTTGCGGCACAGTGGCAGATAACTTTCTTCTTTTATGGTGCAGTTACTCAGAGCAATGAAGACAAAGCCAGAGCTTGATAGGAATTTGTTAACAGTAAAAGCATTCCCTTAGTAATACATTTTAAGTGTTTATATTTTAATGAAAAGATTTCAAACGTATAACACAGAAATATGGGGGTTAAGTGCCTATATAAAAGGCCGTTTTGATGGGTTAGCTAATAGCAGAAGCTGTCACAGGAATATAACAGCTTGGAGACCAGAGATTAGTCTCTGGCTGCTTCATCTTGCCTCCAGAAAAGTTTGTTCTCTAGGTGACTCTGAAGCTTTTAAAAGCTGTGTTTTAAAAAATAATATTGCTGCCATCATAAAACAGGAGGTAAGTGCTTGGATCTCTGGGCCAAAACAAAAGCAGTAATGTGCATTTAGCTTGTGCATGAGGTGTGGTAGTAAGGAGAAGAGAAAGGAAGGGAGAGGAAGGTGCAGCGAGGAGAGCGGATGGGGTACAGAAACCAAATGAGCCCTTAGGCTTCACGTGGTCAAGACTTCAGGTCAGAAATTTACTTTTGCTCAAGCCATTGTCCTGAAGACAACCCTGGCGAGAGCCAGAAAAGAACTTCTGGGCAATAAGAGAGTCCCAAGTCCGCTCAGGTGGGGAGAATAACCTGATCCAGAATCTCTCGGAAGGCTGCCACAGTCCTCCTGTAGGTTGTACTGTCCTGTAGCAGCTGAGCTCTACCAGGCAGAGGCGACACTTCCTCCCTTTCCCCAAAAGGGAAATGTTTGCTCACAGTAAATACAGCAATATCTTTACATGCCGTATTATACATGCTGTAATGGAAAACATTTTACAAGGTTTTGTATTTTGATATTTAGCTTTACTGTCAAGGAGAAAAAGTTTAAGATCTATATTCACACTCGCACAGTGTCAATTACACATGAGAAAGGCACATCAATTTTAATGCTAACAAAAATTCTGGGCCCTCATAGGTTTCTATATGCCACTGATTGGTATTGGACAGAATCATAGGAATTGGGTATTGTGCTTTTGGGGCAGCTGGAGGAGGAGGAGACTGTGCCCTGCCTTGAATCCTGTAAAGGCTTGAATGAGAATTTTTGCCATCAGGCAGAAAGGAACAGATTTTGCTGTGCTGTGATGGTTAAAAATAATAATAATAATACACTCAGCTTGTCCTGCACAGATGAAGGATATGGAGGCCGTAATGATGGCCCAAAGGCTGTTCAGTTCGGTGGAGGACTCCACAATTGATAAGTGGAAAGGAAGAGTAATACGTTAGAGAAGTTTTGTATTCAAACATGTAATACTTTTTGACAGGCTTTTAAAATAATATGATATTCCTTTGAGTTCAGCCAGAGTTGCATGTGATTGAAAGTGGGATAAATCTCCTGGAGTGCCCTAAGACTTCCCACACTTGCATTGCAGACAGAGCGTTCGGGAGCAGTGTTTCAAGCCGCGTCACCTGCCATATGGCAGCAGTGTAACTTTAGCTGTTGCTTTTAGGTCAACAGACAGTCAGCTGAAGCTGTGGAACGTGGGGAAGCCTCACTGCTTGCGCTCCTTCAAGGGGCACATCAATGAGAAGAACTTTGTCGGGCTGGCGTCCAATGGAGACTACATCGCCTGCGGTGAGTAGAGCAGCCGCCCAGGAAAACGCTTACGTGGCTCCACAGAGCTGCTGCCTCTCCATTGCAGAGTACACAGGACTCGTACCAGGTAGCCAGAATGATTCTTAGAGAAGACTTGTTAGGAGCTTCCACCCTCTTCTCCCTGTCCCAGAGTGTGATGCAGAGCCTTAAGCTAAAGGAACCTGTATTTAGTTTTCTCCATGTTGGGTTGGTTCATTGTACATGGTGATTCAGACTTGCTGTCACCAAAAATTTGACTGCTTACCTAGTTGCTGTTGTTATGACTTACGTCTTTTAAGGTAACTGACAGATCCTTCTGCAACTTTCTAAGGAAATGCAGTAGGCTGAATCATTTGAGTGGTCCGGTAGTTTTAACTTAGTACAATATTCTGCGTGGTGAAACCATAACACCCTCCCTGTGAGTAGCTTTCTAGAAGATCACATCTTCAGAAATTAACTCCTTTGGCCGTTCGCCTTTTTACTGCAGGAATTGGACTGCTAAACCTCTAAATCCAGAGGTTTTGGTGAGAAAACAGCGACAGGCTCATCACCATGCAGTGTGCACGACACTCATTCCAGCACTGCTGCGGGGACGTTATCTTACGTTTTGTGATGTTTGTACAGCTTGCAGTGCAGGAATTCAGATGGCTTTAAAAGCAGAGCAAGTGTACTCCGTGCGGTCTCCCTTATTCAAACCTCCACAGACTAAGCTGTCATGCTCTATTACTACAAGCAAACTGAAAATCCTACCTACAGCATAGCCTTAACAGTGAGGAAACTGGCTGTAGCAGCGTCTCATGCTGGAGTGTAGATGCCCTATTCTGCTCTAAGTGCTACACCCTGTGGAGTTTGTGGAATAAGGCTAGGATCCTGTGTATTCTGCAAGCGCACTGCGTGCCACAACTGTGTTTCAATAAAGCCTGTATCTGCTTTTAAGCATCCTAAGTGTTTGTTGTGGAGCAATTCCAGTTATCAAGGCACCACAACCATTTGTGGTGAGATGATGACTAAAGGATGAATTCTACTGTCTTCTACTTAAAGTGTGAAAGAGCTAAGAAACTTTATTTACCCGTTACCTTATTTACATTATTTATGCTTCCGGAATGTGATATATGCTTTTTATTTCTAGGAAGCGAAAATAATTCCCTTTACCTATACTACAAGGGCCTCTCAAAGACACTTCTGACCTTCAAATTTGATACAGTCAAAAGTGTCCTGGACAAGGACCGGAAAGAAGATGACACAAATGAGTTTGTGAGTGCTGTATGCTGGAGGGCACTACCAGATGGGGTAAGTGTTCTGCTCTGCCTCCCCAGATGGGTGCTAAAAGAAAGGCTCCTGATCACTTAGGAAATGGCATTGCTGAGAGCTTGACTGCACTTGGTATTTTCCTATTTATGAGTATTGCTGAGCAGATCGATGTTAGAAAGTGCAGATTTGCAGGATAACTGAAATGTTCTGGGTTGGAAGAGAGGGCAATGCCCAGGGGATAAGAGGCTGCTGTACGTTGTGTTCTTAGCTGCTTAATTGCTTTGCTTTCGCGTCCGAAATGCCAGAACCAGCACTGCATTTAATTTTTTTGTGCGAGTGTTACCAGGGTTTGGGGTTGGTTTAACGAAGGCACCTGTAGGCTCCTAGGTATTTGCTGTGGACCCTCATTTAAATGTTACCAGTCTGTATGAGCTGGCTCATTGAAATACAGACTCTGCGTGTAGACGAGTAAATGTGTAAATGAGGTGAGTGCATAAATGAGGTGTCGTTTACTCAGCGCCTATTTCAGTGGCAGCTGGTTCATATACACACATATATAGTGTGTGTGCTAATGCTGCAAGCAAACCTGCTGCACTGCTGGCAAGAGATCCCTTAGGCATGGGATTGCTTCGTGAATAAGAGGGCTGCCTTTAAATCCCAAGTGTTCTTGGAGACCTTGAATAAAAAACTTAACTCTCGTCCGTAAGTGTTTGCAGATGAGATACTCGGCGGATTTGCTGGGAGAGGGGACAGGGGAGGTGTTTTTCTCCATACAATCTTCCAAATAGCTCAAACGGAATGGTGTCTAATCGATGTCCTGAGACACTGCAGGCAAAAAGCCAGCATTTTGGAAGTTTAACATCGACCAGTCCCTTCCAACATGAAAAAGGCTGCCTGCACAATTGTGTTTCAAGGCTCTCTGACATAACCTTATCTCAGAGAGGTGCCTCTGACTCAAAACCAAGCTTTTTTTTAAGCTTGAAAGATCATGCACCTGAATTCAAAGACTGTGCCTTTGATTTATGAGAAGGAAGCAGGCAGCTTTAGTGTGAATGGTAGAAATGGCACTAAATGACATAGTTTTGCTGGCTTTTTTTCTGACCAGGAGTTTTGTAGGAGTTAGTATACACAGATGTCATGTCTCCATTGACGAGTGGATATTGGGAGTTACATAATTCGCATTTCTGTTGAATAAAATGTACTGCAGGAATTGTGCATCTATAAATGTCGTCTTTGCTGCATTATTTTCTGTTGGGTTGTCCTGCCCACATGAACATCGTGTGCAGCTTGTCAGTAGGCAGCAGAGTAGTGGTGATGTCTTACCTTTTTATTATTTCTGTTGTCCTCTGGTTCTTACCAGTCTTTTCTCCGATTATCATGTTTGTACTCTGAAAAACCTTCTGTTTAAGCATTTGAGGAACTTTTGAACAGGTACCAAGGGCTGTCAAAGAATTAACTGCAACTAGAATGAAAAATATTGTACAACAAAATAAAACAATTTAGTAACAGCTAAATCGGACCTATAAAGGCTGCACTAAAAATTTTTCAGACCTGGGCATACAGGATTGATTGCCATTCTGATTTTGTGTCTTTCCTCTCCTTTTCTTAGAGTGTTTTTTAAGTCAGTAGCTGCTTCTCCGCTGGCAACCACAGTTACCTTGCATTAGTTAGGAATCAAAAAGCTCCCGCGATCCGTGTGCCACAGGGTTGAGTGTTCTGCTCTGTTTTACCCCTCTGCGGCAGCTGCGTTTACCTGCTGCCTGCTTTACATCCTGAGCAACCAGTGCAACTCGCTTTTACCAACAGCTTTTAATGCTTCCTCGTGCGCTAGCTCCAGTGTCCGCTGAGATGAGGAGTGCTCTTCATCAGTGCGTCTGCACATGTCTCTTCCCCTTGTCGTGGTGCTCTGGTCTACTCAGACCTAATTGAGACTTTTCTCATGTTCTTGGTAAATTAAATTACTACACAGACAAAGGTCACTTACATCCACAGAGCCTTGCGCAAAGGATGAAAGTCTTATTTTCTGTTTTCCGATAACATTTCTTAAATTGGAATAGGTTCCTCAAATGGGCTTCCTGTACACGGGCTCAGAGCTGACGTGTATTTTAATGATGCTCGGGTGAACTAGACCAGCCTTTTGCCTTGTAGCACTTTGAGGCTACATAGGAGCCTGTGTCCTATTTCTGGCTTAACTGCAGGCTGATCCTGAGGGAATCACGCTGCCTCGGCTTCCCGATTTCCTACAGGTTTCCCTGCTGGGTGGTGATGCTGCTGCCCCCCGCAAGGTACGTGTGTCAGAGCGGCTGCGGCCTCGGCTCCAGCGAACAGCAGCTGCCAACGCTGTGGGCAGACCCTGTGCTGCTGTGGGTGCCCTCTGTGCTCAGGTGGTTCCAAACCCTTCTGTTGGTCTCCGTGGCAGCGGCCACTGTGCTCGGGTCATTTTAGTGCTGGGGATTTTCCGATGGAGGGGGATAGAGGTGCCGTGTGGCAGCTCCTCCTCAGGGCTGCCTGCGGAGAGGCCTCTCTCCAGCTCCCCTGTGGAGCTGCTCTCCCAGATAGGTCTTTAATTAACCTTTCGAGAAGAGATGAGTCCGTTTCGGATCTGTCAGTTGTCTGAGGAAGCACAGGACGTGCGTGCCTTCACTGCATCCATTTCAGTGCAGAATCCTGCATTCTAATTAAAACCAAACGAAAACTTCACACAAAATGTCACTGGTTCATTCCTGAATCTATTTTTGTTTAATTCAAGCTTTTATTTCTGCCTGAGCCAAAGTCAAGCTGTGCCAGCAACCCTTGCCAGATTATTTTTTTTCTTCCCTTCCTCTCCCCTCTGTCTTGGTCTTCCTTCCCTTATGAAGATGCAGAGACATTTCTGCTGTAGCTGTCACCTCCCCAGCTGCACAGGCCTGGACAACACCTTCTTTCCCCTCATAATGAGGTAATGAGTTAGAGAAATCGTTCTCTGTCCGTGCTCGTTACTGTTTCGTGTCAGGCTTATTGGCTTTTCAGCTCTTGTATTTAGATAATGCTTAGAAACAAGTAGTAGCTTGTATGCTGATGTTCTTGTGTTGGACTCTTCAGGAAAAAAGATCTCAGCATGTTGTGCATCAGGAGGCAAACCTTTGCTGCTGCTCTTTTAATGTTGCATCTGAAGAAAGGTAAATGGACCTTCAATAAAGCATTTATGTAGTTTGTGGGAAATACCATTTCTCACTTATTCTCCTCAAAAAAAAGGGTCAATGTTTACAAGTAGAAGGAAGTTCAGGAAACTTCTGGCCTTAGTGAGCTGATAATGTAGCTCTGCTGCAACCTTGCTATCTTACATTTCAGAACCTTCCACGAAGCAAACATTTTTACTTCGCAAGGCAAGGATTTTCTAAAATTGCCCATGTCATCCTTTGCTGCTAGCACCTCAGCAAGATTTAGCCAACTTTATTTCAAATCTAGATCTACTCTTGGGATTGCGAAGTACTTTATTCTGTTTCACTAGGACAAAAGCACCAGTGATGGGTTTATGGTTGAACTTAATGATCTTAAAGGTCTTTTGCAACCCTAATGATTCTGTTATTCTAAGTGAGCAAGACTTGCTACAGAGTAGCAAGTAGCTACAGAGGTAGCTGTGTCTTACCTCTCTCAGGAGAGTACCTCTAGTTTTGCCTGGGACTGACAGGAGATACACAGGTAGTGTTTGGAGAAGGTGAGTCTTCCCTACGTGATGTTTTCCCCCTCGTTCAGACCTAGTTTTCTGTATTCTGGAGTTCAACGTGCAGCCTCATTCGTTTTTGTACTATATTGCAAGGAGCCACTGGCCACTTTCCTGGTCACAGAAACAGCTGTCAAAGAGCAACCAATGCTCCAGTTGCTTCCAGGAGAGCAAAAAGGTATTACTGCTGAACACAGAAGCAAATTGATTATGTAGATTAAGCATGGCTCAATCTGTCATAGTCACTGTAAAGAAGCCATTTAATTTTATACCTGTTTGCATGAGTGTCCGTTACTGCAAATAAGCAGGTTAGCCAGGCAAGGTTTCTCGAGCAGAAATATTGGGGCTTTGATACCAGCAAGGAGATACAGATAAGAGCAGCAAGGAGATACAGATAAGAGCAGGAGAATGGCAGCTAAATTAGCCAAGATTAAGCTTTATATTATTGGGGGCAGGGAGGAACGGAGATGGTTCTTTTGAGAACAGCATTGCAGATTTTAACCAGGAAGTGTCTTCATAATTAGTCGTGTATCCTTCTCTTTATTAGCCTGATGGCAATATTCTCCTTGAACAGATTTTTGGTATATCTCTTCAGAAAACAGGCTCTTTTTTTTCCATTTGTTTCTCAAGTTATTTCTTGATTAAATTTTTTGGCTTATTTCTTCATTCAGTTTTATCTCTTGATAATCTCTTCTGACTTGAATTCTTTAGAACCCTTATTTCTTCTATGATAAACTGATCATTTAGCAGGGCTCAATCTGGTCGCTGATGAGGAGTATCCATCCGTTGTTTCCCAGGAGCCTGATAAATGGTACACAACATGCACGTGAGCTAGTCAGGCGCTCAGATAATACACAATCAGCAAATTGGCTTCTTTCACTGGATTTAATTTCTCCAGTATAGATTATTGCAGGAAGTGATTCATTGCCATTTTAAGCACTAATTAATTTGGATGACTTATGAACAGTAAAAGTGAAGCCTCCTTTGTCATTCCCAAGTAACCAAATGCATATTCACTGTCCTTCTAAATAACTTGTATTGACCGTAGCCACGTCTCTTCTGACTTGAACAATAAATTTCTGTGGAAGTTTTAAAGATGACTGTTACACTTCATTTGTTGTTCCACTTTGGTGAATTTCCAAAAAGTTGGAAATTTTGACTTGCAACTTAAACTCACTGTTATTTTAGCAGTGTTCTCAAATGGTTTGTCAGAGCACTGGAACAGGCTGCCCGGAGAGGGTGTGGAGTCTCCTTCTCTGGAGATCTTCCAAACCCGCTTGGACGCAGTCCTGTGCCACGTGCTCTAGGTGACCCTGCGTGTGCAGGGGGTTGGACTAGATGATCTCTAGAGGTCCCTTCCAACCTTACGCATTCTGTGATTCTATGGTAGTTAAGAAATACCTAAGAAGTAATCTAGAACTTAAGAGAAATGTCCGTACTAAATGGCTAGACCCCAGCTGTCCTTGATCTCCCTCTGGTTCTGGGTGGCCGCACCAGTAGCGGTGTGAGGAGCCCCGAAGGGAGGATTTCCACGGCAGCGATGGGCTATTTCCTCGCTTTCCTTCAGAGACCAGTGGATCCTGCATGGCGGGGCTGGACGTCTTGTAGACGAGTCCCTGCCCTCCGTGTGCAGCACCTCTCAAGCCGGCGTTCCCCAGGGAGCATCGCACAAGCGCCTCGGCCCAGCAAGGCGGCAGTCGTCGCACTCTCTGCTGTGACCGAAATGCAGAGAATCATCAGCCTTCGTGACTTGACTTTGGTCAGGTTTCTTCGTCTTTTTCCTCCGAGGATTTTCCAAGATTTTCCTCCCGTTTGTGGAAGGTGTCTGAGCTACAGAACATGGGCGCTCTGCAGCTTGCTGCCTCCCTGGGGGCTGTCTCTTCCCCTCTGCTCTGCACCGTGTCTTTCTGGCCAACCCTTTCAACTGAAAGTTTTCTTTTCACTTCAGTTTTATGTAGCTGCTTAACACTTTCCAGTCTCATGTAGTAAGTTGCTTGAAAACTGAGTTTCTGTATGCAGAATAATTTCTACGTGGCAGCTGGAAAATGTTACAGCAAGTGCAGTGAGTGTGCTGCTTTGTGCTGAGCACGCTGATATTCCTTCATATGTGTGTCTTTCCACATGCTCACTTCAGGGTTCTGCTTTTGGTGTTGCCATAGAATATTAATTAAAGAAAATACCCAGGTGGCTAACAATATTTCACTCCTTGTCATAACCCTTGGAGTCCAACTGCTGAGATCTTCGTTGAAAGGAACTGTCCTCTATTATTAATGGTTTGTTCATTATATTGAAATTTCAGTGTTTTGACACTTCCGTCTATGTGTAAGGCCACCTTGGTAATGTGATTATGCAAATTGTAGGGTTTAGGAGGAAATGTTTAATTTGTTTTGAATCTGTTTTACACAGGAAGAAATCCCTGTGCCTGCCCTCTCGGCATGGTCTCTCCGCAGCTCCAGGCCTCCCTCCGAGTCTCCTGCCCTGCAGCCGCTTGCAGGGTCTCAGCTGGCTCTGCTGTCACAGCAGCACGTGGCCAGGCACGGAGGGCAGCCAACTGATAACCCTGGTCTCTATCCACTGTCCTCCTCAGACCCACCGCATTTAGGGGGAAAAAAATAAAAAAAAATAATAAAAAAAAAAGAGCCTTGTGCCACTCCTTTTGCTGTGTCAGGGCTCAGGGCGGCATGGCAGCAGGCAGTGCACAAGTGGATGCGTTACCTCTTCCTTCTCTAGATGCAGAGCAGCTGCTCTGGCAGCCTCTGCGCACGAGGATGAGCCGGTTGCTTTTGTTCAGTGCCTGGAGTTCAGCTCCCCGGTGCTACTGCGAAACTCTGATATCATTCGAGCTTCTATTTTAAGAATAGCCTTTCCAACGCGTGTAGGTGGTTTGTTTTTTGCCTTGTTGGCTTTAAGCTTGCATTTGCAAACTCAATTCCTCTCTGCTCCTTCAGGGCGAGGTATAAAGAATTTTTTTTCTGCCTAACCACAGAAAATTGCCAAGGCTGTGGCATTTTTTTGAAGTGAAAGCAGATCAAAGTTGCAGGTAGCTCTTGAATGAAGGCAGCATTTACTCTCTCAGATTTTTGCAGTGGTTTGCTCATCATTGCCTCTCCTCTAATGTCACACAGAAGCCTGATGGAGATGGGTTGCGTGCCCTGCGTATTCCAGCCATCGCTTTTGGAGTTGGTGAATGACAGTTCTCCGAGTTGTGTTGGCTTCTCTTAGCACAACAGCTTCCCCAGTTGATCCTGGTGGGGCAGCTGTAGGGATAATGGATTGCAGTTCATGCCTAGTGTAAACCGAGGTGTGAGAGGGCGCCGGTTGTAGGAACAGGAACGTGCCAGCCTGGAGCTGTACCAACATGGTACGTATTCATGAACAGGGGAAACAAGAGGTCTTTGTTCAGCGGTCAACACATTTCTAAGTAGATGTTTCTCTCCTGTTGGTGCTCTGCTGCTCTAATATCTATCGATTCTCTATTCCAATTTGAGTCTTGTAACAGCTGAACACAAGTCAGAAAATTCTGCGGGAACTTGGACTCCCGTGTCCATCCTCAGCTCCCTGTGAACCACACGGAGTTAGTGCTGTGCTCCAGCTAGCGCTTGTGCGTGTTGTGTGGCCCTCTGCACAGCCATGTCCCAGGCAGAACCACTTAATAGAAAACTGTGTGTGTTATGGTAACCTCTTACATGAAGTACGGAGGTGGGGGGAGGTAAGAGCAGATTCATATTCAGAGAGCATTTCTTTTTTAAATAACTATATAGCTGTCAAACTTCTGCACTTCTGTTGGGCCTCTTGCTCTAACCTCTGATACGTTCTGATGGGTTCTTAAGGCACCAGTTAAGTAATAGATCGGACAGTTGTAAGGTTTTGAGTAAGGATCATCCCTTGCATTTCCTCTTCTGTAGCGTTGTTTCCCCTCTCTTATCCCATGTATAGCGAGTCTGGTGTAGAAACCCCTTAAAGCAGTGAGTTGTTGTAGGAGTTAGGCAGACTTTGAATGTGTGCTGTGCGCCAAGCCAGCGGCTGTTGCCTGCATGTGCCAGCAAAAGCCAGTCTCTCCTCTCCGGGACTTGCCATTCTTTTCATTCTTACTATCCTACTGGATTTATTTATTTATTAACTTATGCTGGATGTCTGTCTCTGTCCCCTGGAAGTGCCAGCTGAAGTCTGGTTGCCACAAAAGTGCCTGTGAGATGAGGCTTGACCAGTTCCGGCTAATCTTACTAGTGAGCTGGGTGGCATTCAGTGAGGCAGAGTTGCATGAAGCAGATCAAGGGCATCACTGAGATGGTGGGAGCAGCAGGGGGAAAAGGCACATTTCAACCCTTAGGAGTGGGTGCAAAAGGAGGAGCCTGGTGTTACATCAAGACGGGCTAGGCAGGCTCCAGGGAGGCAGGTTACTGCGCCAGGCACGCTCTCAGCAGCCTCAAATTATTTTTATTTTATTTTATTTTATTTTTATTTTATTTTATTTTATTTTATTTTATTTTATTTTATTTTATTTTATTTTATTTTTTGGTGCTTCTAACCTATGCTCTGGCAGGGCACCAACATTTAGTAGTCGTAGTTCATGAATCACACTAGAGCCTTTTGCCCTAGTGCTCCTCATTAAGCAGTTTTTATGGCAGGATTTAATGTTTTACAGGGTCTAAATGAAGTGGAAAAAAATAGGAACTAATTCTTTTTCTTTCCAACAGAAGATTTTGAGCAGATAATTTAACCTCTAGGTGAAATGGAAGTGGTAGTGCAGAAGTATTTATGCACGGGTAACTTTGTCTGCAAAGGCTTTAATTGATAGGGGATTCTACGCTGGTAATTAGTGCTTGGCTTTGGAGCAGCTCTTGCAAAGGTGTTCTAGCCTTTTCAGTCCTTATGATATCGATAGAGAGGCCCCAAAGTGTCCTAGAGTGGGAGAACTACTGGCCAATTTAATGTCAATGACATTGCCTATTACTAAATCAGAAGAGATGGCTTTGTAGAGCTCCTTTAATAAAGCAGATGATTTCCCAAAAGCCAAATGTTTTTGGTACCATTTGAACCTATTTGAAGAAAGGCTAGGTTTCTTTTTGGCATGTTGTTTAGACCTCATTGTAACTAATGCTAGATGAGCTAGACTACCTGGTGCACAAAGTAAAAACAGTCAATACTTTGAAAGACATGTTATGTTTGAGTTGAAACTCCCTAGATATGTCATTATTTTAGATATATAGGATACACCACAGTTATTACATCAGTGTGTCCTAAGGAAGAGAATCTAGTACAGCAGAAAAATCTCATAGGACAAATTATTTAGTAAAGTAGTAACCTTGTTTCTTATGTATTATGTATCAGAATTAGTTCCTAATCTTCTTATCTGGTAACTAAAGCTGTAGAGAAGCAAGCTGTTGGCTGCATTACTGGACTTTCTAGATGTGCTTTGTCACAAAATACAATATCAAAGTGAGTATCAACTTTCACAAGTGAATATCAAAGAGGAGTTATACGCATAGTCTGGGGAGCTGGCAGATGAGACAACTGAAGGAAAGACTGGTTCAGATCCATTTAAAAAAATCATTTTACTTGTAATCTGCAGATAGCATATGAGTTAACTCTGGGAGAAAGAGAAGTCGCATCCCTTCTCACGAACCCTGTTGGCAGAGACTTGGCTTAGTTCGCCAAACTTCAAAATATAACATGGACATAAATAACTTTTCTTGTTTTCTCAGCTTCTTGGTTCCTCAATGATATAGCAGCCTGGCCATGTTTGATATTCTCGTGTTCACCAAGTAATGGAAAGTCTGGTTTGCAAAGTGTGGGCTTGTGGAAAGCCTCGGCTCACCAAGAGGGAAATTTCCTCGGTTAGAACAGGAGAATAGTGCTTTTCTGATTGTGCCTTGTTTTGGAGCTTGCATGTTGGCTTCAACCAACATTTTAAAGGATAAGTTTGGGCAAGCAACAGCAAAAACAGGAGAGAAGATGTGCTGGAAATCAAATTCCAATGTCCTTATCTAGCATGAAACAATTCCCCTCACTGGCATTTTTTTTAGCTTCATATTTGGCTTCACATGGTAAAACAACAATTTTGAATTGTTGGGTTGTGCATTGTGGGCTTTCAAGTTTTTGTTTCAAAAACATCTTGATCATATTCAACAATTATTTTCATTAGTCCCATGGTAATGCTTCTTGTTTAATTGGTTTTTGTTTTTTCCCGTAAGAGCCGACTAATGTACTGACCTGTACTAATGTACTGTTGAACCTGGGAATCGCCCGTTTGGAGTAGGGAGGGCAGAAGGAGCAAAGATGTCTCATCTCTGTTCAGTCTTTTACACTTCTTATCGTGTTCCTTTTTGAGCAGGCTGTGGTTTGTGGTGGTTTTGTGAAGGACAAGTATCCTCAGCCAGGCTGAGACTCCTCTGTCAATTTTAGATAGCACAAGAATTGGGATTGAGCCCAGCTCACTACAAATCAACTTTAATGAAGTAATGAATCTGGTGCACACTAAACCACACTTTGTCTCTCCTTATGCAGAGAAACACATACTGCATGTGCTTGATGTGGTTTTTGAGAGGTCATTTCTTAAAAATAAGTAACTTCACTGGAAGTTGTGGTTACAGGAGTCTGTGATGCTGTTCCTAGGAGCTGTCTCTCCTTCTGAAGACTGCAGCAATTCACCTAGGTTGGTGTGATACCAAGTAAGTGGTATTTAGTCCTCATGGAGAACAACTGTTTTGATCATCTTAGATGCAGCGCGCTTTATTTCTTAGCATCTCTGTTTTGAAATGATTGAGGAGTCGTCAACCTGGGAGGAAAGTGTTGGTTTGGCTTTGGCCCAGGTCACCATGATCTCCGAGCAGAAAGTCAACAGCATCTGCTCGAAATGTTTAAAGGGCAATAGCTAGGGAGGGTGAAGCAGGTCAGCTAGGAGAAATGCAGGAAAGGTTTGTTGTCTTTCCTCACCCTCGTCAGGAGAGATTAAATATTATGTAGCTGAAAAGTATAAAACCAGAGGTGCTGTATCAGTGCAAGGTATTTAGTTTCATTCCTATAATTCCAGCATGGAAATGACATGGTTTTTTTTGTTATATGCCTGAATCATTTCAAACTGCCTTTTTTTTTTGCTGTTAGTGTTGTTAGTTTAATGGACTTCTTCCTTGCCGAATTCCTCTTTTTGATATATTATTGCTAATCTAGGCATGCATTCAAAATGACAGTGTTTAAAAACATCTGAGATACCTAGAGAATTTTTTTTATACTCGCTGTGTTGAAATAATTCCTGGCCCAGCTTGAGGCCTACTTGGTCACTACTGTGGCCCACTTGCTGTAGATGATGTTTTCATGTCCTTGCACTACAGGAAAACATTTTGAGGGCCAGGATACAGTAATGAGGATTGAAGAAGAAATCTTAAGGAAATTCAGGTGTGCCAAGTTACTCAGCCTGTGAGCTACTGTTTCTGGAATTATTAAAATTAAAGAGCTGAGTACTAGACTCCGCATGTGCCCCTTCTTATGGCAGTACCTCAGTCTTGAGAGCTCAGGAGACCTAAGAATCTGGACTCTGTGACCTTTGCTGTGCAGCATATGGCTGCAATCCTTAAAAATAAAAAATAAAATGTTTGTTTTAACTAGCCTCAGCGTATAAGCGTAATACAATTGAAAAATGAAAAAAAATATACCCTGCCTTCTCTCTGAAGTGCATTGCACTTTTAGATAATCCATAGTTTGAACTGAATGGAAAGCACTTCTCAAGTTTGCTTGAAATTGCTGCCCGGGCAGACACCCTTCTGCTATTCCTTGGGCCCGTTGGGCTGTTGCTTAGAGGTTCGTTTAATCGTTAGAGAAGCCAGTTTGAGGAGAAGGTCTCAGTTTATCAATGCTGGTGATGTTATAGTGTATAGACTCGTGCGAGTAGCCCAAGAGCATGCTAAAGCTTCTCTTGATCCTTTCTAGGATAGCTCTGCCTTTGACGGAGATCTGTCAAAGCTTCAAAGCCCAACATTCTTCCAAGTCCTGCATGAGCTCTCTGTTCCCTCCTTCTCTTCCTTCCTCTGTGAGCTTAGGAGCTCTGATTTTTTAAATTATCCTATTGTCTGTAATGAACACACACCAGAGTGTAACTTAAAAACAACATCACTAATTTTATTGAGAATATGTAATAGACTATCTTGAAAAGGAATGTTGCAGGACATGGCAGCTTGTGGTAACTAGCCGCTGGAAACCCGTGTTTCCCTAGTGCTAGCACGAGTGATGCCGTCTCTTTGGTGGGAGGGAATTTTCCCCTTCAGACTGCCCGGCAGGTGTGGCAGGGGAGGAGGTGGAAGGCAGGCTCCTCTTGTGCTCGGTTTTGGGTTTCTGCTTGTAGTTGCTGCTCCTCCGAGGTCAGGCTGAGGATGGTTGTCATCTTTGCTCGGGATCTCTGCCCAAGCAGAGATCGCTGGTGCTGTAGCCGCTGTCTCGTCTCTCTTGCGCGGCAGAAAACCTCCCGTTGAAGGGCTCTGCCGCAGAAACGCCAGCAGATTCCCTCCTGGATGTGCCATCAACAAGGTGGACGTGCCATTGTTGTATGTCACCTCTTGGGGGTTTCTGTTTCGTGCAGCACCTCAGCTCACTTCTTCCTGCTAGGCTGTGACAGTCCCAGTCTCTTTTTGGTATAAATAGTAAGCAGGAAGTCAGTTACAGAGATTGGGAAAAACTCTTTGTTTTCTGAGAGCTTTCCTAAGTCTTCATCTGAGATGTCCTCCAAATGCTTTTCGCAGTCGAAGGGGATGTTCAGGAGCTCGTTGCCTGTCAGCACAGGGTCCCTCTCGTGAGGCAGTGTTCCCGCTGGGTTCTTGGGAGAGTCCTGCGCGGCCGAAGCTGAGGTGGGAGCAGAATCCAAGCGCTCCTGGGGCCGGTCGCTCTGGGCCGTGCTCAGCCCTGTGAGCGGAGCTGCCCGTCGTTGCCAAGGGAGGCCGGTGCCGACGCTGACCGTGGCTCTGGGCCCGCCGCAAGGCCGGCTGGCTGGCGGCGGGGAGCAGCAGGGCCCTCGGTGCCTCCTGCTCCTACTCCTCAGGGTGTCGCCTGCCGGGCCTGGGCCTCTCTGCTCCGTGGGGTCAGCCCTGAGCTTATCAACCCACTTGGCCCTTGTGAGGGTCTTGCTGAGTTGAAATGTTAAGGAACAGCAGTAGTTAATCCTTTGAAGAAGAGAGCGGGAAGCAGAGATGCTGGAGCTTTGGGAGTAGATGGCTGAGAAGCTCCCGCGTTGTCCCTGTGTTGCCAGGAGGCTGTGGGTTCCAGAGCAAACGCTCCAGCAACGGCTGTGGGGGCTGAGCAGGGCTTTGGCCCTTCAGTGTCATAAACACAGAGGCATCGGTGCGGTGGCTCTGTGACGTGGCGTGTCCAGTGGGATGGAGGTTGCTACCAGCCTTAGGAAGCGCTTTGGGAGGGAAGGCGCCTCTATCAGTTCTCAAAGAGCAGCTCTCTTCTGTGCTTGGGTTCCAGAGGACAGTCCCCCTCCCTGGTGGAGGACTGAAAGTTACGGCTGGCCATTTCTAAGGGACTGCGGGAAGTTGAACCGTTAGCTTCCATGTAGGGCATTTCACTTGCTGAAATAAATTGTGAATCAATCCCATAGCCTCCAGCCAGAGAGAAACACCCTGGGTATGAAGCACAAGGGAAGCAGGGACTGCTCCTTCTTGGAAGCCATGCGGGCACCTCAGTGTGTGCAGTGAAAAGGGAGTAGGATTGAAGCAGAGGAAAGCACCTCCGCTTTAGCTGTGCTCTCGCTAACACGGGTCACACAAGCTGGGAAGATGCAGCTGAATTCCACTTGGGCCTCTCCAGTATTGCCAGAGTTCCTGCTGCTGTCGTTACTCGGTCAGTTTTTCGTTAAAGCTGTGACTGTGGTTGCGAGTGCAGCAAGAGGAAGGTCAGTGCAGGTTTGCAGGGCCACATATCTCCCCTTTGCTCATTTTAGACCCTAATTGCAGATACGTGTAAAAGGAGGAAGCCTGACTGGGGTCGTAGCGTGTGCAAGTCTTTCACCTGAGCCAGGTAGTGTCAGGGTGTCCTTCTGGTTGACCTCTGGGCAATGGACAAGGGACATTCTCACTGTGCACCAGGGTCATCCAGCCTTATTGAATGGCTGACAACTGGGCAACAAAGCGCTCCTGAGATATTCCAGGAGATAGTTTCCAAACCTCTGTAACTTAATTGTTTGGGTTTCTTCTTGCAGCAGTGAATAATCTATTTGTGTTCCTTGGGTTAGTGGTGAGGAAAAGTCTGTGTATTGGGGAGGAGGGAATCACGCAATTGGAGGGAGCATTTCCAGGCTCACGCATGAGCTTAATATTCCATCAGTTCACTCCAGGACTCTGGCTTTTGTCCTGCTGCTCCCAGTAGTGAGAGCAGAGTCGAGACCAGGAAGTTTGGAGCCCTGCTGAAGACAGTGCAGTTCCAGGAGCTGCTGCTGGCTGGAAATCATTAGCTCTTCTAATCCCAAATGAGCCTGTTCCCTCAAGTGAGTGATAAAGGAGCCTTGGTTGCCTTGTTTAGTGCTGGTAAGCATGTGTGCATGTCCTCTGCAGCCTCTTCTTTTGTGGCTAGAAAGATTTTGACCTTAGAGGTTCAGCTTTCACACTTATTGTTATTTTTCTATTGTTTGAATCTCTTTCTTGAGCTTATTTGCATGCATGAAATCATGTTTCATTTAGGTTTAGTGTAGTCAGAAGCCCGGGGTAAAGAGATTGTGTAACAAAAGGCCTTGTCAATCATGGAGCTTTCTAGTCCTGGAAGCTGCTGGGACCAACTGGGACCAGTTGCGTGGTCAAACGAAGTGTGTTTTGTCCGCTCTTGCCAGCTTCCTAGAGTAAAGGGGAGGTCTCTGTCTGCTTTGGGAGAGGCAACCGAAGTAGATCGTTCCCCTCCACACACGTGCTTGGTGCTGCTGCGCGTCGCCATGGCTCCTGCCGCTGCCTCAGCTGAGAGCCCAGCCCCAGGGGCCGCTGGGTGGCAGGTTAGGCAAGGGTTGCTCTGACTTCCAGAGCTGGGTGGCATTGCCTCGAGTTCGCCTGGCTCTGTATTTTAAAACAAGGCTAACCATAACTATTTGGCTTCATTTAAAATGTTTTTTTTTTTTTCCTTTAACCTTGTTAGGTTTAGCAAGCTGGCTGTAAGGGACACTGAATTTGTGTTGGAGAAGTGTACACAGGTGGAGCAGGGCTGCATGTCCCAAGATTCCCCCCTCTTTCGGAACGAGGGAGAGACCCATCCTAGAGGGATGTTGCTCCCTGGGCCACCAGGAGCCCCCCGCTCCCCTCTGCTGGTGCTCGTGGATGCCACCTCTGAGGGAGGCCTCCCTGGCCATGTAAAAGAGCTGGTGCTTCCAGTGCTTCCAGTGCCACGGCCTCCAGTCCACACGTGTTCCCTCTCCCCACGCAGGGTCTGCTACGGTCCTCACCATGTTCATCTGCTGGACAAGTCCACCCAGACTAAAAGGAAGAGTAGGTGGGAGTTAAAAGTGCAGTCCGATGTCTGGGATGATGATTAAGTGCTGGCCAAAGCAGTGTCACTGCTTTGCAGAATGAGACAGACTTGGAAGAAGTGGCCGCAGCCATATAGATAAAAAGCTGTGCCCTTAACAGCTGATTAAGGAAGTGGCAGTCCCCTTTTGTTTCGGGGGGTTTCCCTTCTTCCTCTTTAGAGCATTACAGTCTATTACAAGTGAAGTTGTTGGCAGCGTCTATTTATCGCGTGGCTGCACGGGCAGCCCTGGTGCGTCCGTGTCCCACCTGTTTCGTGCTCTGCTTTACTGCCTGTGTCTTAGATTCAGCACTGACAGTCCTTGATCCCTCCTATGCAGACATACGAGCCTGCAATGTTTCCTGTTTTGTCTCTGTAGTTATGCTATTAAACTGACAGCCTGTTATTTACTGAGTCTGGGGGTGGGTTGCAGCTTCAGCTTGACAACTCCTCTCCGAGTTATTTAATAGCCATAAATGAAAAAGCCCATGCAGAGCTCCAGATGACCTTTGAGCCACTGTTATGGGGAGTGCCTGGTATGCAAGTCCCACTAATTTTGCTTGTTTACATCCTGTGATGAGTATAACAGTAAATGAAACTAGAACTCAAGGGCTACCTCCTGGTATTCCTTGAGGGGAGAGAAGTTGCAGAAAGTGGGTGAGTAGCTGAGGAGAGAAAGTGGAAGGTGAATGAAAGAATAGGCAATTTCTCTCTAGTTGAAGAACCGTGTGTCTGGTTTGTCTGGTCTTTTTTTTCCTCTCACGATCGATGAATTTGTCTAAAAACATCCTGTATTTTTCTTCTGACTTTAATCTCTTTTTCACAGTGATTTCATTTCTTTTACATCCTTTGTTTTTTAAAAAATATTTTTAGCAGTTGAGTCATCCAGTGATCCCTGGTTTCTCAGGTGCATTTCTGTTGCTTGTTTTGCTGGCCTTTCTGGATTCTGGGATGTCTTAGATGCATGGGATTAGGGAAGCAAGAGGAGGAACCCAGCTGACTCCTCCAGGTGATGCCAAGTTCCCCGTAATCTCTGAAGAGTTCATGCTGCAGAACTAACTTGTGGCAGTAAAGCTATGTCCTCCTTACATCCAAGGTAGAGTTATCTTCTCTTCCCAAACTCTTCTCCCCATAAGTAAATATGATAGAGAAAACATCAGTAGGATGAAGCAACCTATTAAGCATTATCTCTATTTTATATGAATTTAGTGACTTTCTTCTTCTTTTATGTACAAACAGACCTTTGCTCCTTATTAAAATTCCATTCATTGTACTTCCAGTACTAGCGATATGATACGGAAAATGGCACTGATATTGTGCAGCTCGGGCCTCAGTTTGTCTTCCGAGAAAGACCTTGGCGTCTTTGGCAACGGACAAGTGGCAGGTATCTCTCGTCCTGACAATTCCGTGTTCGTGGGGCAGTCCCATTCCACCCCCCTTGGCGAGTGGCCATCGCTCACCCTGCTTTGTGACACCGCGTTGGCCATGGGTCAGTGTGACATGAGCCCTGTGCCCAGCTGGTGGCTCCCGGGGGTGAAAAGGGAGGTCCTGATGCTGGGATGACAGCTCGGTTCGGCCCGTCTGTATCAGTGATTCCCTCTAGTGCAGGAACAGAGCACAGTAACCTTTTTGAACAAAAGTAACTGTGACTTGAATATGTACAGGGAACTGCGTTTTCTTTGTATACCTAGTTAGAATAAAATTGCACTTGTGATATTAAACACAGTTGGATGTCATCAAAACCTGCTGTTTGCATATGTGGGTTCCAACCGTTTTTCATTGTCAATCTCAAATCTCTTGACATCTCTTCTCCTACATAAATTTCCAGCATGTTTGTAGGATGCCCTGAGCAGTAAAAATATGTAACTGCTTGCACTGCCACGTGGTGAATTCTGAAACAGTATTTTGAGAAAAGCTTCTTGTTTTTAAGAGACCAGAGAAGGCCCGTAATATAGTAGTTTGCACCGCATTGCAGGAGGCTTCAGGTACACAGTGCTGCAGACTGCTGGAGGAGAGCAACCTATGAACTATCCCAGATTTATCAGACCCTTTTGTTTTACCATAATTAAGTTTTCATTCCTCAAATCAAATTCTTCTTTCCTGAATCGGCGTATGCTATAAATAGCATTTAGTATTATAAATAGCATTTAGTATAGCTATAATTTCATGAAGCTTATATGTTTGTTAGCTCTAACAATATTTGTACCTTGAGTCATCTATTTATTTATTCTCTCTCATTTTGTCCCTTTGCCCAGGTGGGCCTGGTGATCTCACCTCTGTAGCACACAAAAGCCACAAACGGTTCTAAATTATTTTATAGGTCCCTGAACTTGTTCCTTTCCACTGAAACCCCTTCCAGCTTTCCTGATACGTCCCACATCCTTTCCAGTCTACTGAAAACTGTGTAAAAACACTTATTTCTTTTTCGTATTTCTTTTCCAGCTGGTGTGAGCAAAGCATTCAGAATAGTTAATGTGTTTCGCACATATCTGAGCACTTGAATCCCCGTGGAATGTCAATTCCAAGACTCTTCATTAGTGAAACGGATGGGATTTTAGCATACGCCCAGAATTTTAAAAGCTGGCTTAATCATGGAAGGAAAGTCAGAGACCTGGCAAAGGGAGCGATTCCCCTAGCAGCTAGGCCTGGATATCGTGGGTGACGTTTGCTGGTGGGCAGGAAGCTCGTGGGGTTTCTGGTCATGTGTCCTCTCTGTGCGTCCGATTGTGCCCGCGCACAGGGCTGGCAGCTCTCTGCGCTGCAGCCTCCTGTGGCAGATGCCACGCAGGAGCTGTCACGGCTCCCTCGGTGTCACTGTGGCACTAGGGCTTGTTTGGTCCTGGTTTTGGAGGTGGCATCGCACTTCGATGCAGCATGGCTGTGGTCAAGGGGCATTGTTGCAGCAGCAGGAAAGCAGACGAGTTATGTGTTGGAATTAAGGTTGCCTTCATGACCTTATTTGAGCCCCTTTTGCATTTCTGTGTCAGAACAGTCTTATGCAAGTGCTTATTATTAGCACAGTGCAGAAGAGCTGCAATCAGCATGAGATTCAATTTGCTAGGTATTGTCCAGACATGTAGCAAGTGGCAGCTGATTGCCCCAAAGACTTGACAGCCAAACCATATAAAATGAGCAGGAGCAGAGTATGAATCTGTTATCAGTTTTAAATAAATTGATTTCCTCAGTCCATCAGTCATTTCATGAGTTTCTGCCAAATCTTTCACTCCTAGTGACCCAGTCAGCTTGGCTCATCTCAGCTCCCTTAGTCATTCCTGACATCTTTTATGATTAACCTGTTCTCCTGCATTGATTGCCACTGTCTTGGGTTGTAATGCATTAATTGCACTTCTGCTTTTGCTCTGCAGAGAGGGTGTCTTGTCAGGCCTTTAGTTTTTACTGATTATCACGTGGTGAAACATTTTAGACCCAGCTGATGCCTGCTGCAAGACCCCTTTCCCTTGTGGTTAGGTCTGGACTATATTCACCCTGTGTAGTGCCTCTGCCTTCAGTACCTTTGTGCTAGCCCAGCTTTACACATTCCTTCCTCCTTAGGCTTTAACTAGGCAAATAAATGATATGTCATTTCATCTTTCAATAGTATTCTGCAAACCTTGTCCTAGCTTGAAGCTGTGCTGGGACTGTGTTGACTTTGAGGTTGCTGCCATGTCAGCACCGTTTTGTGGGCCATGCTGCTCAGAGGAGGAAGGCTCTGCCTCCTCCCTTCACCAGGAGACTTGACGTGGCCGCTTCATCTTAGCGATCCAGCTGTCCAAGATGAGCAGGGTCTGAGTCTGTTCTGCTTCAGTGAGAACTTACGCACATCGAGCCAGATTTGCTGAGAGGCCAAGACTTGGATTAAGGGGACTAGCAGCAGGCATCAGCTGGGTCTAAAATGTTTCACCACGTGATAATCAGTAAAACCTAAAGGATTTCCACAGCATGTGATCACACAGAGTGCAGAACATAAATCATAATCTTGGGGAAGCAGGGAGCAGGATCTGCTCTGGAGAGGCGAGAGGATTGAGTGCCAGGTGGCTGCCAGGCACTATCAAAAATAGCAGCCCCACAGACACTTAGGGTTTGGTGTTTTGGGTTTCACTTCAACTGTAGCCCAAGTCCCATGAAACAGTGTTTTTAAGAACGCAGATAGAGGAAGCAAGTGCCACTGCTCGGTCTAGACCTGCGTAGGTCGATGGCACGGAGGAGCGTGTGCTGTCCCGTTGCGCAGCACTGCTGTGGCAGCCCTCCCCTGCATGTGGGAGAAGGTGAGAGGTGCAGGGTGACCTGAAACGCGGGTTAAAGCATGGACTTGTGAAGGAATGAGCATATTGGGACTGCTCTTATTTACCAGGATGCGTAGCTACTAGCGTGCTGTGAGCAGAGAGGTGCTGTGAGGCCTTAGAATCACAGAATGCTTAAGGCTGGAAGGGACCTCTAGAGGTCACCTAGTCCAACCCCCCTGCACACGCAGGGTCACCTAGAGCACGTGGCACAGGACTGCGTCCAAGCGGGTTTGGAAGATCTTCAGGGAAGGAGCCTCCACAACCTCTCTGGGCAGCCTGTTCCAGTGCTCTGGCACCCTCACTGTGAAGGAATTTTTCCTTAAGTTCCTGTGGAACTTTTGATGCTTTAGTTTCTAGCCGTTTCCTCTAGTCCTGTCAGTGGCCACCAGTGAAAAGAGGCCAGCACCATCCTCCTCACTCCCTCCCTTGAGGTACTTATAGACACTGATGAGGTCCCCTCTCAGCCTTCTCTTCTCCAGCTGAACAGGCCCAGCTCCCTCAGCCTCTCCTCACAGGGCAGATGTTCCAGGCCCCTGATCATCCTTGTAGCCCTGCGCTGGACTCTCTCCAGCAGCTCCACATCCCGCTTGTACTGTGGGGCCCAGAACTTGCCTTGCCCTTCTCCCACACTCCGTGGCACGAGACTCTAGTGGAAAACTCCACCAGGGTTGTAGAAGGAATTAAGAGAGCTTGGAGGATTCAAGGCGCTGCTCTAGGTCTTCTTCCTAGGACTGCTAGGTAAGTGTCCCGCTTCCTGAGGCTTTGGCATATCCGTAGGTGTGAGCTGGGGTTGAGAAGAGCCAACCCCCAAGCTGATCATACAGCAAACCCGCAGCGCTCAGCCCCGGCTGTCAGGCTGCAGTGGTTCAGGAAGGAGATCCAGCATGTTTGATAGCAGTTTGTATCATCAGTCTGCCTGGAAGAACAACGTGGCTGCGATGGATTTCTCATCAGCAAATAAGCAAATACTGCAGTTCAAAAATAGAATATATTTTAGGAGAATTAAACCTCAGTAGTATTTCTCTCTGTTTTTTGTCTTCAGCTTCTCGTTCTAAACATGTGGATTAACCTTGGGTAAATCCCCTGAATGCACTGCCTTGGTTTCCCCAAATGGCAAAGCAGGATAATACTTAGCTACCTCACCAGGGTGTCTGTGACACTTAATTAATGTGGTAACGTGTCCTTTGTTCCACTAATAAAAATATGCTATGTAATTGCTAAGTTGTTTTTACTGATTGGATTGTTAATTAAATGTGCACATATAAATGATTTATTGGCATTATAGAATTAAGTTTTAATAATTCAAAATATTAATATCAAGGTTGTTAGGTCATTTTTAAGCCCATATCATGCTCCTATTTGAGGCTGAAACTGTTAGGGCTGGGAGAGGAAGAGGAGGAGGAGACTGACCAGGAATGACTTATTCCTTAGTGCTCATACGTAGGACCTGATTAATCCCAGGACACAGGGCACCTGAGAAGGAGCAGTGATTCCTCAGTAGAAGGCACTTGGCAGCAGCTGGAGGAGCGTGTTTCAGTAAGGCCCATGATACCAGCTTCGTGTGCTCAGGAGAAGGGGTACGTGTGCGGATCCGTGTGCGTGTGCCAAGCTCTTGACCCTGAGCATCGCCGCGCGCCGGAGTTGTCTCTCACCAGGAGGCCCTGGGGTTCCGCTCACCCTTGGTGGCCGCCCTCACCCGAGCACCCTGCGGCGCCTCGGAGCGGTGGTGCGGGCCGTGCTCGGGACCTGGCTGTGCTGCACTGGCGTTAGGCTGGGCTCGGAGCATGGCAGGACTGTCTAATGGGAGGTAGTTTGGTTGGAGGAAGCTTTTCACATTCTCTTCATTTCTATTTGCAGCTTCTGATCTCTGATGGTTTGCAGCTGATCTGCACAAAAATCAAAATCTAACTCTCCTCAATTGACAGCACACTTGGGCGGCTTCAGAGCTAACCTGTTAGTGTTAACTGTGATCTTCTTAATCGAATTTAGGATGGATTTCTCAACACTCTTGTGCATTGGTGGCTTTTTCTTCAGGTGGAACTTTCAGTATCTGCTGGAATGCGCATTTAGGAGGGAAGCCTGTGGCACAGTGATAGCAAGAGCAAAGACAGCCCCCCGTGGCTTCGTTTGGCCATGTTACAGCATGGATGGGCAGGGAGGCAGGACCCTGGGGAGGGAGAGATTAAATTGGTCACCTGTGGTGTGCTGTAATGAGCGAGGGCAACAACCAGGAGAAGCGGGAGGGAAGGAGGAAAAATGTGCCAGCAGCAAGGATGTAATTCCTGGTCTGTGCTGTTGTCAGCCTGAGTACTTCATTGCATTGTCTGGAACTGCCAAATGAATGTTTAGGGGATTTAAGTATTAAGAGAATAGATGCTAAAAGCTGTTTTCACTGAAATAATGCCTAACCGTTTCCCGCAGCTTTGCAATATTGATGCTAATGCGTTGCATGTTCATGTATACATTTTTTGTAGCCTTGTTGCAAGCTATATTTATATACGGCTGACACTTTGTTCAAGGCCTTGAGTTCGTTGTTTATGGGGAGTGTCGGGACTCCTGGGATATACGACTGTGGTAAGAAGCGTCCTTAAAGCCCTTGTCATAGATAGATGTGCAGCAGAGCTCAGCAGTGCCACGTGCTGAGCAGGAGGGAGCTTGTCCTTGGGGTGTGTGTACGTATATGCGTGCGCGTATGTGTCTTTACGTTAATGGCCACCATGGTCCCCTCCTAGCACACGTGTCTCTGCCTTGCCTGGTGGGGACCGTGCCACGGCTGTTCACGCTGTGGAGTCTGGCTTGTGGTAGCTGTAAAGCAATAAACCTCTGACAGGTTATGCTAATTGCAAATTCTAAATAAATGAGGTGCTCGTCTGTTGCAGACTGAATTACAGAGATGGTTGCCAGCATCAACCAGTTCTAGAGTGGACATCCAGGGCTCTCTTCCTTGCCTTTCCGCATCTTCGTCCGCACTCTTCCCATCAACTCTGTGGGCCTCAGTTTCCATCCTGAATGCAGAGGCAGCATAAAGTTGAGCAAATCGGTAGCTACCGGAGCTCCATGCACACACACGTTTCTGTTTTCTCCTAGCCTGGTCCTCCGTTGCCTTGTTGATCTTGTTTTCTTCAGAGCTACGGACTGAAAAGAAAGTTCATGTTAAGGAAAAGTGATTTCTCCCTTGGCTCAGAGGTGGCTTACGACTTCCTTGAGCATGTCACTGGAGCCAGCCTCGGAGTGCTCTCCTCTGTGCACCCCGGCGCCGGGAGAGCAGAGACCGTGCTGTACACGAGAGCAAATAAGCTTCCCGTTGGAGTAGCTTCTGGAGCTGAGCTGGAGCTGAATAGAAGTAGAAAAATACATTAAGTGTGAAATCCAAAAATGAGCAGGCTGCTTCTTCAGGGAGGCTTCACTGAAGCAAAAAAGAGGGATATATTCCATGTATCAAGAGACAGAGTTTAAAAGATGGAAAACTTAATTCAAAAGCCTCTATAGTAAAGTGGTGAAAGTATAGAATCGTGGGAAAAATGGGGTAAGGATTAAAAAAGCCTATGGAGGCTTGAGCTCTACGTGTACAAAGGAATTACCTTCAGAGTGGGATAAAAATGCAGTTTCTGAAGATTAAAAAAAAAATCATGATTTAGACATGTGTGTTCCTTCCCAGGTTTAAAGCCTAAATTAAGGCTGAGTTTCTTTTCTACTCAAATATCTTAGTTCAGCATCTTTTGTATGTAAGACCTGTTTCTTTTAAGAACTACCGTAGTTTAAAGAAGTAATTAATTTCTGCTCGGGCCTGATGTTCACAGTGTAGATAACATTCCATTAAAATTGGTCAGAAGGGATTAATGTTAGGGGGCTACAATGTCCTATAATGTAACTTCCAGAACAGAGAGATAACGGATTTTGCACCACTTTTTATCCACTCCGCCACACGCACGGTCCTTGCTGCTGCTTGCAGTGGAAGGGAGGGAACTCCGTGCAACATTGTTCTGCTGGGAGGAGGTTGAACGTTGCTGTGTGGGTTTTGAGACCTGGTGATGATGTGTGCTGGCGGTTCATCTTGCTGCACAGGTTCAAATCTCCTTTTTCTTTCCAAAAACACAAAAGCTGACTTGAGTCACACCACAAGAAAATAACCAAGTCTCAGGGATTTAGAGTGAGAAGTCATTATACTCTGCTAATTGCAACGCCAAGTGTGATCAAGCATCAGCATTCTCCCGTGGAACTGTTTTCACACATCTGGAGGTGCAAGAAGGCTTTGCGTGCGGCGTCAGTGGCAAAAGCTTCAGCAAAATTTCTCCTGAAGACGGTCAGGCGTCCCCAAAGCAGCAGTTCAATAACAGTAGCCAACTTTATCAAGGAGTACTAGTAGCTTTGCCATTAAAAGATTTCAGTGGCTTTTTATGAAGATAGCACCTGTAGATTTAGTTCAACAGCATCATTTTATTCGGCCTATGAAAAATGCAGAACCAAGGCTGTCTCACCCACTGTGCACTGTGCCATGCTGATAATTTTGCTTAGTTGGCATCTAGCTCCCTTGAGTAAATGTTCGGTCGGTTGGCGAGTGTCTGCGGGAAGAGAATCGCTGACAAACCAGCCTTTCATTAGCAAACATGTCTGTCGGGGAGGGAAGGTGAGAAGAAATTGGATTTCAAAGAAGATCCTGAGGAATTCTAACTGCAAATCTATAGGGAGCAAAAAAAAAAAATAGTAGTTGCCAATCCAGAAAACTCATTTGTAAGATGCGGAGTTACTGTGCCGTGAGTCTGAAGAGAATAAGCTTTATTTGTGCAGTAAATTGGGGATAACGGTGAGGCACAAACTGCATGATCTGCAGTTATTTATAGCACAGTGGCAATTTCAAACGAGATTTTTGCATTTTCCAGGCACTCTTGCCTTTGTTCCTGTTCACCTCAATTTCACAGGACCACCGCGTTTCCAAGCCACAGAAGTGCACGTTCTGAGTGCACGAAGTGCTCTGATTTGCAGTTTCGCCCCCATTAGAGTGACTGAGATGTTTAAAAACCTGCATTAAGGCTTCTCCTGGGTGTGGACAACTCCCCAACTCTTTCCTCGGGCAGGCTTGCCCCTGCGAGAACTGTAAATTAAAATTTGAAAAGGGTCGATATTTTTGTGGTAACAAGGAGGAATGGCCTCACAGACAAGTATGAGTGATTGCTGGTCATCCTCTCTGTTTGGAGACCCTTTGGGACAAGCTCTTTATTTTGTGTTTGAGAAAGGAAGACAAATATTTACCTGTGGATTTTTTTTTATGAGCCTTTTTGGCAAGGCAGGTGGTTAAATGAGCAGAAGATGAGTTTACAGCTGCACTAACAGCTCTATCTGAAGCTTTCGGTTGGTCTGTAGAGTTGAGTCTGCTCAAGTATCAGTGTGTCCCTCTAAGGACACGTGTGTGCCCTGGTTGTGGTTTTAAATAGCCGTCCATCTGGGCTGCCTTTGCTTTAGTTTCGCCTTCCCCCCCGCCACGTGTTCTCGTACAAAAGCACAAAGAATGCGACAACCTCGGCTGTCACTGTCTGCGGCAGTGATGCAGCTTGGACACGTTTCAGGGCTTGTTTGGCTGAGTTTCCTCAAGCTTCATGAAACTTCCAGAGCATTTCTGAGTCTTGTAATACTGATCACTTCTGTGTGAGCACCTGCAGTCAGCCAGGCTTTCTTTTCTCCTCCCTCTTTCCCAATACAAATTGCTTCCTCAAGGTTATCCACACCCAGGAGGAAAAGAAATCACAGTGCTTCAAAACCCAGTTATCATCAGTTATCACTCCACTGAATCGAGAGAGTCCCCGTTTTGGTTTTGTTTTTCTTTCCTCTCAAGAATATGATGCAGAAATGGTTTCTAATGGAGCAAATGGTGAAAGTCTCGTCCGATCCCAAGGGTGAAATGCTCCAGCAGTTCCTGTTGGTGTAGCAGTCGTGGTCACCACCATGCCTCAGCTGCTATGCTGAAGGAGCTGAGAACATGTCAGGTTCAGCACAGAGGTGCCTTTATGTGGTTCATCTTCTTGCTCTCAGGACTGATTTACAACGTTCATTTTGCCTGACACCTACTTCCGTTTGGATATGCATCCAGTCTCTAGGAAATAACAAAGATTTACCATGAACTGTAACCGTTCTGCGTGATAAGGACCTGTCAATCAGCCTTCCCGTAATGCTGTCACTGCAGTTCACAGAATCATAGAATCATTATGGATGGAAAAGACCTTCAAGATCATCAAGTACAGCTGTAGACCCATCACCACCATGCCTGCTCTTAGGAAGAAACTGAGGACACAGGCTTTGTACGTGTGCTATGAGGTGGGCAACCCTTCATGGGTGGTCTCTGGAGCATCCCAGAGTTGTTCTGGAACTGTGCCTATGTCAGTCTCTGAAGTGATTCCCAAGCTACGCCTACATTTGGCAATTAGTCTTTCTAAATGTGGATGTAATGCCAAGAAGCAAGATGATACCTTCTTCTGCTGTCCCCAGAGCCTGACTCTTTTCTATTAACTTGACAGGACCAAAACTCTCATACTCTCTCCTGTCAGTTTTGCAGCTGTCCCCGCTTTGTTGAGATGCCACGTTATCTGATCGCAGGAGACCCGAGAGCATCGCGCAGCATCTCCACCTATCATTTCTTATCTGCCTTGATGTCTGTAGGAGAGATTGCTGCATTTCACTGGGTTCCACAGCCTGTGGCGATACCGAATCAGCCATGTGAGGAAGGCTTGGTGCACAGTAAACCCTTGTCTCTTAATCTTGTGATGTTTTGGGAGAGCTTTCCTTCAATCTTGTTTTAACAAAGGCAGCCGGCACCTTCTGCCTCTTCTGTCAAGAAGGGCTGCGGCTGCCAACAGCTATAGCAAGATTCGGCTGCGGTGCACGCTTAGACTCGCTCACAGCAGCTGGCTTCTCTTCTGAGCACACCTTAGTCTGGGGGGTTTCCCAGCATCTGCTTTGGAAGTTTCAGGCTCCCGCAGAGAAGCTGAGCTGTGGGTAAGACCAACCTTTCCACCTTTTAGTCCTGCATAGACAAAGTGATACAGGCAGAGATGCAGTAAAATTGGGCGGCGATGCCATGTCTTTACTGCCTGAGGTAGTTGGATGCATATATTGCAGGAGCAATATGTATTGGCCCATCTGCTTGTGTTTGGAGGACGTCTGAGAGCTCACTTGAAGCCGTGCTGTGCCAGCAAACCCTTGGCACAAATCAAAAAGCCCAAAGCAAGAGTTTATGGCCCCTGCCCAGTACCGTTAAAACCAGAGCAGGAGGCAAGCAAGATACCTTGATTCATACATGTCCTGACAGAAAGATTGGCTCAACATGCGCGTGGCCGTTATGAGTTATAAATCTAGCCGTTACGGGCTAGCTGAGCAGCTTCACAACTTGCCGGGGATTCGTAATGTGTCGCCTATATTGCCTTTTTTACTGGCAGCACACGAGGAAGAATTGTTCCTTTAGAGGATTTAAAAAAAATAACGTTACTTTGCCTGTGTTCCCATAGAAGCGAGCAGAATGCCAGAGTGCCTTCACGAGCACTGCTGCTTCGATGACAGGTTTGGTGCTAATTTTGCTGCTGTCTGTTCCTGTTTGCGTCTCGGTGTTGTAGATGAAAGCCACGGAGCGGCGATTAGCTCAGACCCTGCTGAAAAAACAGTGGGTTCTGAAGAGCAAGAACTCCAGAGCGCGTTACCCTCTGGCGTGTTTGTTTTATTGAGCAGGTAACACGTTTGCGGAGGCAGGGCTCGTGGGCAGCGTACCCCGGCAGGCCGTGCGAGTTACAGTCCCTCGTGGTGCAAACAGGGATCCTTCCAACCCGGCGTCGCCCCTACTCATCAGTTCAGGCTACCTGGGCCTCTCCTTTACCTCCACAATCCTGCTAGGCATCATGGAGTAGGCGATTAGCCACCAAATCATATTTATATATACATTCCCCATGGTGTTTGGCACTTGATTCTAAGCCTGTTAGCCAGAAGCTGGGGAGTTCACAAGATTACACCCTGTTAATGGGCAAGTTAATGGAAATTGTAGTGTGTGCGTCCTTCTGAGGATGTGTTTTCCTCTCAGGAGCTTTGACTGGGCCGTTCCATGGTGAGATACCGTGAGGAGTTTCAACTCCAGTGGATGGCGCTGGGAAGGAGCAGATCTATATTTGGTGGTTCACCGAGAGGCTCCTCTTACCTGAGCAGTGTTTTCTCACGTTGAATAGGACCGTTCTGCCTTTGCTTCAAAGCTGGTGGTTCTGCAGCCTTGGGAAGCTCGCGTGGAGGCGACGTCCCCCCGGCGCCACTGCGTTACGCCCGGGCGATTCTGCTCACGGAGCTCGCGAACCGTGCGTGTGTTAAGGGATGGGATAGTTACGGCGAGTTTGTCTGAGCATGGATAGCAGCAGCCAGAGAAAGTGGAAAAAGGGGGCTGAGGAAAGGTGTCTGCAGACAACGCAGCTTGTGCCAGGCACCCTGGCAGCGACCGCCCCAGTTAGCACCCGGGAAAGGACAGGAGGAGGAGGAGAAACGCTCTGGGGAGAGCGTGTCAGCCTGTGTGGTGTGTGTGTGTTTTCCCTGCCATCTCCTCCATCTGATTGACTTTGGGGTTTGGTTTCCCGCGGGGCTGTTTTGGCAGGTGCCTTTGTGCTCGCGGGGCACTGCAGGGGCAGGGGCTGTCTGGGCCCCGCTGGGTTTTTGCCCGGGGTGCCTGTCTGGGGTGCAGACAAGCAGCATCTCCCTAATGGAAACCCTATTGATTGATGGGAGATAAATAAGTGCTGTTTTTCTGCTCTGAATAATGGCAGGGCCACAGCCCTCCCTGTTTCTTTCCCTCTGAGTTTGGTGTGTTTGCTGTGGCTTTCTGACCGTGAGTAGCATTAAACTGCTTTTCCACCCCAGCTCTTTATTTTACTTGTCTGAAGTCTGCTGGCTGTTGAGAGCGTGTGCGGCCTCCGAGCTGGAGAGGGTTTGTCACGTTCATTAGTCCATTTAGTTAAGGCACTAGAGACCTTTGCCATATGCTGCCAAGAGATGAAAATGATTATTATTATTTGCCCACTTCACAGACAGACTGCAAGGATTAATTCATGTTTGTAAATTGCTTTGGAGATTTAAAGCTCTATACAAGCACTAGAGATCATTGCTTTCTAATTCTTTAAGGTAATATAACTTCTATAAGGACTTTTAGCCTTGAAAGCATCTTGGAAATGAGAAGAGTGAAGTTCCTTTGAAATTAGACATACTTCTTATGTTTAAGATAGGCACCAGCCACGTTACAGAGGGAAAAAAGAGAAGAAAAAAAAAAGAGAAAAGCGGAAAAAAAAAAAAAACATGGCAGTGGCAAATTCTGATAGTACCTCTTCTTTTTTTCAGGAGTCCAATGTGCTGATTGCTGCTAACAGTCAGGGTACAATTAAGGTAAGTTATTTCATGCATCTTCTCTTTAAACGTTTAAATCCGTTTTTAGCAAAGATCGAGGTTGCAGAAACTGAACAGCCAGGAGAAACCATTAGAGAAGGTCATCCCAGCCGTGAATGTTTGTAATACAGGTGATATATTTGCCTGTGGCACATGGAGGAATGAGCAGACAGCACAAAAGCAATGAGGCCAAATTAGAGGAAAGGTAGAAAAGATGCTGGCCATGTCCAGCAGCTGCCGTGCCCCTGCCACTCTGGGCACTTATGTGCAGCTTGGACTGAATGCAAGGGCTGCTACTCTTATATATGTTTTGTGTTTCTGGGCCAATAGTAGCGTGCGGTGTCCCCACACAGCTCCTGGGGCAGGAGGCAGCAGCCGAGGAGGCTCCGCGTTAACTCGCTGTTATTCACCAACCTCCACCCCTCGTGTTTTGCTAGGCCTGCACCCATTCGAGGTGAATGAGCATTGCAGAGTGTCTGTGCAGTGAAACACGGAGTCATTTGCAGAAGACTTGGCCCCTCTTTGTAGGTCTGTTGCACAACTGCTCAAGCAAAAAAAGTAACCAAACTCAGACTGCTCCTGAGCGCTTCAGAGAGCATCAGTTCGGAGCTGCTCCCAGATTCTGCTCGGCAGCATTTGTGGTGTGGTGGTTAACACTGCAGGCCTGTATTCTGGACTCTTGACTTTTTTCTTCTTTTTTTTTTTTTTTATATCATTACTAATAGAAGGTTTTATTTGGCACCTTTAAAGTCATATGCTGTGTTTTTTTTAATCTTATCAAATTGAGGTCCCATTTCTCCTGATTCCTCAGTGAGTCCCTGTGACAATAGCAGGTCCCTGCAACCGCATGAGATTTGACAGTCTGAACATTTCTGTTTTTTGTTTTTGTTTTTTGTTTTTTTTTTCTTCAGGACTGAAGAGAGTCCTAAATAATCTATATCTGATTTACATCAAGATGTTTTTTCCTCCTTTGTAGGCCCCTTCTGACCAGTAGAGTGGCATGGTTACCTCTGCTGTTACTTACCAATGCTGTAGTCTCTTGTTCCTAGGTTTATTTAGCAGGCTTTGGAATTGGTTACTTACTACTTCAGTCACTTTCTTCTCAATAAAATAGGCAAGAATGTCGTAAGCTTATGATACCTTTAAGCGAATGCAGCAGCAACAGTAGGCTGATTATAAAGGAGAGATTTTGCTCATGCACTTTGGTTGCTAATGAGAAAAGGCAGAGAGAAAAATGTGTAAACAGCCCACGTTATTAGAATTCTGCTCTTTCTGTTTGAATTTATCAGAGCACAGTGGAGTCAGTGTGTCGATCTGGCAGCGTCTGGAAAAGGGCTGATCCCCAGCCTGAGCTGGGGGTAGATGCTGAATCTATCAATAGTGCTGAGAGCTCAGGCCCTGTAAAGCTGTGCCTGGCAAAGCAACACCTAAGGCACATCCAGCCCAAGTCGCCCAAAGGTGGCTTCCCAGCTGGTAGTTTTCCCTCTGCTGTCTCCAGCAGGGCAGGCCGTGCAACCAGAGGCTGCTCCACGGTGCTAGTGTGAGGGATTGAATGTGAGCGCAAGCAGAAAGGGCTGAGAAGAGCAAAGCTTTGACCTGCACTCCAAGATTCCAGATAGCTGCTCTACTGGGATCAGTGAGAACGAGGCAGCTGGACGGTCTTGCATCTTGCCATGATTCATCACAGGGTGAACAGGCGTCAAAGTCAAGGTTCTTGCCAAGTGCTCATCGCATTTGTGTCCCATTGCTGCCTGCGGGTGAATGCAGGGTACAGACAGAAGAGGCAATCCTTGTCCTAATGATGTTGGAAACAATGAATGTCATAAATTCCTATTCTGAATCTCTCATCTTTCCTATTAATCAGGTACTGGAGCTAGTATGAAGGGTTTTCTCTCCAGGCATGAGGTACTTGGTCCTACTGATACGCTACCGTTTTCATCTGGGATCATCAGCTGGGCAAGAAACCGAAGAACCTTGATGTTCCTCCCCAAAACCATCATGTTTGGGTTTTTTTTTTTTTTTTCCATTTATGAACTTCTTGGGACATTCTGATACGCTGGAGACGCCAATGAACTGTTTGCCATCAACATTAACTCCACAGACTTTGCTGCTGCTGGTGGTATGGTTGTCTAATTTTTATGATAGGAAAACAAATTCTTTTAAATAAAAACAAAAAGGAATAATAAAATTTATTGAGCCACAAGCTGAAGCTGGAAGATTCTCTCTTGTTGCATATGGGAACAGATTACTTGGGAAGGGAGCTAACAGGACCACACAGGGCTGTCCTCAGTTGTGCATCTCCAGTTACTTTTACCTGGACTATTCCATCCCTAATGGAAAAAGAAAGTCTCTAAGCCTTATCTGGACATTTAAGCAATTTGCGTTAAGATCTCATAATGATATGGTTTAGTTGTTCCTTTTGATTTTTAGATGCATTAAACGTGTCAGCCAGGTTGACACCTGCAAACTGAAGTCCTCTGGTTCTCAAGAAGAGAATGGCAGCTTCCCATTCCTCCTGTCCTTATGCATCTGCCTTGACCTGCAGGGGCTGCTCCTAAGGAGAGGAGCAATTTGTCCTTCTGTCCACACGAGCCTGGGCCCCTGCTGCCCGCCACCACGGCTGTGTTGAGATGACACGAACTGCAGTTGCCGGGGACCTGGACTGACCTCACCAAAACGTCGTGGGATAATGATCTCCTCACCGCTGATCTGGCTGTGCTTGACTATCTCAGCTGGAGAAGATTCTAGATCCACCTACCAAAGCCCTGCACCACCTAACCTCCCGCGTGGTCTAATTACATTTGCCCCTCTCTGAAAAATCATCTGTGGAAGCGGAGCATTTTGAATGTTGTGAGAAGAGGGGGAGTGGAATTGGTTTGTAATGTGTTTTCAGAGCCATGATATAAGTAGCCTTATTTTTAATGGTCATGCATACACTTAATTGTACATATGGAGGGGGAATAAACCATGATGCAAAGAGATGGTGTTACTTTGTTGGCAGAAAAGCTGGCGGGAGGGGAAGAAACTGCAGCCAATTCTCATGAGTAGCAGAGATGCCTCTGTTGCTGCCAGTACTTTTTAAGCTTAAAAGTGGAATTAGTGGGTGTAGTGTCTATTTCTAGCTTCATGTGACAAAGGTGCACTACACATGCTGATACCTGTAGGAAGTGTTTTAATTTACAAGCAAAATCTCTTAAAATTCATTCATGCCGCTGGTGTTACCCCTCGTAGCCCGAGGTTGCGATTCCTGGGGCAGTGTTGAGTGTTGCTTTGCTCCCGTGGAGACCTGCCATGTTCCCTGGCTGCCTACCAAGCAGCTGCCCCGATGGCATCGGAAAGGGGCAGTGATGCTTTGGTCACAGGGCAGCAAAAGGGAAACAAGGGTGGTCTCGGGGAGGATCAAGAAGGGAGCCAGGATGGAGCAGTGTAGCTGATTCGGTCGCCAAGTCTCACTCAGCGTCTGTGCCTGTGTCCCCTGGGGGCAGCTGTGACTCCGGGCTCCAAGGGGTGCGGGACGCCGCCAAGTTCGGTGCTGGCCTCGGGAGGGTCATGCCCGTGGGGGTGAGGCTGAGCTTGCGACCGCCGTGCGGGGCGTTGGTGCTGCGGTTTCTGCACGCACGTAGCAGTGCGAGAGCTGGGTAACGTGTCCTGCTCCGCGGTGCTGCCTGCAGCTGCCCGTCGTGGGGCCCCGGCGTTCCTGCGGCAGCAGGAGCGGAGCTGGTTCCGTCCCGGGGCAGCTGTGTGACGCGTCCTGCCGAACGCAGTGGCGGGCGGCTCAGCTGAGCTGCGGA
>NW_010578766.1:586110-653045 GCF_000705375.1 Tinamus guttatus
CCCTCGGCCTCCTCCTCTTCACTGATTTACTTTGCAAGCGGCCGCTCTCGCCGCTGTTATTTGTGTCTGCTGCTCTGACGGGCCCAGGAGCCCTGCTCCCCGCGCTCCCTGCTCCGCACCGCTCAGCCCCGTTCTGACAGGTAGCTTCATTCTTCCTCCGCCCCCCCCGGAGTCCTGTGTTTTAGATTGAAATTACTCTGACAAAGCCGAGATCTTTGAAACAGGGGAAAAAGTAGCTATTATAAATGCTCTGAGGTTACTGCTTGAGTTAAACAGGGAAAACAACTGAACAGCAGCCTCCTCTATTCCTTAAGTTTTCATTTTGTTTCCATCAAGATAAATGCAAATGTGGCGTCAGGCTCTAATTAGAAACACAGCCGCTCACAAACACGGGTTGATGGCTTTTTTTTTTTTTTTTTTTGTCTTGTTCAGAAGTGTGGTGTGTTCCTTATTTCAATCACCTTAATTTTCTTTATTCCAGCTAACTCTTTGCAGCTGACATCTATGACATATATAAGGTGCCTGTCATTAGTTACTGTTTTTTTTTTTTAATGTTTGGTTAAGCTTCTTTTAAAAAAAATTGCCTTGTCCTGTCCTCTGAAGGAGAAGCAGCTGGAATAGTCCTCCTTGTCCCAAGAGCTTCATTTTGACCTGTGTTTCGTGTTCACCCAGGGAAGAGTCAATGCAAAGATGTGCCCCTGTGGCAAGGTCCTGCCCCAGGTACCCTCCCAGTTATGTTATCTGCAAGGGAGATGGTTGTGCCCTCAGCACGGTCCTCGCGAAGCCCCTCGGGGTGGGTCTGATCCTGGTGGAAGGGCTCTGTTCTTGGGCTCTCGGGGCAGGCTGAGGGACGTGTGTTGCCTTCAGTGGGTCCCGTGCCAGGTGCGGCGGCGCTCTGTGCTCTTCCTGCAGTAATTCTGTGGCCTTCTGCTACTTCTTTGGCCTTTGAAACTAATAATCTCTGCAAGGTTTTCAGCCTTACCAGGATGGGAGAATAATTGAGCTTGGGAGGGACCTCTGGAGTTCTCTAGTGCAAAGGAGGACTCACTTCAAAGCGCGATCAGCTTGCTCAGAGCCTTCAAGATGTCCAAAACTTGACTGAACAAGGATAGAAATTCACTAGGCCCTCGAGGAAACCTGTTGCACTGCTTAACTGTTCTTTCTGAGAAAATTAATTGCGGGTAGCGAGCACTTACACTTCTCATCCCCAATTTCCTGTTTGGAAAGAGCAGGATTACAAAAGCCTTGGTTCGAAGCACCAAGCAGTTTTGCATCTGGCATTCGTGTCCTTGGGAGAGGTGTTGGGTGAGTTAAGACTTTTCATTTAAGAAAGGGAACTTAAAACCTGACATAGCGAAGCTGTCTCTTTAATTAATTTTAGAGCATTTAATGGAGGAGTAGGAGGAACACACTTCAGAGCTAAACGAAGTTCATCGCTGGAGGGAATCGAAAGCAATGATCAAGGGGAAATTCAAATTAACATCAATATGGTAGGGTCCTTAAGCAGTGAACGCAGAGGCGCTGCTAACGCCTGCGTTCAGCCTGAGTGCAGCATCCTTGCTTATTTAGAGTAATTCTGTTTAACTATGGAAGGTCAGAGAGACAGCGGCAGGTAATTGGAAAGGCAAATCCTACTCCTTGCTCTTTCCAGTGAAGGATCTTTCCCTTGCTTTCCTCTGCTCGGGCAGCAGTTCTGGGGTCCGCACCTCTTGTCACCGCTTCTGGAGAGGCAGTTGTAGCCCTGGTCTCCACCAGCTTGTGGCAAGCATGATCAGCTCCTTGTTGGGCCAGGTTTGCTTTCAGGATGCCTTGCACAGAGGTTCTTGAGATGGCATCTCAGTTCCCTTTTTGCAACTGGTGTGTAAACAGGGTTTTGAGGCTATTTTGTTGTGTGTGTGGTTTTTTTTTTTCCTTTTTTTTTTTTTTTAACTACAGACAATTGGATTTCCTCCTCCTTACATTTGTTCAACTCTAGGGCAATACTGGGGTATTTATTCCAAGTCTTCAATCTCTTTGTTAATGAAATAAAGTACTTGGCTGGTTTAAAAGAAAGACTTCCTCTACTGCATATATTAACAAGCCATTTGAGTTAAATAGATTTGGCCAAAAACGGTGCTTTCAAACAGATTAAATCTTTCTAGTTTAACTTTTATTCACTCCCTAGAATTGGGCCTGATGGATGGTTCAGCTCAGCACAAGCAAGGCCAGGACTTGCCAGAGGAAATCAGGAAAGAAGAAAAATTACTGGGGAGCCAGCCCCAAGTTTTCACCATCTCTTAAAAATAAACCGCGGTGAAGCTTCGCACGTAGCAATTTTTGTTCTTGGCTGCTCCCCAAGGAAAACGGGCCTTCCCTGGGGAGATGATTCCAGTTTTTGTGACACTGCTGCGGTGCTCTGGGCTCCTCGCTCTGTAATTCGCCGGGTTTCGCGGGAAGGAGGGCTCCCGCGCACGTGCCTGGGCACAGGGCTGGTCCGTGCGGAGCCGCTGGCCGAGAGGCACCACTGGAGCCCACGGGGCTTTTGATTTGCTCGGAAGCGTGAGCGAAGCCGCTGCTGTCGTGCTCCCCTCAGCAGGCTGCAGGTGGAAAAGAGCTCAGGAAGGAGCAGGGGGAAGGAAAAACCCCCTCTTTCCTGTGCTAGCCGCTTGCCCCAAGCCTGTGATCCATGTAAGAGCAAAGGCAGAGAGTGAGGCAGTTCAGTTTTTTCCTTTCCCAATTTCTGCAGGGGAAACACATAGATGTGGCTTCTGCAAAGAGGGTCAGCGGGGCAGCTTCCTTGTAATTGCCCTGGTGATTTCTTTTCTTTCAAATTTCTTTTTTTTTCTTTTTTTTCTTTAAGTGCCGCTGTCTCCCGGATCCCTCCTGGGAGACACGGTTGACCCCGTGCTCTTGCCCTGTGAGTCCCGGCGCCTTGAGCCGCTGCCTCCTCCCTGGGAGCGCTTCTGCCCCCTCCAAGGCCCTGCCACCGCCCTGGGGCAGCCGCTTCTCCACGCGGGCAGGGAGGGCTGCTGGGGCTGCCGTCGCTTCCGTCTCCCAAAGCCCTTCAAGCAGCCAAGAAAAATAATTTCAAAAAACGTGAAGGCCGTCCGTAGGAGGCCTGAATAATAGCAAGTGACGGCTGAAATAAAGCCAGGAGCGCGAGCTCCACGCAAAGCCAAATGCAGGAGCCATCTGCGTTGCCCTTGCAGCCTGGTGCTCCCTTTCCCTTCCCCTCTGAGCACCTCGGAAACACCCAGGGAAGCCTCGGCATGGACTCGGTGCTGCCATTTAGCTGTTTCAGCACAAGGGGACGAGGAAGGGCCGGGGCTCGCGATGGGGCCTTGGCTGGGACAGGCGTTGCTTTGGGGCTGGCTGGCATGGGACCCTCCTCCTCCCGGGCACCTTGCTGGCCCCGGGGACGTGGCCAGGAACAGGCCCAGGACCTTTTCCTCTAGGGAACAGCCCCGGGAGCCACGTGCAGCCGGCCCTGGTCGCACTCACCGCCCTGGGGACTGGTAGCAGTTTCTCTGGGGGACCAGAACGACTCCCCGCTCCCAGAGTCCTGTGGAGATTTGGTTACCAGCATCTCCGACAGCCTCAAGTTTGTCCCTATGAGCTCAACTCGGGGGCTGGTCTTGCATGCAGGACACCCTGGTGACCATCTCTGAGCAGGATGGGGACAGCAGGAGGCTGTGTGTTGGTCTGCAGGTTACCTTGCAAGGAGCCCTGGGGCCCTGGCTGTGCCTCATGCATCCCCTCAAGGGCAGGAGCTCTGTGTGGTTGAAGACACGCTGCTGGGTGCCCAGCCCCACCGCCAGCCTCGAAGCCCGGGTCACAGTGTCCTCTGTGTCCCCTTGCCACAGCCAGAAGCCATCCTGAAGCTGCCATCGATCTGCAAAGCGGCCCGTGACTAATGGGCCTCAGCGCCCTCCCCAGCCAGCCAGCGGGGCCGGGCCCCCCGCGCAGAGGCAGGAGGCCGCTCTCCTTCCGCCGCCAGCCGGGCCGAAGCCCAGCAGACCGCGACGGTGCCGCCGGTGCTGCCCCGGCAAGGGCAGTGCAGGAGGCTGCGACTGCTCTGGTGTCAAAGCACGGGCTGGAAGCCTGGGACGTCCGCGGGCAGATGGCCGGGGCAGCTGTGCCCTGCTCTGTCCTCTCCCGTGGACCCTCCTGGGGAAGGCAGTGGGGATGGTGGTCTCACCCAGCCCTGCGTGCCCACTGTGGGGGCATACAGAGGGATTTGGGTATGGGTGCGTTTCTGGATGGCCTGGCTCCATGCGTGCATGCACCAGGCAGCCTGCACCAAGGAGCTCAGCTGTAGATCAGGTGTCATTTCATCTTAGCCTGCTCCGCTTGCTTCGAGTTTGGTGCAGCAACAGAAGAGAGAAGCCAATTTCCAAGCTATTTAAATGCAATGAGAAATAATGATTTTTACATTGCTGGCAAAGGGCAATGGAGTCGGAGCAGGGAAGAGCTCAGAACAATATCTCCTTTGCAGGCTTGTGATGCTGCTCTCCTGGACACTGGTTAAACGGGTGCACCCAAGCAGACAGCACAGCCTCAGCCTCCAAGACAGAAAACTCCTTGCAACCTCAGTGCAGACGAGGGAGAGCGCTGCCTTTGCAGCTAATTTCAGACCACTAACCGCGTTTGCAGGAAGCTAAGATGACCTGCTGTCTTTTGGAGGCTCACGCCCTGAGCAGTAGCTTGCATTCACCTGTTAGTGGAGAAGACATCTCAGTCCCCCTCGGCAGAGGTGCCAAGCTATGCTGTGCCCACAGCCAGCCTATCAGTCACTCAGGGTCCTCCTCTTTTCATGAGCTGACTTGGAGCTCATGGGCCTTGGGCAGGGAGTTGGATCAGCTGATCTCTAAGGTCCCTTCCAACCTATGTTACTTATCATAGAATCATAGAATGCTTAAGGTTGGAAGGGACCTCTAGAGATCATCTAGTCCAACCCCCTGCACACGCAGGGTCACCTAGAGCACGTGGCACAGGACTGCGTCCAAGCGGGTTTGAAGATCTCCAGAGAAGGAGACTCCACAACCTCTCTGGGCAGCCTGTTCCAGTGCTCTGTCACCCTCACTGTTAAGAAATTTTTCTTTAAGTTCCTGTGGAACTTTTGATGCTTCAATTTGTGGCCATTTCCTCTAGCTCTGTTGCTGGCCACCAGTGAAAAGAGCCAGCACCATCCTCCTCACTGCCTCCCTTGAGGTATTTGTAGACACTGCTCAGGTCCCCTCTCAGCCTTCTCTTCTCCAGGCTGAACAGGCCCAGCTCCCTCAGCCTCTCCTCATAGGGCAGATGTTCCAGGCCCCTGCTCATCCTCGTAGCCCTGCGCTGGACTCTCTCCAGCAGCTCCACATCCCTCTTGTACTGTGGAGCCCAGTAACACACCCCAGGATCCCATTGGCCTTCTTGGCCATGAGGGCACACTGCTGCCTCATGATCACCTTGTCATCCACCATGACACCCTTCCTGCAGAGCTGCTCTGCAGGAGGTCGGTCCTCAGCCTTGTGAGAGCAGGACGAGCTTCATTTTCAGAGCCGATCCCTAAGGCCCCTTCCAACCTATGTTACTTATGGCCTTCTATGAGCAGGATGAGCTTCAGAGCCCTCTATGGAGGCAGCTATGACAGCACAGTGACAGGAGAGGACATGTTCCTGGTGTTCACAAGAGGACAATATGAGCTGAGTCGTAGAACACCTGTCTGCTTCCCTAAACCAGCTCCAGTGGTTTCTTGGATTACCTTGAATGATGGGGATTATTTTGGACATGAGCCATAAAAGATGGGTGACAGTGTGCCAAAGCAGGTCTAGTGTTACCTGCCTTTTGGAGATGCAGGAGAGATGGGCCACAACCTTGCCTCAGTACAGAGCTGGGGGACATGCACGTGAGGCTGCAGCCGTGGGACAACAGTGCAAGGAAACATGTTCAAGATGAAGAGGGGTTTGGGCACAGTGGTGAGGCTATCGTTGCGGAGGGGGACAAGCAACCTCCAGCCAAAGCATCTCTGACCCTGCTGCCCCCAGAGCCCCCAAGCTGCACCTCACCCTCCAGTGGGCTCCATCTCCTAGAGCCAGACCTCCCAAAGCCAGATGGGGAAGAGTGCCAAGGCAGGAGGAGACCCCTCGTTGCCTGCAGGGCTGGTGGTGCTGCTCCCAGAGGACACTGATGGGCAGAAGATGGAATGGAAAAGTCTCCAACAAGGCAAAGACTTGGAGCTGATGTTCCCGTCTCTCCCCTTCCATGGCTAAAGGACTGAGGTACTGAAGTATCGAATTGAAGCTATCCTGAAGGCGAGGCTGTGTGGACCCCTCCATGGGGGTACCACGCAGGCACCACAGCCTGGCTAGCTCGGGTGCGGGGAGAGCAGGAGGGCTCTAGTGTTGCGACACCTGAGCTCAAAAATTAATCCAGAATAACAAACACGTGGGAACCAGCGGTGAGAATGCTGCATGTTGTTTACCTGCTCGCTCACAGGCGAAGGAGCAAAGCTTGGCCAGGAGGGAGCTGCAATGCAAGTCTGGCCTGCCTGGAGCCGGGGCACCTGGTTTACCCCTCAACCAATAAGGAGGAGAAATGGGGACCTGTTACAACCTCTCCCCCTGCGCCGCAGCTTTCCTTTCCTCCTTTTTTATTTTTTTTTTCTTAAGAGATTAATGGCTCCTCTTTGTCTCCTAATGTGACTGTGCCTTACAAAGCCTCAGTCTCATCCTTTGAATTATCTGCATAATAAAATATGTATTCAGTGATTTCAGGTCATAATTTGATGAAAAAGAAGAAAAGGAACGATGGAGCAGGGTTGCTGTCATGCTCTGCTCTCAGATGTTTATCTTTATCATCTTTTTTCTTTTTTTTCCCCTCTAACAACCTGTATGCAGCAGAGCAAGGGGAAGCGCCAGCCCTTTCGCACCTCTCTGGACCTGACTCCTCTCTCCTCCATGCCAGGTGTGTCCTTGCTTTGACAGGAGCTCAAGCCTGGGCTCCATGTTCCTGGCACTGGGGAATTGCTGTGGGCGCCAGGGCCAGCAGTGCAGAGCAGGCAGGGATGGTGGCAAGGCACGGTGCGGGGACAGCTACCCCGGCCCGGCGCGTCTCGGGCTCCAGCCTGCCTCGGGTTTCTGATCTGTCTTTGTCCCTGCTGATCCCAAGCTCTCCCCAGCGTGATGTTTCCTCTCATCTCCCTGTGCTGCAGGGGGTGAGCAAGGCGCTTCTCACAGGGCCCCAGCCCCAAGTCTTCCTTGAGGGCATGGTCCCCAGCTCCGAGCCACCTTCCCTCCCACTCCGAGCCACCTTCCCGCCCACGCCGCCTGCAGCCACCACGGCTTCATTTCCTTACCAGATCCCCTGCCTGAACACAGATTTTAAGTGCAGTGACTATGGCCAAAGGCTGTGCAGAGCCTCTGCCTCTGGGACAAAAGCTGGAGCTCCTGGGGCTCCTTGGGGCCATTTCGGGCTGGGGAGTGGCCAGACCCGAGATGCCGTCCAGGATGCCGCCAGCTCTTCCACAGGCTGTTTAATGCCACTGCCTTTGCTTAAGGGTCTGTCCTCTGGGTCTGTAAGTGCACATGCATCGGGTGCTTTTGCACAGCCATCTTCTTCTAATAGGCGTTTTGTAAACAGCAGTACCTATGGCAAACTGCTTGCTGGAGCACTGGGAATTCACTGGGATGCTGAAGAGCATCCATATTTATTGCTTGCATAAAAACATTAGACAAACTGTACATGTCATCATGAAAAAAATAAAAGGAGACTCCCATTGCAGATCGAGGCCCCACGTCCAGGCTTGGGGCATCCCTTCAGCACTGCTTTCTCTGGGTGCCTGAGGCCCAGGTGCTGCTGATGAACTGAGCACCACTGCTGTCTCACAGGCATCAGCTCTGCCGCTCCCTCCGGCTTTCCCAGGCCAGGTTTTCTGGCTCCCTGGGCTCCCGGTGCCACCGCTTTGCTTGTTTGTTTGCCTCCCCCACTGCCTCTTCCTGCACACCTGAGCGCCTTTGCCCAGGTTTGGCTCTTGCAGGATAGCAGATAATTTGATTTTTGATTGCAGGGTATTAGTTGGATTTAAAGATTTGGGTTTATTGCTTCAGCGATTACAGTCAAACCTTCTTACTATCACATGCACTTCACGCCGCTCCCTCTCCCTCTTAGCACCCGGCTCCGGGGGCCCAGCGTGGCACCTGTGTGGGATTTCACTGTGCAAAAGGTAGTTCATGCCCTTGCCCTTAATGGAGATGGATGGAATTGGAGAGGCCCTACTTGTAATTCTTTACCTCGGCAAAGGAAGACATATGTTTAATTCCCTGCTAATTCATCCCGGGGACCCCGGCTCGCACGTCTGCGTGCACGTGATGATCACCAGCGGCACCAGGTGTTCCTGCCTTGCACATGCTGATTCGGGTCGGAGCTTCCCCTGTCCAGCACCGCTGTCCATACAGCTTGCAATGGGAGGAGAGGTGAAAGCTGCTGGGGTTCCTCCCTGCAAAGGGGATCTTGTTTTACTCAGCGTGGCCGGGGAAATGTTTTGGAGTTACCAGTCTTGGCTGGGGGAGGCATTTGCCCAGTTGTCCCTTTTCCCTGATAATTCTCTTCCCTTCCTCGCCAGGGATGGGATTTGTAACTGTGGCCCTGGCACTGACAGCAGAGCTGCCTCACAGCCCAATTCAGCAAGATTGGCACCGCATCACTGGTTCCTGCTCAGGAGGACGCTGACCAGGTTTAATAACCTCTGGTTTCTGATGCTTGCAGAGATTACTGCCTCCTCCCTTGGAGCTGCGGGCACATGCGCATGTGTGGGTGTGCTCTTGACTCCTTTGCATTTAAGCAAGCACTTACCTGCAGAGCTGAAGTGTCTCAGAGTTATTAATGGCCTTCGGTCTCACAGCGCACCTTTGTTTTGCACAAGTGGGAGGTAGACTAGGCAGTTTGCCTGAGTGACGTGGGGAAACCAGGAAATTAGGTCCTACCTTCAGAGCTACAGGTACTGTCAGGGCCGTCTTTTCATCAGGATTAAGGGAGGTCTTGCTTGACTCCTCAGGAGCTGAGTGAGGATTAGCTGAAGGATCAGCTTGCTAGGAGAACGTGAGCCACCTGTGGAAACTATGTCTGAAGATGTATGTGTAATTAGCTGGAATTTCTCTTTAAACAGTGGTTCGCCAGCTCAGCTGGAAACAACCCTCCACCAACAACAATGCAGTTTCTTGTTGAGCAAAAAGCTTTTGAGGGCTTATTGCTCTGAATATTCAGATAAATTTCAAAGTCAAAAGGAATCAGAAATCTCTGAATATGTTAAAATACAACAGTATAGCCTTTTCTGAATCTTTGCTGCAGTATTTGGGCTGAGTGATAGTAATTGGTTGAATTTGTCAGGAATTCATAAACAGCTTCCAGTGACTCCAAACCTGCAAAGAGAATCACAGAAGGCTAAAGGTTGGAAGGGACCCCTAGAGATCACCTAGTCCAACCCCCCTGCTCCAGCAGGGACACGCAGAGCACAGGGCACAGCGTGGCATCCAGGTGAGCTTGAAGATCTCCAGAGAAGGAGACTCCACAGCCTCTCTGGGCAGCCTGTGCCAGGGCTCTGGCACCCTCACAGGAAAGAAGTTCTTCCTCACATGGAGATGGAACTGCCTGTGCTTCAACTTGTACCCATTACCCCTTGTCCTATCTCTGGCCACCACCGAGAAGAGCCTGGCCCCATCCTCCCTACATTCACCCCTCAGGTACTTGAACATATTGATCAGATCCCTCTCAGCCTTCTCCAGGCTAACCAGGCCCCGCTCGCTTAGTCTTTCCTCACGTGATAGAAGCTCCAGTCCCTTCATCATCTTCATGGCTCTGCGCTGGGTCCTCTCTAGAAGCTCCATGTCCCTCTTGTCCTGGGGAGCCCAGAACTGCACACAGTGCTCCAGGTGCCTCCCCAGAGCTGAGCAGAGGGGCAGGATCCCTCCCTCACCCTGCTGGCAACGCTCCTCCTGCTGCAGCCAGGAGCCCATTGGCCTTCTTGGCCACAAGGGCACACTGCTGTCTCATGGTTAACTTAGTGTCAACCAGGACTCCCAAATCCCTCTCCGTGGAGCTGGTCAACCCCTAGTCTGTGCTAGTGCCTGGGGATTAATCCTCCCCAGGTGCAGGACATGCACTTGTCCTTGTGAAAAAGTCAACTCAAATTCTCCTGGACATCTTTGAGAGGTCAGCTGCCAGAAAAAAGACTTTTTACAGGTCCTCCAGGGGATAACACTGTGTGGCTGTGCAGCAACCTCCTCCAACCTTGCTTGGAAAGAAAGCTGGACATGACTGCCAGAGTATCTGGATGAGGGAGGTCTTTGGTGCTCCTGCTTGCTGCCTCCCTCTCCTGCAGAAGCAGCTCCCTCTCCCTGCGCAGACGGAGGGCTGTGGGCCTGACCTCGCTGCTGGCCAGGCGGACAGCGAGCAGTGTCCAGCAAGGCAGGAAAGCTCCCCGCTAGTGACAGTGTCCTCTGCTGCTAACCTTTGGGGAGGGAGAAGACCTAAACCTTCCTAGGGGGAGCCTGCACGCTGGTTTGCATCCACTGCTAGGAATAAGAAGCCCCAAACCACTTAGTTTGTTTTTCTTGCAGCATTTGCCTTCTCCTGCCCGCTCCTATTCGGATGCTTTGCCCCCTTGCAATTTCCTCTTGCTATTTCCCGCTCGTGCTACTCATTTCCGAGCCGCTGCTTTGCGCTACACACCCCATGGCCTCTCTGCGCCCAGAGGGGCTGTGAGAAGCTGCAGCCCCGCAGCGGGGGACGCGCCGGTGCCGCCGGGCCCCGCAGGAGGCTTGGCTGGGAGGTGATGCAGCACTGCTGGGGAGGGGGGTCGGGCGGGACTTTCCTCCCGTCTCTGCCCACTAGGTGGCTGTTTGCAGGGAGCTGGGAGAGCCCGGAGCGGGGAGGGAAGGGAAAAGAGGGAAGAGGAGGGAAAAAAAAAAAAAAAAGACAATAATTCTGATATTGGACTTGTCACGATGGGAAGCAAATGTACGTAGAATGCATTACCCATGCAACTTGTTCTCAGAAATTGTTTTAAAAAGTCTATACCACAAAACCCAAATTATATTGAAATTATTGATTCCACTAATAGCTTAAAGTATTTATGATGTGATTTTTTTTTCCTCCATACAATGGTAACCAGTTACGTACAGTGTAAAATGCTTGATTTAAAACAGTGAGTTTCTTCATGCTGCTATCAAGAATGACCCCTTATACATATTTTTCTTTCTTATGATTTGAGCCAAGGAACCTCCAATATATGCCAGACAGAAAAAAAAAAAATGCTAGACAGAAAAAACGCCACTGAAACACAATATTCGTGCTATATCTCAAATCTGCTAGTAGATTTACAGTGCAATGCTCCGCGGGCTCCGCGCTCTGGGGGCTCCGTGCCCCATGCCCCGCACTCCGCACTGCGAGGCGCTGTGCTCCGGGGGCTCTGCGCTCAGTGCTCCGAGCTCCAGGGGCTCCACTCTCTGCATCTCAGAGGGCTTTGGGGCTCGGCGCATTCAGCCGTGGGGCAGACCCCTCTTACTCCCTTTTTCCCCTCGAAGGTGTGTGATAGCTGAGGGTGGCCACGGAAGTCACTCGGGGGTCTCCGGAGAGGAAGGCTGGCTTGGCCCTCGGTGCAGAGTTTAGCTCAGTTGCTACTGCTCAGTGCATTTGTGGGGAAAGGGGTAATAGGATTGCTGCATTCACTTTTCTTTTCTTTTTTTTTTTTAAAGTTCCTTCTGTTTGGATGAGGTTAAAGAAATTTGGCCTCTGGCATCTGTGTCATGGATGGTCTGGGCTTGTGAGGGGGCTGCATCCTGCTGTGTATTAAGGGGAAGTGTTGGGTTGGTCACATAAATGCTCTGTCCCGCATCATGCTGGGTGTCTCTTCGTGCTTGTTTCTCTTTACCCCAGTTCCTCCCTCCTGTGTTTCCCCTTTACCATGGGCTGAGCCCAATTTCTGCTCCATGTGTGCCCGGACACCCCATGCTCAGGCTGGGCTCTGCAATGCAAGCAGGGTGGAAACCCTCAGGCACAGCTATCCCCACACATGCACAACTGCCTCCTTTCCTAAGACGCTGCTAGCACTTGCCACAACCACCCAGGCTCTCTGCTGAGCAGGGGGATCAATGTTAATCTGCACTTTCTGGTTGAAATCTCCACTCAAAGTTTGGATGTGTTTTTTTTGCCTCTTCTGCTGGCTGTTCAGAGATATCTTTTACGCTGCTGCTTTGGGGAGCAAAACCCAGACTTTGGTCCTGCTTCATGCCCTCCTAGCCAAAATGCAGAGGGCAAACACAAGCGGCCCATCGCTTTGGTGCAGGCAGAGTTGAGGTGGAGCACTGGGTACCAGCATGGGGGAAACACAACAGAGGAAAGAGCTGTTCCACCACTGCACGGCGAATTTCCTAGGCCTTTCAGGCCTCCTCCTCCCTCTGCCTCCATAGCGCCTGTCTCCAAAGCAGTCAGCTCAGCCTGCCGGGCTGCCCTGTAAGAGGCTTGCCGCAGGCTCACACCCAGCTGGTACTTCCTGAGCATGAGCTGAGCTGCAAGGTCTCAGCCAGTCGGCCAAGTTCTCCTCCTGCAAGGTGAGCACGGTGGTGGCAAAGCAGCTGGAGAAGGGGAAAGTGCTGGTGTTTCCTCAGCCCAGATGAATCGGACACACTCCATTAGCGGTTACCTGTTACAGCTCCTGGCACAAACCATCTGTCCTGGGGGGAGAGGCAGGGGCAGAGATGCTTTCCAGAGGCGCAATGGGTTGCCAGGGTCCTGTGCAGTGCAGAGGGAGGCGGCGTTCCTGCCTGTCCTGCCGTAGTGCCTGGACAGCAGGAGCTCCTCACTGCTATGCCACCACCGGGTGAATCGGGCTCAGGGAGTTGAATTGGATTAAATGTTCCTTCCTGCATCTACCCGGGGGAGTTTCACATCCTGGCTGCCCAGGGCTGTGCCATGCTCCTCTGGAAAGCCTCGGTGTCTTGGGGACAGCTCAGTAGCTGCCGGCACAGGACTTCAGGGCCTGCTGACTTGTGGGAGGGAGGGCAGCGCTGCGAGAGGTTTTTGGAAAGCTGCTGCTGGCCGCATCCTTGCGGCTTTCCCCCTTGCCATGAGGGAAGTCCCCGGGGACTTGTGTCCGCAGGCAGCGAAAATGCAGCTCCGGGAGCCTGCAGGAGGAGGAGGCAGGGCAGACAGGTGAGCGGGGCGGCGACTTTGGTGTGGGAAGAGCAGGACGTGAGCCAGGGAGCACCGGGGAGCTTGTCCTGGGCTCAGCTCCGGCAGGAGTGGGCGCGATGCGAGGGACAGAGCAGATGCCTGCAGAGCCCTCAGCTCAGGGTAAGGCTCACAGGTCTGGCTGCCCTCCCCACTGCATGCCCAGCTGCAGGGCTGCCCTCCAAGGAGCCTCCTGTGCCCGCTGGCAGCCAAATGCTCCCAAGCAGAGGAGCCTGGATGGGCACAGCTGCATCACCAGCGCCCCAGCGCCGTGCCGAGCACAGGGTGCTGCAGCCTGGGGATGCTCTTCCCACCCTGGGGTGGCTCCAGTCTCCAGCACAAGCCCCCGGCCTCCCATGTGCTTGCACTCCTCTCTGCCGAGCGCATAACGAGTGCAGAGAGTACCAGAAATGTTGATTAGCGAGTATGGGTGCACAGGGTTTAAAGTAGATGGTTAAACACATTATATAAACAAACATGAAGTGGTCATAAATTTGACGGTGGATGAAGTCACTTCATTGATGGAGCTGCCCAAGTGGAAAAGATAAGCCCCGAGCCATGGCGGGAGTGCCAGGATCATCCGCTTCCCTTTTAATTGTATCTGTAATGAGACAGGAAACATCAATGGCATCAGACTCAGCTGTCCCCTCACCCCATCCCATGGCCCAGTCCCAGCTGTGTCCCCTCCACCAAGTCACTGCTCTTGGCCTCACATAACCCTCACTGCAGAGATATCTCTAACTGCCCCAAGGAGACAGGCTGCTGCCCCCTGTTCTGAGACAGGCTGGGCTAGGAGGAGAGCTGGAGGAACAAGCGCTGGCCAGGGTGGCAATGCAGGCTGTTGCCCATGTCCCAGCCTCTCTGAAGCCCCAGAGTGATTGCAGTTCCTCCCTGGGACCCGGAATCGAGCTGCCCAGCTCCTCCCCAGCAGGATTTGGCTTTGCTGCCTAGGCACGTGCCATTTGTGCAGCTGTTGCTCAGGGTATGGGTTTTCCCAAGCACAAGCTTTTGCCCAGCATCGCTTGCAAGGCAGCCCAGGCCTTTGTTAACAGACCACTTGAACCAAATCCCGTGGTGCCCAGCACCACTTCCGCTGACCTTTAGATAAAGATGGTCCCTCTCAGGTGACTACGTTCTTGCTGCTCTCAAAAGGAGCTGCTTAAATTGGGTTTTTGTGAGGCCTGAAAGGACCTATTCTCCCTGTCCTTCACTGCAAGCTGAGCACAGGGGACACAGCAAAGCAGGGCAAATCCCGTCGCCACTGTGGAGCTGGTTCACTCTGTGTCACTGGCATGCCAGTAGCGCAGGCTCGCCTGTGGCTGGCACTACACAGATCTGTTTTAGCAAGCAGCTCCATTCTGCTTTATTAAGGCCAGACTTGAGCATGGCCATGCTTCAGTCCTCCTCTCCTCCCTGCTCAAGGGACGTGGATGAGGGGCCATTAGGGCGCTCAGGGTTGGGGCAACCGGACTGGAGGCAGAAAGGGCAAGGGATTGCAGCTGGGAACTGAGCCAACCTCCACTTGCCTTCTGCTTCTTCCTTCTTCCCCATCTCATGACTCCTCATTTCAAAAATCCTTTGCTCACTTCCATAATCTCCCCTCAGCTACTGCTTGCTGTCCTGCTGGCACATGAGTGTCGAGGCTGGGGCCGCTGAGGTGCAGACCTGCCAGCTGGGAGGCAGCACAAGGGGCTTGGGAGATGCTGGCAGGTCCGCGGCAGAGCTGCCCCTGCTGCCAAATGTCACCTTCCCCCCGAGAGCTTATAAATGGCCTGGCAAAGCTCCTGTTCGGTGCCATCTGTATTTATAGAGGTATAAATGGAGTTTAATGCGGCTCAAAAGCTTTGTTAAAACCCAAAAGCCAAGGCTCTCCTGGGCCCAGTTCCTGTGGCAGGTGATCCACATGCCACCAGTGAAGTCTGTGTTTGGGTCCGGCCCTGCAGCCACAGACCCCGTCCTCCGCTTGGGAGCGGCAGCGGGGCTCTGTGGGCGCCTTGTGCAAACACAACCACACTACGAAACATCAGATACTCCACACGGGCCTCATGCCCTTCCAAAGGCATAGTGATTGCAGGAAACACCCCAAGCACCTCTTTTCAAGGGCAGTTTTGCGGAAGATGCAGTGATTTGCCTCACTTTGAGATCCCCCACAGCCCTGGGCCATGGGCTCTGGCGTTACCTACGGTGCTTCCACAGCCGAGTCAGGATCACTCCAGTCCCATGCAGGCTGGGGAAGGCCACTGCACAGTCATCCCCATGCTTTTCCCCTGGCTGAGCTGCCCACATGCCTGGCCTCGCATGTGAGTGCGTTTAAGCTACATTGGAAGAAAGTGCATTAAGAGGAAGTGCATTGAAAGTGAGCCAGGGCCACCCGTCTGCTCAAACACGACAGGTTAATAAGGGTATACGGAGACAAGAGCAGGGTCCCCACTGGCTAAGGTCACGTTGTGCTGAGCACCATCCTTCCTGTCGCGCTGCTGCCAGCGGGCTAGAAATAAAGAGCGCGTTTGTGAGGCGGGCAGATGGCTCCAGCGCAGGCCGGCGGGAGCGGAGGCGCGGAGAACGTGTCGTCTATGCCGGAGGCCACTCAATGCCCTTCAGTGGCTCTTCTTGTCTTTGGGGCCTGCCGGCGGCCAGGCTTTACTGCCACCTCTGGGCCTCATCCATGCAGATGGCCTGGCTGGCTCCGGGCACGTGCCCCAGTCCCATGAGTTTTCGCTTGTGCCGAGACTTTGGGCAAAAGCCCTTTTGCAAAGCGCAGGCGCTAAACTTATCTTTAATCACACAGCTAATTCATTACGTAATGCAAGCACCAGGATAGCACTTGAAGAAGGGCTTCATTTAGTAAATCATTTCAGCTCGGGTCATTATTCCCCGCAAGCAGGGATGCAGCGGCGAGCAGCCCCTCTCGGCACGGCTGAAAAGCACCATTTATCCCCCTCCGCCTCCACGGGCGCCTCGTTCAATCCGTGCCCTGTTCCCCGGCTGGGGCAGACGCTGTGCTGCGCCGCTCCGCGACAGCCCCAGCTCCCTGGCCAAGAGAGCCCCTCTTGTCTTCTTGATAAACTCAGCAGCGAGCAGTGTGCAGATGTTGCCACAGCTGGCGCCACCGTGGTCGGAAACCCTCTGAGCAGGCCGGGCAGCTGGGGGAGTGCCAGTTCTTCTCTCGCCGCACCCAGCAATTATTCAATAATCCCAATTAGCCAGGATGGGGCTGGGTATTGCTGTGCACTAATTGCAGTTAGCATCTCTCTGCCCCTTGGCACTAACTGGGGAGCCGAGGCCACTCCACGCTCTCTGTTTCCCCATCCAGATTTGGTGCAGCACTGGCTGATGGGGAAGGTCAAGCAAGGAAAAATGTGATGGCTTTCTGAGGTCCTCCAGAAAAGGGAAAATGGGGAAGAGAAAACCAGGAGGGAAAGGCCCTGCTTCATCACGTCCCCGCATGCACGCAAGCAGATGGTCTCACCCCGTCCGTCTTCCACCCCACATGTGTGCAGTCGCGCACCCGCGCTCATCTCCTCCCAGGCTCCCACGAGTGAATTGGATTAGTCATAGTCTTAATTAACTGTGCCGGCGCGAGCTCCGCTAGGTATTAAACGTTTGTCACAATCCAATTAAAAAATCCATCTCGGCAGGGCAGGTTTCATGAGCCGCGTCAGATTGATGCCTCACGCGTCCCTGATGGGCAGCACCAGTGCCCTGGCCATCCCTGGGGATGATGTGGGCCTGGAGTCAGCTCTCCTTCTGCCCATGATGCTCCTTTCCCCTGGCAGAGCCCAGCACAAGTTGCTGCACATCACCTTCTCCAGAGCGGGTAGCAGTTAATTCAGAAGCTGTCAGTGTTCGTGGGAGCTGCTCAAGTTGTTTCCCTACCTCCCACATCTTGCCCTGCTTTCCCTCCTCACCCTCTCAGCCAGTTTCTGCCTTATGGCTCTCCTGGAGCTCCCATGGACACTGCTGCCCTAAATAACACTGTGTTTTGCATGGCTCACTGGGATGTCCCTCTCTTAATGCGTGTGCACAGCAATAGCTGATGATCGATCCGTCCCCTTCTCACAGCCTCATGACAGACTCTACCACTCAGTTTTCTTCATAGCCTCTGTGGAAGGACTTTATTAAAGCCTTGTGGAAACTCTGAGTTCAATGGAGTGACTCATGTCCCACCCTGCAGTGCTCTGCTGACTTCCTCAGCTCAGGACTCCAAGGGTTTGTAGGGACAGCCTTGCCTTTCAGAGCACTCGGGCTGGTTTTCTAGCCCATGCTTTATTATTGTAACTTATTTTTCCCCCATAACAAATTGCAAGACTCATTTGGCTGCAATTCCCAGTCACTTTGTGCTTCACCAAAGAAGGTGAAGCGCTCGTGGGGGTCTAGGCATTGATTTTGACAACAGGTTGTACCATCGCTCTAGCACCTCTACATCTTTAGTGCAAAAAAAAAACCACCTCTTTAGCCAATGATGTGGGCTGCTTCTGGCATGTTATGGCCTTCTCACTGAAAGCAAGGGAGATGATACTGCTGCCGTTCCTGATAGCACTTGCTTGGGAAAAATCAAAGGTCATTCACTCTGCGTCAAGCCCGTGTCCCAGATCTCCAGGAGATGATGCTGTAATCCTGCACACCTCCTCTCAGGGTAAAATGTGCCTCACTGTTAGGACCTAAAACTAGATATTTTGCTACTTTGGGAGATCAAGCATATCAAGAGGATTTTTATTTAAAGTGGTGCAACCACCGTCTTGCTAGCTCCGTAACTCTATAGGCAAAACCTGGGGATGTCTGAGACATCCCTCAAGCACGCAGGAAGTTTCAATGGGCACAGTGTCCTCCCTGCCCTCCTGCCCTGCTCTTGTGCAACAAGAAGCTTCTGGGAGCTCTCAAACAGCAGCCATGCTGCGGGCCAGAAGGACTGTGTCAGGTCCCCTCTTGTGACCGAGAGTTGTGCGCTTATCCAAGCCCCTGGAGACCCATCTTTTGAGTGGTTATGAAGATAACACTTAGATGCTGAATGACACCTACTGTTTGGCTCTACAAAAAGCCAGCCGCCACAGAGACAAGTTCAGGCCACAGGACTGTTTTGCCCAGCATCTCCCTCTATCATCCTGCACCTTCAGATTAGCTCTTTGGAAGCGTCCTCCCCTTCATCGGGAGCTCATGTCATGCCGCCCTTCATCCGGGAGCTCTCGGCACTCTCACATGAGTGGGGGAGCAGGTTGCTGAAAGCTGCATTTACCTTGCTGCTTCCCAGAGCCACACAGGGCACAGAGAAGAGGCCTTGGCTCCTGAAGGGACACATAACTTCATGCTGAAATTTTAAATGTTTCCTCAGCATTGAGAATCTTGTTTTGTCCAATGCAGAGAAAACAAAACTCCGCAGATGTAATCACAGCTCATGCACAGCAGGACTTGGTGGTAGGGGTTCCTTATGGACAAATCTGATTGAACAGTTGGCATCAGTAAGGACTCCAGGAGTGTGCCAAAACCCTGGGCTGGTACCTGCAGCCGCACTTCTCACCTGCCACTCACCAAGGCGTTTCTGTTTTCCAAGCAGGTGGGAGCAAAGGCTCCCCTTCTACCACTTGGAAAATGTATTTCCAGACCTGGGCAGTGTCAGGCTATAGGGAGAAGGTGGTCCCAGCTCTACTCACAAGCCTAGAAATCTTTGCTCTAGGACTTTCCCTAGAGCATTATGATATAGTTCATTGCTATACCATAACCCCGTGGCAGCGGAGGAGGCCTCGAGATCCTGCAGCAGTGAAGTTATGTGCTGTCGAGCGGCTTTTGGAGAGCAGAGACCAATGGGGAGTATCTCATTTGCAGCAGAGGCAGCAAGCTTAATCCCTTTAAATTTCTCTTTATTGATTGCAGATTTACGGCTAAATCACTCGCTATAGAAATGCACTAGCTTCCTTGTTCCAAGTGCATTAGCACACTGAGGGAGTCCATCTCTTGCAGGGTGTTGCACAGGAGCTTCTCACAGTTTTGGAGGTCTTTTGCATGCAGGGCTTAGCAAGAGGCTGATGAAGCCTAAGGCTGTGTGGCATGGCTTGGCACAGTCTTCTTGGCACTGCTCCTTCACTGAGCACCTTCTCTTGGGCCTCATGAGGCCCTGCCAATGTGGTGCCCCTGAGCCCTTCCTGATCACCGGGTGCAGCAATCCCTGCTCCTCATTCAGCTCCTCAGTCTTCTGCCCTGTCTGAGGAGTGGGTCTCCAAAAGCCATTTGCCCATGAGTCCCACCACCTCCAAACTCTGAGTGGCTAGGATTGAGGAACGGGGATAAAAGGGATTTGGAGGTGTTATTGATCCCCAGAGCTAAGAATCTGCCGCTCTGGAGGATTTCCTTTCAAGCAATCAATGGAAATGTGTTTATCAGGCAAACGTGCATGACCTGGACAAGTGTTTTAGTGGTGTAAACAAAGCTGGAGAGAGAGAGGGATAGAGGGAGGAAGAGATAAGAAGGGACTGAGCAGAGAAAGACAGCAACACAAAAGAACAGAATCAGAAAAGAGGAGATGAAAGGGGAAGAGATAAGGAGAGTGAAAGAAGGGAATGAGTTGCAAAGTGCTTAAAGGAATGCTGGGGAAGGGCTGTTGTTATTGCTGGTGGGACCAGGGCAAGAGTGAGAGTGACAATGAGGAGCTAAGAGGAAAAGAGAGAGAGAGACAGGTAACTGGAAAAGGGAGGGCAAGATCTTCAGAGGCAATGTAAAAAGCGAGTTAGCAGGCAGTGGTGTCAGGGTGAAGGCATCCAGTGTAGGGCTCATAGCTAAGAATGAGGAGTGTCTCAACATGGGGGTCCTGGCTGGCATGTGCAGATGGGGGCAGCAAGGCACAAGCAAACTCAGCTGTGATCTTCAGCAACATGGCAAGGTGATGCTCATGGATGTGTAGGTGATCACCTCCCTTTTATTTCATTTGCAATGCAGATCACGTCTCAGCAGGCCAAGAGGAAACATCTTCAGTCAGGGCAAGCCCATCCATAGTGAGCAGCTGGATGTATGCCTCTTTACTTTTTAAAATTATTTTTATATTTACTTATTTATTTTATTGACCAGAGTAGGGAAGTCTTCAGGCTCTTTGTTGAGGCAAATTCAGCCAGTTCCTCAAATTAGCATGAGTGCATATCCCAGAAAGAGATGAACAGTATGGTAGAAGGAAAGATCAAGTAAGGCAGATTTTCATTAAAGAGGGAGCTCTAAGAAGGAAGGAGAGAGGTGAGTATGAATGCAGAAGGACAAGGGAGCACTGGGAGCCATACTCAAGAGTTGCTTCATAGGTATGATGCTCTCCTGATGGGTAACAGGGCTTCGTAGCTCCCATCCCTTGGTCCTTTGCTGCCCGCTTGCATGCACGAGCGAGGCAACATGAGGTCTTTTCTTCCCTGCTGGGGCAGGGTTCCTCTTGTGGATAAGACTGTTTGATCTCGCCTTATTGTTCCTGATATCACATTGCCACTGGTGCCTTTCCTTGGAGAGAATGCAAGCTGAATCCTGTCATCTCTGCATCATCTCTAGGGAGTCAGCATCTTCTTCTGATCCTCCACTCAGAGCTTCACATTAGCTCATTTTTATTCTAGTTTCTTATAAAACAAGGCTTATGCAATCACATCTTCTGCATACACAGATGCACCCATCTGTCCCCCTGCTAACTTCTGAATTTCAACCCATTCAGGCAATGGTTTCAAAGGTTTCGAAGATCTTAAATACCCCCAGCTTTCATGAAAATTGGCCCCTAGTCTCCTTCTTCCTCCAAAGTGAGACACAGTTTTTAGGAGACAAGAGGAACTGAGGAAAACACACATCCTCCAGGAAAAAAATGAACAGACCCGCCCCTGCCAAAGCTGACAGCAACACAACCAGCACTGTTTTTCAGCCACTCATATTGCTGATTTGTAGTTTTTCCTCACTCCCTCTGTTGAATTTTTTTCTAGTTAATTTGCCCAGTCTTTCTTCTTGTGACTTATAAGAGTCCTACCAAAGCAGAGAAAAGCACAAGACTGATGTATTAAAGAGGCCTTGATTAGAGACTTTAGTCAGCTGCGAGATCTGTTGGTCTAATGTCCACTTTGATGTCTGTCTACTGCATGGATGACCTGGGTTGGGAGCATCAAGGGATATATGCAAGTGATCTTTCTTTTCTAGTTATGCATTTTGAGGATATTAATTGGAACAAAAAGAAATTATTTCATTATGATAGAGATGTACTTATGCCTGAGGCTTTGGTAATGGGCTTTTTCTTCTTCGTAACATCACTTGTGCTACAGGATTGCCAAGAAGTAAGAGAAACTGCAAATGCCCAACCTCGACATACAGCCATCTCTGTTGCTTTATAAAAGAGCAAAGCAAGAGCAGGCAGCAGTTTTAGAAAAAGAGCACTATAGCAGTTTAAAATGCCAAGGGAATTTATGCGATGAGGATGTGGTTAGTGGAGCACAGCCAGTTCACTGGGTTAATATGCCTACCCTTTGCAGAATGGACCAGGGGACTTTTAATCACTATAAACGGCAAGGACCTCAGTTTTACATCTGAACTTAAAAAAATGCACATTAAGTCACAGGTGAAAGCTGAGTTGTCCTTGATTTTAGTGTAACATTGAGGATGGCAAGGCTTCTTGTATGATTTCCCACTTGCTGGTATCGGGGTACTGTCTAGGAGGCCCTGGAATGGTCAAATTCTGTGGGTTGAAACGGCTGCCACATCAGAAGCACAGCTCTGTGGTGCTGGCAGACATGCCCCAAGCTCTGCTGTTGGTGAATGTCCCTTCCTGCCACCCAGCTGTGATTGCCACAGGGTGCCAAGCAGGACCAGCTCCCCTAGATGTGCTCTTCAGACAGTATGCTGCTGGAAGACTCTTCCTCAAGAGCGCATTTGGGAAGGTTGTTGTGCATTTGCCCAAACCCAGTGTGAGGGTCTGAGACGGACCATCCAAGACAGCTCTGAAACCAAACTTTGCAGCTTTTTTCCCTTCACAATGATCCCTGGACTCTTTGGATGTGCAATACTGAATGTCCTACTCACCAAATCTGCAGAGCCCAGGGCTGGGTACCATGGTCCTTTCTGCTGCTGTTTTCCTGAGCGCTGCTCTGGTCCTCCTACTACTGATTGCCTGGTGCTGGCCCCATTCACACAGCACCTCTAGCTGATGAGCTCCAGAAACCTGCAATATGCCTCTGATTTTGTTTCCTCCCCTTGTCTGATTAATGACCAGGAGAGGCTGAGCTGGAAAGCATTCATCCTTATGCTTCTCTGGGCCAACAGCAGAGGTGAGGTCAGGGCAGTTGTTGCCTCTCCCTCCTAGAAAATTGACCCTTCCTCAGTGGGCTTCTCCTAAGGGCTGGGGAACTCAGCACTTTCATTGGGCAAAACCTTTCTTCTCAATGCATTTGTCCTAGGGTGGGTAAAGCAGTCCTGACTGCACCACAGAAAAGAGTAAGATATTACCTTTGCTCATTTTCAAAAATGTCTGCTCTGGAAGTGCCTGTGAGGTATCGCTGCCTCTTGGGCACTGACGCGCTGTTTGCAGACTGGCTTTACCCAGGTCCTTTGACGTGGTCTGGCCAAGCATGCCGACCAGCTGTGGGGGAAATTTATGACCCTATTCAGCAATTCATGTGAAGGGAAGGCTGGCTTCTAATGGACGAGTCTCCACAACGATTGTCTTGGCAAGGGCGGCTGGTTGTTAATCTCAGAAGAGTCCCTCGTGAGAGCTGATGGATCAGGAGGACTGCATTGCCCCAGGCAGGAGCAGCAATTTAGGGGGAAAGGAGGCACAGCCCGCACCACTGCCATTCCTGGGTGCAGAGAGCAATAGAAACTGAGTAGTTGCAGTAGCTGCACCATTTCCCTGCCAGCCTTGCAGTATTTCTGAGCCCCCACTGGACATGGGGAAACATGATCCTTGGAGAATAGCAGCTCAGCACAGCATGGTGAGGAATAGCCAAGCTCTGTAAAACAGAAGGGGAAGGATGTGACTGATAAGATGGCACAGTGGCATTTGGGAGGGCCAGCCTGTCTTCAGCCTAGACGTCTGGTTAGCTGAAATCTGTGTTGCACAGCATAGTCTATAAACTTTGGTGTGGCTTGATGGCACTTTTGGGATAAAGCCAGTTAACTGCAGCTGATTAATCCATCAGCCAAGGAGCAGTGCCCAGAGCAAAGCCAGTGCAAGACTGCTGCCCCAGGCTCTGCAGAAATGCTCTCCCATCTCCTGCTCTGGCACTAGCCAGCGAGAGACAGCCCTGTGGGAGCGCAGCTTGCAGTGCCCCGAACCCAAGCCTGCAGCTGAAGGCAGGCCTGGGTCATCTGCAAGCTTCCAGCCATCTGAGAGGAGAGGCCCAGACTCCTCGCTCATTAAAGAGAAAGAGGCACAGAGCTCACAGCAGGCTTAGAATGAATGCTGGGAGTGAAATTTGAGGGATTTCTGATCTTTGCATTTGTATTTTCCTATGCAAGGTAGCAGCACAATACAGAAGCTGGAGCAGGCTCCCATGGCCTGCTTGCATGCAAAATCCATTCCAGAACCAGAGAAAGGCGCTTGTCCCAAGTTTACCTGGATGTGAGTGTCATGCTGTAACCTTTACACTGAGTAAGGGGCAATGCAAGTTGAAGACAGTCGTGGTAATTCATCGCAGGGAAGGATTTGTCTTCGTGCCGCTGCTGACAGCCCAGGAGAGTCACTTCCACATCCCCAGAGGTCACTCTGAAGCAGACCCTCTCCATGTGCTGCTCACCTGGGAGTGGAGTTCAATCCAGGGATCTGGAGTGACATGCAAGAGAGCAAGATGTGTCCTTGTCGTCCCACACTGTGCCAAGATAGTGCTGTTGTAGACATCTGTCCTGTCTTGCTCTGATCATAGCGTGTGTGCTGTCCCCCGCTAGCATATGGCTTGAGTCAGCGTGGGCTCTGATGGCTTTTTAATAAGCACTTGTGTGATGTGGAGTTGGCCGAGCAGATCAGGTTGGCACCAGTGCCTTGTGTTTTCTGGACGTTTATTTTCCAAAGAGGCTCATGTGACAGCTGAGCCAAGCATCCAGACCTCTCAATGCTTTGGGGTGCCACATCCACGCCATTCACCTTCTGCATAGAAACACAAAATCATGGAATCCTAGTGGTTGGAAAAAAACTTTAAGATCAAGTCCAACCATAAACCCTTCAAAGTCATCCTGCTAAACCATGTCCTTAAGTGTCTCAACTACACATTTCTGGAACACTGCCAGGGACACTGACTCCACCACTTCCCTGGGCAGCCTGTTCCAATGCTGGGCTACTCTTTCTGTGTAGAAATTCTTCCTAATGTCTAACCTGAACCTCCTCTGGCGCAGCTTGAGGACATTTCCTCTTGTACTATTTTTGGTAGTTATTCTGGAGAAGAGAGTGACCCTAGCCTCACTACAACCTTCTTTCAAGTAGTTATAGAGAGCAATAAGGTCTCCTCTTCTCCAGACTAAATGACCCCGGCTCCCTCGGCCGCTCCTCGTAAGGTCTGTGCTCCAGCCCCTTCACCGGCTTCATTGCCCTTCTCTGGACAGGCTCCAGCACCTCAAAGTCCTTCTTGTAGTGAGAGGCCCAAAACTGAGCACAGTGTTCGAGGGGCAGCCTCAGCAGCGCCGAGCACAGGGGGACGATCCCTTCCCTGCTCCTGCTGGCTACACTGTGCCTGATACCAGCCAGGAGGCCCTTGGCCTTCCTGGCCACCTGGGCACACTGCTGGCTCGTGCTCAGCCGGCTGTTGACCAGCACCCCCAGATCCTTCTCTGTCACACAGCTCTCCAGCCGCTCTGCCCCAAGCCTGTAGCGCTGCATGGGGTTGTTGTGACCCAAGTGCAGGACCCAGCACTTGGCCTTGTTGAATTTCATGCACCTGGTCTCAGCCCATCAATCCAGCCTGCCCCAATCTCTCTGTAGAGCCTTCCTACCCTCAAGCAGATGAACTCTTCTTCCCAGCTCGGTGTCATCTGCAAATTTGCTGAGGGTGTCCTCAATCCCCTCATCCAGAGAATGGATGAAGATATTAAAGAGGACTGGCCCCAACACTGACCCCTTGATTCATTTCTCCCAAGCAGTAGGCTGGGAAAAGGTGGTAATGAGTCCAGCACAGCTCTTGTCGCTGTGTGACTGCAGCCACCATTAGCAATACTGAAGAAGCTGGGCACTTCCATGCTTCAGCCCCAGTCACTCCTCATCCCTGTGGCAAGGACAATGGGGTGGGTTTCTTCCCAGGCCCTCAAGGGGAATTCATTTCTCAGCACCCGTTGCCACCAGGCGTGTGCCTTCCCACATTGCTGGCATGAGTCAGAGCCTCCCCCGACCTGCAGAGGAGATGACTGTGCTTAGCTGTGCTGTGCTATCGATGCTGGCATAATCCATTCTCTATGTTGGCCAAACAATACGGGATTGACAGGGTTTGGTGAGTCACTGGGTCCAGGAGGTCCCCAGTGTCAATGTGAACTTGTTTTCTCCTGGGGGAGGGGGACAGAAAGAGCTGGTTATAGGAAGGGTCCCTGAATGCACTGTTCTGCCTAAGTCTCAAGAGCAGATTTCAGAGGTTGATGGCCAGGTCTCTGTGGGATTCTTGACTCTTGTAATGTTGATTCCCACCCACAACAAAAAGGGCCAAGATGGTATGGAAGAAAGAGGACCCATAGAAAATATACAGTCACTGGGCTCCTTCACTCTAGCTTTAATTACCTTCTCCACTCCTGCCTCTCCTCTGAGTGATCCCCAGTTCATAGAAAACAGAGGTCAGCAAATCTGTTCTTCTGCTTCTGGGTGCTTTGGCTCTTCCCAGATCATTTCTGATGGGGGTTGTCATGCTGGATCTCCAAAGCCCCTAGATGGAGAACATACCTAATACCGTGCTGCCCTGCCAGCCACAAACACTCCCACCACCTGATTCCTGTATGAGAAGGACCCTGAATTCATATGTTTCCTGGGGAATGGGACAGCACAGCAGGAAGCTTTGCTGAGATACAGTCACATTCCAGCATCAGTCTCCCTTTGTGTAAAACAAGAGTGTTTATGATCAGGTGAGCACCAGGAGACTAAATTCGCTAACATTTACAAAGTGCTGTTGGCATGCACAGAAGAATGGGAGAGCAACTAGTACTTAAGGTATTAGAAGGCCATTATATACTGATGATGCAGCTCCTCAAGGCATACCACACTGTTTAGAGTGCTTAGCACAAATGGAGGCACCAGTAACAGCTGATTACATGGTTAGAGCCATGGGTGGATTTCAGCATATGAGACAGCAAAGTTTGACTCTGCTCCCTTGAACACTGCCATGAAGCATGCAGAATGAGGAGGGTGCAAAGAAGATACCCCTTTCTACCAGTATTGATATCACAAGGGCGATGGTATTGACCATAACACCCCAAAGTGGTAAACACAAATCTAGAGCTACAAGGAACAGTTTCCCCTGGGAAGGACCCGGGGTACCTCCCACCTCCCCCCTCCCTCTGGCTTCCCCAGCAGGAGCCAGAACGATGCCCAGGAGGATCCATCATTCATGCGATCAATGACAACGCTCAAAGACGTATTAAACAGGACACAAAAGACATTAGAATAGACATAACTCTCTGTGCTTCATGGCGTAAATGCAACGATTAACTACCTGCGGCTGTGAATAAATGTCTCCTCTGGGCAGTTTATCCCTAATAGCCCACTCGGTGGTTTCTCTCCCTTTCCTAATAAAGCACCTGGAAAAGTTCATTGCTGGAGACAGAGTATGGCAGTGGATGGCCCCTGGCCTCACATGGAGTCAGTACACTCCTGTGTGTCCATATTTATAAGTCCTTCTGAAAGCCTGATTGTCCATACAAATGGGCCAGGGGGATTGAGGACTATATTAACTCTCCATCCATCTTGTGACTGGCTACAACTGTCATTGCAGCTAATGCTGGGAACAGGAGAGGTTTTTTTTTCTGGGCACAGGAGTTTTTTTCCAAACTTGTTTTCACTTAAAAATACTTTTTGCACAGGAATAGGTGCACATTTCTACTCAAATGGGTCAAAAATCTCTGCTTTGCTTCCTTCTTTTGGCTCCACCACCATTTTTACAGGCCATTTTCCTTAATTATTTCTTGCATATATTTTAACCCAGGGCTCTTGAAGAGAGGACATACAAAAGTAACAATCCCTGTGATACTGCTCAGCTATAGCAGTGAATAGGGAATCTGCTGGCTTTGACTGCTCAATATTACCCAAAAGACTTGCAAGCCAAAAATATTTAGGAAACCTCTCTGTAATGATCCTAGATCATGGTTTTGCCCTGTGCCTGAGCACACGCTTAACTGGCTCTTCAGCAAAGCCCATGCGACACTAAGGATACTAAGAAGTCCATTTTCAACACAAAATCTCCTGTTTGTGTTTTTGGGCGTACGAGGGAAACATTCCCACAGGGTAGGTAGGGACTAGGCCTTCTTGAGCCAGGGTGTGGGGGAGTCATTGCTGCTGTGAAATAGGTTCTTTTGTCGATGTTTTCTGGGATTCACCTGTTTGCTTGCCCGTTGGCAGAAGAGAGCCCAGGGCCTGGCACCGGGTGCAAGGACCTAGATGTAATGTGCCCTCACTCAGACTGTCCAAGGTGGGCAGAGAAATAGCTTGGGTGACACAGAAGGAAAGGGGAAAAGGGGAAAAATTGTATCATTTGTTGCAGGGAAGGCTCACTGAAGACGCTGGTCCTGGCCAGGAGAAATGGGGCTGGCAAAAATCTGACACATGGATGTGATAAATCACTTCCCTAGGAAGGACTTGCTCCCAGTGCCGGACGATTAGCATTGGCCTCACGCCCTGCAGCACCGCGGGCTTTTATCCCTCCTAAGCTTTTATCCTCTCCAACGTAGCTGAGACTCTTCTTATTATCCCTTTCAACATCTAATCCTTCCCCAAATCTCGCTAAGCTTCTGACGTGGATGTGCCCGAGCTCCGATATCTGCCTGGAGATAATATGCCTAGCGGAGGGTCGAGGTATTCACAGCTTGTCCTGCTAAGGCATGCCGGAGTGGCACGCTCCCGTCAGAGCCCAGCGCGCCTGCTGGCAACACGGCCCCCATGGGTGAAAGCCAAAAGCTGGTTGCACTCCTCTCCTCGCCGCCTGGTGCAGCAGAGCCACGGGAAAGCCGATGGGATCCACTCCAGCTGAGCTGTTACGTTCCAGCCCTGATACCATCAGGTGTCCTTGACAAGCTAAAAATTAAATTGGCGAGAAAATGAGCTTTCTTTTGTTTCCTCACGAGTCCTGGAGCTAGACAGAGAAACACGTTCCCAACTTGATGGGGAATGCTCGACCTTGATGAAGGCAAGGCACTGGGGCACCCGGCTTCAAATGAGATCGGAGGATCAAACGTGATTCATCAGCAGCACTGGCTCCCTCTGTGAGCTCCCAGGGCCGCTGTGGGCTGCATCGCCCCAAATCTGGACTTCTCTGCAATTTGCAAGATGGGCTAAAAGCACACTGGTCGTGGGCACCACTGCCGTGGGCTGCTGGGGCCAAGGCAGGGAGAGAAATGAGAAAAATCCTATTTTCCTTGTTTGTCTTCTCTCATAAACCAAGCAAACATGATCAGAGCTTACACTCCCTGGGTGGCCAGCAGCTCTTGCAGCACTGCAGGAACTGCTTGATTTGCAGGGAGATTTTGCATGCCCCGGCCAGCAGCCTCACAAGCCCCAGAGGCTGGCAGGGACAGCTGGTCCAGGCTGGGTACCAGCTGCCTTAATGCTCCATATATTTCCTCTCTGAGACCTCCGTGGCCTGGAATTATAGACCACTAAAAGAGGGCTTCCCACTGCCCGAATAGTCCCCGCGGGAACCCTGTAGTGTCTTTGGTGTGCAGGATTTTGGCTGATGAGTCACAGCTCAGTTTGCTTCTTGTCCTTTCTTTTTCGTACATTGCTAGCAGGAGAAGCCCTCTAAAAACAACCCCAAAATGGGGAGAAATGTGTTTCAGGGAAAGCGTTCCCACGTATTTCAGTGCCGAGTTTCTGCTCCGGAGCTGCTACATAGAGTAAATACAACCAAAAGCCAGAGGCCTTTGCTGGACTGCCTGCCTGACACAGAGAACAGCTGGGCACAGAGATGGGATGGGGAGATGGGGAAGACGGGTACAGGTCGTATTAAATCGCCAGTAACATCCACAAGATGAACAGGGTGATGGGGGCCATAAACAAGATTGATACGCAGATTAAAGAGACAGAGGGAAGAGAGGCAAAGGTTGAGAATATAAGGAGGCCAAACTCAGAGTGGAAGCTTGAGGTCTCGGATCAGCAGGAGTGGTGCTGCATAAAGCAAAGGGCTGGAGAGACAGAGGGTTGGATGAATGCCCATGTGAACGAATGGGAAAAGCAGGAGGGATAAATAAACAGTAAGATGGGAAGAAAGCATCACCTGGGGAGACAGGAGCTACAGCAAGACCAGGAGGGATGTGTCAGGAGCCACCATGCAGAAGCTGCCTCTGCGGAAGGGAAGAGGAGGAACTTTGCTGAAGCAACGTTTATAGCTCTGTGACATTCATGTAACTGCTGAGTTGCACTTTTGCTGTCTCAAAATAGGCTGTCGTTAAAGTGTCAGGACAGCTTCGCTTTGATGGTTAATTATTCTTTTTTATGATTTTTAAGATGCTCTCCTAAAGGGGAAAAAAAGAAAAGAAATTCTAGGTGATTTATTCCCCTTCATAACTAGATTTAGTAATTGAGATTACCTTTACAGCACTACAGCAGATCTGTGCTGAAGGTGCGTGGCACCAGGTCTGAATACTCAACAGCATCACGAAACCCAGAACCCCACGTCAGTTCTTGCAGGGAACCCATGGGAACATTGCTGCAAAAGAGACATCAGAAAGGTGACCTGGACTGACTTAACCCCTCAGGAAAAGATGGCTCTTTGGGGTTATTTACTGAATCCTTCCCAGGGATGACCCCACTCAAACCTTATTCCAGCAGCCCGGTGGGTGATCCCAGTCTCTGGGCTCCACTTCACCCTTTAGGTGATTTAAGGCCATGTTTTCTTTTCAGTGGTACAGAGATTATTATTTTGATTTTGGCATCAAACTGGCAGGGAGACACAGGGTCTGGGAATTGTTTTCTGTTAGATTTAATTCATTTTTAATCAGCTGACTGTAATGATTCACTATAAACAGTCTTTCCAAACGGAGGTTAATCAGTACTGAACAAGCCTCTCCCTCTGTGTTATTTAGAGAGGCGTTTTATAGAAATACTGTTAGAGAGGTTATTTAATCATATATTTGCTTTCATTGTGTACACATATTCTTAATGGCCTTGCTGGCATTTAGGGCCAAGAGATTTTATTTATTTTTGTCATTTATTGTGAATTCAGGACTGCCAGACCGTGCAGGATTGATATCTTCTGAGGTGGGAGTAGGCTCTTCCTCTTCCAACCATCCAGGCTCCATCTTGGAGACCAGATTTGAGGTGGCTGGGGAGTGGTTTTGAGCACTTGCAGCCCATTTAAAAAAAAAAAAAAAAAAAAAAAAGTGAAAATAAAGTATATCCTACTTGTTCATCATAATCCTTCATTTTATGACAAGAAATCCTTCAGTCCTTTTAATTAAAAGGAAAAAAAAATAGATGCTCTGTTCCCCCTTAAGAAGTTCAGTGCAGGCATGATGAACAGCCTAGACAACACAAAACTCTCCTGCAAAGGAGTTGCTGGCTATGTTATTTTACCCTCTGAAGGGCTTGATGCTATTCCACCTGTTAGCTACTTGTTCCAATTTAAGAAAGGGAAAAAAAAAAAAAAAAAAGATCGTGTCTAGGCTTGAACTGATGCCTCTAGCCCTCGGAAAAGGCCACCATCCCCATGATTCACACATGGGGCAGCAGGGGATGCCAAAATTTATCCAGTGCCTTTGGGGGCAGTTGAAGCCCAAAGCAATAAGGGGAGCCTCAATAAGTACTTTATTTCCTTTTCTTTTGTTTGCTTTGAAGAAACAGAATTAGCAAAATCTCTCACAGGGGCCGCAGATGAGCTACAGCATGGAGCTATCAACTAGGGACTCTTATCTTTCCCGTCCTTGGCGTTGTCTGGCTTGCAGTTTTCGTTTCGTTCGCTTGTTCCTACATTTGTTTTTAACAGCCTTTTCATCCCCCTTGGTGCTTGTAAGATCCATCTTCCCTGGCCAACAAAAGCCAAGGGCTGCTGGTGCTCACCTGGAAGCGGCAGCATAAGGAAGCCTCTTTCCCACACGGAGATGCTGTGCTGGGAGCAGAGGTTGAGCAATTGGGACAAGCAGGTCAGCTCTCTCCAGCAGGATGCTCAGGATACCTCTGCACCTCCCTCCCCCTATTGCAGTTTTCCCTGTTCCTCCTTCCCTTTTGCTTTGAGCAGTATTCCCTATTAAATTTGCAAATTCAAAAAGAGGGCAAAGAAAGTCTGACAAGGGCAAGGTAGTAATTTCCCCCCATGGGATACATTATTTATGAAGTGTATTGATCAGGGGAAGTAACCTGGGGGTATTTGAACATAATCTAAATCCCATCTCAGCACGGGGCTGTTAATTACCTGCAAGTGCTTGGGAGCGCTCGAGGCCTGGTGGCTGGCTGATGGAGAGCTGAAGCCATGGATCATGCACAGAACAGGTTTTTCCTCAGAACATGGGGAGGGATGGCAGGGCGACAAGTAACAGATTTTGTTTGTCACACACTATTTATGTCCTCAACTGGGACTGTAACAAGGAATTTTGGCTGTTCTGGGCCCTCTCCAGCTGTTTTGCACACATGGCTGTAACCATTTCATCCCAGCTGAATGTATTTGCTCACTACAATACATGGGCCATGGTGGCCATGAATGTGCAAGGGCTGTAGGGTTTAAGGCTACAAAGAAATATTGTGCTGGCTCATTGGCAGTTCCCAGACCATTGTATTTCACCATTTCAAAGGGTATCCTGGTATAACCTCCTGCAAGCAGGCATCACGCTCGGTTGAAAAAGGCCATACTTTATCCATCTTCTGGATTCATCTGCCTTGCTTCCCAGCCGATTGGCTCTCATATGCCTTTCTCTGCAGCATTAAAGAGCTCTTTAGCATTTTCTTTTCTTGACAGCCCTTGTACACAATAATGAAGCCACCTCTCCATCTTCTCGATAAACTAAACAGGCTTAGCACTCTAAATTTCTTAGAGTGAGGCAGCTCTCCCATCCTTTGGTCATTTTGTGACTCTCTTTGTAACCACTCTCATTCCTCAATGTCCTTTCAAAAACATGAGTTGTAGAACCACAGTACCTTTGCAAGAAAAGCTCTTCTTCCTGTAAAATCACAGAGAAAATGAAAAGAAACTCAATGGATCTGTTGCTAGTGTCAGGTATGGGTAGATTAGAAGGCATAGATAATATTCTTCTGCTTGCGCAGGTGGAGAAGGACCTAGAAATGCTAAGAGTCACCAGTGGCAGGAAGAAGTGGTCCTGCCAGCTGGAAAAGTTGAGCGGAGATCAGCTGGAGGACACCAGAAAGATAATGTCAATAATTAGGATTACAGTAGAGAGGAAAAGGCTGGGATTACAGTGAGGATGGGGTTGATAATGCAGATGACTGCAAAATGGGGTGGGGGGAAATGTGCATATTATGGCAATACGGTGAAGATACCTGCAGTTATCTTCAGCTGGTGCATATCTGTATGACAGTGATTTGAGCATCAGATCATACCAAGGTACCAATCCAACCTACAGCACTTCAGGGAAGGCAGAATGGCTGGTAAAGAGGCAATAATGGCAAAAGGGAACAAAGCTGTAATGAAAAATAATTAAAAGATGAACATCGGCATGGGGACAATTATGGAGATGGGGAAGGCGGTGATAACTGCATTACCTGACAGAGGCAATGAGGAGCGCTGAGTCATAACAACACACAGCTGGTGGCAGCAATGGAGCCATGGAACTATCTGGATGGAGATGCAGATATCAAAATTGTAATGGGAATAATTATGACTGTAATGGGGTGGTAATAAAGATAATGGAAGCATAATTGAGGAGGAGATAGCTGGAAAGGAGGAGGTGCAGATAACAACCTTGTAAAAGAGATAAGAAAGATAATGGACAGTAATGGAGTTGTTGTTAAAGGTAATAGAGTTATAATGAGGTGAGGACTGCAGCACGTAGATGAGATGTATGGCTTAATGAAGACTGGGATGCAAGGAGGACCATATTTCTGATCCACCATGGCAATGGACTGTGGAGGTGACCACGAACAAATAACAACTGAGGGGGTCAAGTGTTGAGACAAATGGGGACTTGCAGTGACCACAGCAGGGTTTTAGTCCCTGAAAACACAACATGGGAAGACCCAGATCCCAGGGAAGGTGTGTAGTACTGCCATGGAAGCAGGTGCTCCAAGGCAAAGAGCACAAAAAGGACTGTGGCAAATGTTCTGGGGAGAAGCTGCTAGTGCCAGGCACACAGTGGGGTTTAATACATCTGCTTTTAACCTCCCCTTGAAGTTCAAGGCAAGGTCTCAAATCTTTCCTTCAGTTCCTTAATTTCCTTCCAGAAGGTCCCCCATGGCATGTGCAATGCCCTAGGCTTCCCGAGTACCGCAGGGCTGTTTGCAGCAGAGTTTTAGCAGATGGCTAAAGAAGAGCTGCTGGCTGGTTTAGCAGAAGGCTCCATCAGAGACAGACATGGCACAGCCAGTTGCTTGTCACGAGCTGGCTAGCAGACTGTGCCCAAGAGAAAAATCTGCATCTGCCCTGCAAGAGATTACCACCAGGAATCTCTGTGCCCTGGTTGCTCAGCCAGTTGATCCTCACTTTTGGGCTGCTGAGTTCAATTCCTCCTTCATAAGTACTAAATACATGCTCAGATGCATATAATTCCAGCTCATTGCTTCTGCACTACTTATGCGATTTGCCCAGCTCGCTGAGATTTGTGACTCTGCTTGCTCTCCCTGCGAGTTCACTCACACAGGGCCTTCATGCAGGCACGTTACTCTTAAAGGTAACAAGGCTGGAAGTACACTGTTTGGAGACCCCTCCGAGTTCTCTCTGCCTGATAACAAGCACTTGATAACAAGTGTACAAGTAGGGTGCTTCAACTAGTATTTTTTTTTTTTTGTCTCCATGCAGCAATTCACTTCAGACTATATTTCCTCAGTCTGCTTATGAGAATGTCACGCCATGAGAATGTCACCACCAAAATCTCACTACAGCTAAGATATATCACATCTGCTGCTTCTCCCTTATGCACTGGACCAGTTATCCTGTCAGAGGAGAAAATTAGATTGGTTTCACATGATTTGTTCTTGACAAACCCACGGTGGTTGTTATTTTATAAGCTTATTATCCTCTAGGTTCTAACAGATTGATCCTTCAATAATTTCTTCTAGTAGCTCTTCCTGTTTTAAAGGGAGGCTGGTGGTCCAGAGTTCTTCAGGTTGCCTGATAAAGAAAGGCCACCTTTAAGTGCTTCAGGAAGACAAGGGAAGTGGCAGAGAGCTGGAGGAGTGCAAATAAATCCTTACTGATAAGACATTGCCTTAGCTTCGCATGGAGGGATTTTTGTCAGACCCCAGCACTGTGAAGGCACCTGGTTGGGTTAAATGCTCAAGAAGGTGTTCTGTAGATGAGATCAGTTTAATTTTCTGGTCTTAACTAGAGCTAATCATCATTAATCGCAATAATTAGCTGGCAGGGGGATGGACTGTAGCAAAGACAACACTGAACCTATGTGTTACAGCCCTCAGCTCTCCTCCCCTGCTGAAGAAACGCACTTGGACTCCTCTTACTTCTCCAAAGTATTTACATAAGTTTTGCACGTTACATTACTTTTGAGACAAGTTGGGCCTCATTCTGTACCTTGACAGCTCTGCCTTTATATCCAGGCAAATATTTGCTCTTCCATTGTCCTTATCATCCGATACCTGTATTCTTCCCCTTTGTACAAACACTTTTTTGATCCTCCGCTCCATCGGGTCTCCTTGCCAACTTCCTAGCATTCTTCTGCATCCAGATAACTTGCTCTGGTGCCTCTAATGCAGTCACTTTAGGTAACTGCCAGCTTTCCTGCACTTCATGCCTTTGGCATTCTTCCCTAGAGGCCTCACCTACCAGCTCCTGGTGCTTTCTGAAGTCTATTATCCTTACTCTTGCTGTTCTCAGTTCCTCTTTCTTAGCACTGTGGGCTCCCCTGTTCTTCCCAATTTGCCTCTGCTTTTTTTCAAGCCAATTCTGTTCTACTAACCAGCATCAAATCCAGAAGAGCTGCTTCCCTGCTAACTTTCCCTGTCACCGAAAATAAACATTACCCAAACACATAAAGGGCTTAATGGCTCTCTGTCCTGCCACATTATTTTCCCAAGTGATCTGGGTGCAACTTAAAGCCTGTCCCCACCAGGCTGCAGAGCAAGGAGGCATCCTTCCCTGGAAGAGCCTCTCATGCTCCTTCACCTCCTCATCCAGGTCCATACAGCTGTATTCCACCATAGCTTCACCTCCTGCAATTTACCCGCATTCAAGGAATCTGCTACCAAATGTCAGAGCAAACGTACCTCCTTCGGTAAGCTGTTGGCCTTTCCCTGCTGTCTTGTCTTCTCAAAGAAGCTGATGGTTTCTGCAAACATCTCAAATCACCATCTAGCCTATCAGGTCCCAGTAATGCTGCTTAAGCTGGAGTTTGGACAAGGTGCTAAGAGGTCCATGCCAGTCATTTACAGTGGGACGCTGTCATGAGATACCAGAGTACTTGCTCACTCACAGACCATGGATAGGGAAAAGCTCAAAAGCTCACATGACCTCTTGCCAGGGGTCCAGTTCTCCATGTATGTGGGTTGAAGGACCATTGGCACAAGCCTCTTTGGAGGCAACTTTCTGGCAGAGCTCTTTTGAAGTGCTGCTAAGGCACTATCAGCCCTGATGAGCAGCCAGGGTTGGGAATACCCAGCAGGTGAAGGACTGGCAGAGGAGCAACTGGGTGCACAGAAGAACATCAGCAAAAACTGGGTGTCGGTGGGGAAGGAGGCCACCAGCATCTGGCCAAAAAAGTGAAATAAAAATGGAGATGCAGTCTCTGGTATGTAGGAGAGGAAGCTTATTTTGGCTCTTGTAGACGCTGAAGGATCTGGTAATGACATTTAAGTTTCCCAAGAAACTACACCCTATGGGAAAATCTTACAGAATTTAATAGCAATACAGCCAACAGGGCTCCCCTGAAAACCTGTAGAATTTAATATCTCAGGGTGCTCTTTCTAATAGCATTTTTAACTATCCAATACTTTTTTATGGCTGGGACAATAATTCTCACGCTTTTTAGAGCATGATCCACACACACACAAAAAAAAAACATGCAAGAAAGTTATTTTCCATTAAGCTTTGTATTACTTTCAAGGGGCAATAAAATAAAAAAGCAAGTAAATGTGTGAACAAAGTTATTTCCCAGAAGTTAAAGCTCCTTTTTGAGAAAATAAGTCTCATGCACTGGACTCTGCGCTGCTTGGCATTCTCAGTCATTTAGTCTGGAATAAAATTTAGATATCTCACACCTAAAAAGCAAGAGTTTCCACAGGTCTCAATCCAGCAGGGTTTTAATCTTACTGGGTATCCACATCTGGACTGAACCCAAAATGTGCATGCTGCTGGCTGGGGTTTGCCAGACAAGCTAGCATCAGGGCCTTCTGCTGCTCCATTCCTGGAGGTATCCTACCAGCAAATGGGCCTCCCTGCATACTTTCAGGAAGAAGGCAAAAATAAATCAGGGCAAAAGCTCTCGGCATTTCTGAAGGAATAACAAGCTTTCTGTGCAGATGCACGTGTGCATTCGCTTCTGCAGCAGGGCTTGCAGGCCCTTCTGCCAGCTCTAGCATATGAATGGACTGCAATTAAAAAAAATAAAAATAAAAGGAAATGAAAGAGAGGAAATCCCATTCAAAAATTTCCACTTGAGCCACATGCCCCAGAATAAGTGCAGTTTTATGGTCCAGTTTATGGCTCAGTAATATAAGTGGGGAGCTGCTCCAGAGCTGCATTCCACCTGGAAAAGGTTGCTTATGCAATCAGAGAGGAGATGCTTAGCCATGGACAGGTCCCTAGGGCCGCGCTCACCCCTGGGAGCCCCATGCATAAATCCTCACCTGTGAGCCTCCATATGGGGATACATCGTACATTGCTTTCCGTACGGGGATATTTTGCAATTTATCCGTACCCAGGAGCCCAGCTCGGGCCGCTTCTCTGACACGAGGTCTCCAGACGAGCGTGGCAGCAAGCTGCAGAGCCACCGCGGTTGTGACCGGCCACCTGCATTCTACTTCCCACCTCCCAGGCTACCTGGAAAACAAAATATTTGGCCATATGGCCTGAGAATTCTTCCTTTAAAGAATATTTTAAAGATTTAAGTAAATTTCATAAAGGTTTGCACATTGTTTTAATCTCTTTTCTTTTTAATCTCTCCTCCACTCTTCATCCTTCGTTTTTCTGCACACTGCATGGTATCAGGGTGCCCTCGTGCAAAGGTCCAGCTGCGGCTGCCGGAGGGCTGCTGTGACAGTGGCTTTTTATGCCTATTTAAGGTTTGAATTAAGGGGTGTTTTTTAATAAGCCAAGAAAGGCTAACGTGAAATGTAGGTGAGTTTGCATCACCTATCCCCTCCCTCCCCCAAAAAAAGAAACTAAGGAAAAAAAAAAAATGCTAACAAGAACCTAACTAAAGACCTGCTGGTCTGAAGTGGATGCCACTGACTTCAGCAATCATTACTAAAGGAGTTAGGGCTTCCCAAACAAACACCTCTTCCTTTTAAGCCAGTTCAACACAAAACTGCTTTGCCTTAGGGGCACTGAAACCCATTTCACTGCATGAAGGAATTCATGTGCTACCATAGAGAGATGGAAAAAAAATACACCTTAATAAGCAAGTGTAGTATTGCAATAAGCTAGAAGAGAAACCTGCTTTGGTTTTCTTAAATCCCATTCTGATTGCAAGCCCCATTCTAGTCGAGGGACATTTGCCTGGCTGCGAGGACCTTCTCTCCCTCCTGGCTCTGGGTCCCTCCAACAGCATTTCCAGAGGCCCCTTCTATCCTGCATCTCCTATGACTCACACAGCACACCAGAAATAAATTAAAAGAAAAAAAACAATCAATTTTCAAGCTTTTCCAGAGCAGGATTCACAGTCTGAAGTACCAGACTGTGTACACTCAAGTGCTTGATGGGAATTCCAAGGTTACCAAAGGGCTTTTAGAAAAATATCACTTAAGTTCCTCTGAAACGCAAGGACTTCAGCATAGACTCTATCAGCTTTATAACTGCATCAAGAAGTGTTATCCCATGGCTTGTGCATAGCAAAGATGCAAAACATGATACCCAGCCAGGGAAAGAGGAGTTTATTGAGGGGCTGGCAGAGTTTAGAGTTAACTTGGATGCAGGCTGCATTTGCAGGCAGGGTCCAGCCTCCAGCTGCCTCCATGGTCACAGTGGTCACTGCTCCTCCCTGCCCAGGCACCGCATTCAGCAGAAACCAGGTGGCTTTTCCCAACATTAATGACCCCACTCAGCTTTCCAGCCCAACTATCCAACAAAAGCACCAAGAAATCATAGGATATACATGGAACAGGCTTGCCTGATTTGCTCAGGGAGAAGGGTCCACCTCTTCTGAAAACCCCAGCTAGGGAAACCCCATTGCCCTCGTAGCAGGAAAGCAGGAGCAGAGCACCAAGGGCCTCAGCACCGCAATTCCTGCAAATGCAGCTGCACCCATGGAAGCTCTTCAGAGCATCTCCCCTCTTTGCTTCCCAACCAGCTCATATTTAAGGAGCACAGGAGGAGTTTTCAGCCAAAGCTGGCAAACAAATAACAGAGCAGCTTTATGTCTAAAAGGAAAAGGGGGAAAAAAAAAAAAACAGCAAAAACAAAACAAAACGAACAAACAGCCCTCAGGAGGCTCTTTTAAAATCCTCCAACTCACTGGATAATCCCAGCTGCAGTCACGGCAGCTCCGAACAGTAGGTTCTTGTGACTTTAGAAATCACTGTGTTACCACTAAATTCTCAAAACAAGAACTTTTTTTTTTTTAAAAAAAAACACAAATATTTTTAGGTGTATTTTTATACATTTAATCTGTACCTCCTAGCTTGAGCAAAGGAAGAGCATCACCAAAGTTTCTCATTACAGCATTTCAAATCTTGGATTCAGAGAGGCACCTGTAAATGGGGGGAAACCAGCTGGGCTCACCCAGCACCTCCAGGAAAGCCAGCAAAAGCTACCCAGTAGGTTTAGGGCTACCAGGACACAGAGATGATATGAAAGAAGCACTGAGAAAGTGGTCTCATCTGGGCACTCAAACTTGTATTGGGAGCTAAGCACCCCTCGAAAGCACCCACAGAAAGTGTGGTACCCCACGTGGCCCCAGCCAGGACAGCATGACAGGTGAAATGAAGAGATCTTCCCATCCTGTTTCCTCTGTTTCCATGGAGCATGGTCACCTTCAAGGAAGGAGCCTAAGACTGGATTTTGCTTTTAATGTCATTCTTGCCAGCGGGGGAAAATAAAGAGATACACAAACACTTGAATCCCTTTCAAACAAAAGGATTATGTGGGTTTCTTTAAAGCTGACTATTTAGTCTATTCACCATCCCTGCTTTGCACGGTCACAAGTCTCCACCAGAGATTAAGACAGTTATATACGCACATATATATATGCACACATATAAAGCAGCATGCAAGGCTCAACATTATAAAGGAGGAAGCACAACAGAAAAGTGAGACAAGCAGACCTGAACGCCAGAGCACCAGACCTCAGGCACAACAGATCGATGCCTTGTGTCTGTGTCCTCCAAGGCTCTCAGACAGACCTGCTCTCCCCAGAGGCCACCTAGCACACTTGAAAAATGCTGGAACGACACAGGAACATCACTGTAAGGTCCACCCACATTTCTCTGGCCCCCAGTATTGCTCCCAGAGAGGAACACTCCCAATGGAGCTTAGGATCAGTGCAAGGCAACATTCCCACAACCCCGACCTGGCTTATTGCAGAAGCTTCTTCTGGAAGCACAAGATACCCAAGAAAATAAAACCTTCTCCCTCTTACCTGTTTCTCCATCCACCCAGCACTGATGCTCACTCTTCCCTAAACACAGCCACTATATTCACCCACCTCTGCCAAGGACATTCTACTCCTGACCTTGGCTGACATAAATGGAAGCAGGAATTAACAAAGCCACATTGACTTAAAGGTGCTGATTAGTTGTCCTAATTATTTAGGGTTGCTACTACCCTATCTAATTAGCTGTAGCACCTGTGAGAACTGCAGCAGCCCTGGAAAGAAAAGGAAAAGCACAGGCAGAAGGCTGAATTTCAAAACAATTATCAGCACTGCCTGTCATTTCTTCTATTTCTCCATAATAGCCGAGGCAGGAGTATAACTAGGAGACTAGATCTCCTGCCAGGAGCATAATCATATATTAGAGTGATTATAATACTTTGCACTCAGAAAACCTCCTGTCAGAGGAGCTGCAAGCAGCAGTGAGTGACATGGTCTCAGCAAGGCACGTCACAGGCAGCTCAGCATGGCCAGACACTGGGAACGGGTAGGCTGAATAGCGGCTCTTCCAGCTCGGCCCTGATTTTACAGTGTCAGTGCAAGTGGCAGAGCATTTCCAGGGAACACCTCCCACGTCTCCACTGGTGTCTGAGACAGAGGACAAGACTGAGCCTCTGCTATAGACAAAGCTATCACCATCTCATGGAGCCGCAGAATATCTGTCTCCACATGGCTTGCCACCTGGGGGTCTTGTACTCTTCTCCATCATTTTCCCAGGATCGCTTTCCCTCTCCAAGTGAGGATGAGCCCTCCTCTAGCACATCATTCCTCCTTTCTAACCCCCCTCCCAAATTCTGCAACCACATCCAAGAAATACATGCACTCATTTCTGCTGTTCGTCCAAGCGGTGCTTTGCGTCTGTGGGTGAAGGTCTGAGAGGATTAACAGCGATCCTGCCCCTAGCCACGTGATTCTGCCTCCAACAGCACTGTCTGGGGGAGGCAATTTGTGCTAAAAGCCCAGAACCTAGAGCTTGTCACATCGTTGTGCTCCATGAAAAGTATTTTTTTTATGACAAAACCCTACAAAACTAAATATTAGACAAAAATACCCGTTAAGAGGCTATTGATCTTCCAGAAAACTTCTGCATTAAGAGAACATTCTCCCATTTACCCTCCATTACATATAAAAGCAGCAGGAGTATCATTGACACCGTCTTTCAGTTTTCTCTCTTAGACACCAACTAAGCAACATGTTAGAAATGGGCAAGGGCAGTTGGGGTAGGAGGAAAACCTACCCAAATTTCAGATCTGATTGTAAAATGAAACTTTTGATTGTAAATGATGTAAAATGAAACTTTTTTCAGTAGCTTGGCAAGGCAATCCTTCCTGTTACCTGCTCAGCTAACCAGCTGTCTAAAGGGGTCTATTAGAAGGTTTTGGGCTTTCATATCTCATAAGTGTATTAGCAGAGCATTTTGGACTTGTATCCAGAAGTACTCCATATTCACAGCCAGAGTCAAGGATGTCAAGTTATTAAATATCCATGTAAAGTGGAAAATTAGACTGGTACCTCTGCACAGAAGTGAATTTCTACCAGCTCATTCATTATACTGTCATCCATAAACTGCAGCATTTTGTAGGGAGATAGCTTTATATTATGCACATTTCTCAACAGGGCAAGGACAGCAGAAGGAGGGATCTGACATAAGACAGCAAGGGCTGGGGTCAAGATGTTAGTTAAATGCTTGAGTACTGCTGTCCCTTTCCATCTTCTCTTCACTCAGACACACCACATGGATGAAATACATCCCAAAGGACAAGGTCAGAAATAAAATAATCATTTGGAAATTGAATTAGCTGTGTCAGAACGTAAGCCTGCTTGAAAGCTTCACAGTGACCTATTCCTGGAAGGTCACCTAACCATAGAGCAAAATCCAACCAAGGACAGCATTATACCTGTGTGGAGAATGCACGAGGTGTTACCTTTTCATCTTTATTCCCTCAAGGACCAGTAGGTTGCTCTGAAAAGCTAGTAGATCTGTCCTTCACAGCAACTAACCACCACAACTGCCCTGCTCTGACCATGCACCTTGAGGTCGGAGCAGACCAGAGAGTCTTAAAAAGTGATGATCTTGTTCTCAGAGATTGCCTTGCAGGGCCCATCTATGGTGTTTTCTTCCAGTATTTACAGGTTGAGCACCTGTGTTGGGGTACAACCACACACCAAAATGTCTCTCCTACTCTGAGTGCTATCCTTTCTGTAATATTCAAGGTCAGGCCCTCCCAGTTCCCCTGGTGAGGCAATGGGTGGTGGAGGAGGTCAGAGTTGGTGCTTAGGGCTTTTCTTCCACTGCTTCTGACTCCTCACTGCTCCTTTGCTGCAGGCTACAGCCCCTCAGAGGTGTCCCCTCGATGCCACCCTGTGCCCTGTGCTCTAGGTGTCCCTGCTGGAGCAGGGTGGTTGGACTAGATGATCTCTAGAGGTCCCTTCCAACCTCCGCCATTCTGTAATTCTGTGTGTGTGAAAAGGATCAACACCCACCTCAGTTGGTGCCTTGAGTCTGCCTAATTTAATGGTCCCCCATCCTGCTCCCAGCTGCAATCAAGAGGAGGTTGCTCACCAGTTTCTGCAGAAATAAGATGAAAACATTAATCCCTGGCTTTCAAATTACTGCACTGCAACTGGAAATATTTTTGGCTATTTCCCTGTTTTCCCACAGTGCTGCAATTGCTGTCCAGGTGATCTCATTTTTCAGTTCAGCAAACCCTACTCAGAAGGCCACAGTATGTTATTTATCATTATTTACCTCTCCATTAGATCAAAAGTGAAGAAAGGCAGCAAAGACAGGCAAGCAAGTGTTTTAACTGACTGTGATTAATTATAGCCTAGGAATTATAAGGTCCTCCAACCCTTAGAAACACGAGGTTCTGAACCAGCATCTTCATAGCACCAAACTGCAACTGTGCATATGTGCCGACAGACACTGGGAAACAGGGGAGGAGGGGATCCCATCCACATGAAGAAGGACCTTGATCTAATTACAGAAGAGGCTATATCACATCTGTGTCTATGACAGGGCAAAGGAATCTTTTTCATCCCAAATCTTACATTCCCACAGAGTTTTTCAGCATTTAAAAAAAGAAAAAAAAATACATTAAAAATGATTTTAAGTATTTATTGGCACGCTGTCTCACCTCAATATTCACATGTTTGTGGGAGAATTTAAGTGAGAAAAAAACAACCTTCAGCTTAACAAAATAACAAAACAAAAGGCTTGTTTCCAAGCTTCTGCTCCCCAAACCAGTTCCAGGTTTGATGAAATGATCTTATGCAGATATAGCCACTCTAGTTATCTATTACAAGGCAATAAAATCTCATTCTGACTGGATCTTCAGCTGGTGCAAATCTACATCACTCCACCAACTAGAGCTATTTCATCTGGCTGAGAATTTGTTCTTCTTTGCAGTAAAAGCACTGAGGTCATTTCCAGATCTTACACAGTGTTGTAAAACTTAGAAAGATGCACTGGTTTTCCCACTCACTGTCAATAATACAGTAGCCTAAACCTCCCTCCAAATATGAAGAGAAGCAAATACATTTTTGACCAAATTGCTCCGTTGTAAAGGTTGTAGGCTGCCATAAAAATGATTAAGATCGTTTTAGCATACTTTGACTAAAGCCATTTTATACTTGACATGAAGGAGATCTTTTCTTCTCTTTTCTTCCTTTCTCTTTTCTTTCTGTAATAAAAGGCAGCATTGAATTTCAGCCCATCAAACCCCATCTTTGCAGTCATCCAGTCACAAATGCGTCAATGACAGATTTCCCAGGAGGCAGTGCAAAGTAACCTGAAATAATCTGATAGTTGGAAAAGCCACCTTAGCAAGACCTATTGCACCTTTTTACTACCAAGTCCAGCTGCCTTAGAAGCCAAAATTAGCCTCATCCCTTTTCTAGCCCCCATTGGTATCTGCGGGATGGGCAGTGGCCTGCAGATTAGGGTAGTCCTGAGTCAAAGTGGCCTTCAAGGCCTTCTAGATGGACAGAGCATGCAAAGGTCAATAAAACTATGTTTTTCTCTCAACCTCCTTGTTCTCCTTTCTGTTCTTCTAGTATGCAGAAATGAGTCCCTGAAATAATCAAGGATCTGGAGTCTTGACTTGTTCTCCCTTAAACAACAGTTTTTAAGCTCATCAGCACAGAGAACCAAGTGTTACATCCGGCCTCCAGTCCAGATGGGGCAGCGCACAGCTCCAAGAAGGTGGCTCCTGGCAGCTCCTTGTGCCACGCTGGGCAGAGTACAGGGTGTAAAGGTGCTCTAGCATTCTAGCAAAAGCTACCTTTAATTTAGATCTCCAAAGCTTCAGAGTTAAGCATGCCAAAGTCAAAAGTGTCAGTTGTCCCCTTTGCGGCCTCTGCACGTCTGTGAGTGCTCCCAGCCCCAGCCCTTCCACCCCATCTTGCCACGAAGATGGCAGATTGAGCTGCGATGCCCGGATGTTTGAATGTTTGACTGTGAAATATTTAACAATTTTATGAAACTTGACATGGGAGTAGATACAGGTGAAGAGATCCACTATAACACATGCAGATCCCATTCTCCCACCTTTGTAGTCTGAGATGTCAAAAGATAGAGAAGAAAGGACCAAAGCGACTTTGTGGTGGGCCCCCACCATGACATCCACTGCTCAGAGCCAACGGAACAGAAATTTGGAGGGGGGAGGAAGGGGAGAAGAAGAGTCTTCGCCCTTGATTCACACTATTATATCATCAGCATGGGCTCACAAAGCAAAATCTCTTGCTCTCGGTGTTACGCAGGAATAAATTAGGGGCAATTTAGCTGGTGCTACATCTTCCACACTGCTCCTCCCAGTCTGGCATTGGCAGCACTCAGGAACCTTGGGAGCTTTCCCAAGTGCTTAGCCCCGCATCCCTGGAGCCGCTCTGCCTTCCCTCTGGTGCTTCTCCTCTCTCTGCACACATATGCTCATCTCAAACACGGAAAAAAAAAAAAAAGAAAAACCAGGTTAACCTATCTGACACAACAGGGGCTGTTAACAGCCTGCTTTTCCTTTCATAACACCAGTCATTTCATTCACTGCCAGCAAGGAATACATCCAGGATGTGTCAAAATCCAACCTAGCTGGCCACATTGGAAAAGGGCAGTTATTACTGCAAACTCTATATACATTATTTATCAAATGAAATCTCTGCAGCAGGACTTCAATTCTTCCCCCCCCCCCCCTTCTCCCCCTGGCGTGAGATGAAAGAAGCTGTTTGCAGACTCCAACAGCTGGGTCAGAGCCGGCAGCAAGGCAGAGCCACTAGCGGCAGCCTGGGATGCAGCGCCTGGGTACTGGCCGGGGGAAGGACGGATGGATGAGGAGAAGGAAGAGGAGGCCGTACTACATAGGGAGGTTTTCCCTTGGGGAGGCAAAACTTGGCAATTCCCAACCCTTTACTTTTTTGATCTGCCTCCCCTGCTAAAAATGTCTTTTTTGTAACACTGCAGCCAAGTTTTTCTGTCATCTTCAATAGATGCGAGTTATTTGGGGCTGGGGGAGGTGTTGAAGTGTTGCAGAAGCTCGATTTCTGGAGAAAAACAAATAAGTAAAAAAAAAAGAAAAGCCCCCATCCATGACTAAACCCCATTACCATGCGCTGGGAGGCTGTGCAGCTCGTCACCTGGAGGTGGAGGGTCTTGTGTTGCAAGGGCAGGCTGTGGTTTCCAATGGCCAGGAGGAACTTAGCAAAAAGTACAACAGGAAGATTAATACAAGGTCTCATACTGGAGGCCTGCGGAGTTCAGACAGTGTGATCCCTGCTACTGCCTGCTGGGATGCATGTGCATACAAATCAGACTTAATGGGCATTTTTCCTTTAGTAATATCTTAAGGTGAGAAAAATGAGGATTTTTCCCACATAAAACAGCTTGAGGAGCCCTCAGCACGTGCCAGTCCATTTCAGCATGGAGTGGGCAAAAGTGCAAAAAATGCACCATACGAGCATTTCTTCGCCATCTGCCGGGTGATGACACCTGTAAATTCTTTGGGTCAGGGTGTAAGGGAATAGGCAACCCAAACAATAAGCTTTTTTTTTTTTTTTTTTTAAAAAAAGGATCTCCTTCTACGACCAGGTGACCCACCTAGTGGATGAGGGAAAGTTTGTGGACGTTCACTACTTAGAATTCAGCAAGGCCTTAGACACAGTCTCCCACTGCCTTCTCCTGGAGAAGCGGGCAGCTCACAGCTTAGCCAGGTATTCGCTGGGTGAAGAAGTGGCAGGATGGCCAGGCCCAGGAGTGGTGGTGAGCAGAGTTAAATCCAGCTGGTGACAGGTCCCAAGCGGTGTTCCCCAGGGGCCAGTGTTGGGGCCAGTCCTCTTTAATATCTTTATCCACGATCTGGATGAAATTTGCAGATGACACCAAGCTGGGAGGAAGAGTTGATCTACTTGAGGGTAGGAAGGCTCTACAGAGGGATCAGGACAGGCTGGATCGATGGGCTTGGGAGCAACTGTATGAGGCTCAACAAGGCCAAGCACTGGGTCCTGCACTTTGGTCACAACAACCCCATTCAGAGCTACAGGCCTAGGGCAGAGCAGCTGGAGAGCTGTGTGACAGAGAAGGACCTGGGGGTGTGTTTTGCCAATTGATGGGGATGGGGGGGAGCAATGGAAAGAACCAGACAGCAAAGGAAAAGAATGGTCTGATTTCGCTATTAATATTAAGGTAATAAAGAATGATACATTTAACAAAACAATAAGCTTACTGTGTGCTTGGTAGTAAGAAATAAGGACAAAATAAGCAAGATAATGTACCTAGCCGTTACTGTACTAGAAAGAGAATAGTGATTAAGAAAAAAATACATCACCAATTGCCTAAATACATTACCATCATCCAGATCTGCAATCACTGAGGAGCTGCTATTGCAGCGAGGATTTAGAGAACCTTCCCGGCAATTGGGAGGTCTTACATGGTGTGTCCACCTGTAAGTGAGGATTCCAAAGTCGTAGCAAGAGGGTCCAACTTTTATAGAGCCAAATCAAATCATGATAAGTTGCATTTATGATAGGGCTTATTTTCCCTATCATCCAGGATGAGGACTGGGCCAGAGCACAGGCCTCGGATTGGAGGATTCCCTTCAAGATAAAAAACAGCTCCACAAGAGCCTACAAAAGTTACAGTTTAATAAGCCTATGCGCAGGTTGACATAAACAGTCTGGCAGGCCTACATGCAAGTTAGTATAAGCAGCTCTACAGGAGAGTTTCATGTACTTCTACAAAGGCAGTGCCGTATTCATCTGTAAGTCAGCCCTGACTCGGGCCTGTTGTTCAGGCCCTAGCAGTTCAGGGTGTTGGTTGACAGTCGGCTGAACACGAGCCAGCAGTGTGTCCAGGTGGCCAAGAAGGCCAAGGGCCTCCTGGCTGGTATCAGGCACAGTGTAGCCAGCAGGAGCAGGGAAGGGATCGTCCCCCTGTGCTTGGCGCTGCTGAGGCCACCCCTTGAACACTGTGTTCAGTTTTGGGCCCCTCACTGCAGGAAGGACATTGAGGTGCTGGAGCATGTCCAGAGCAGGACAATGAAGCCGGTGAAGGGGCTGGAGCACAGACCTTACGAGGAGCGGCCGAGGGAGCCAGGGTCATTTAGCCTGGAGAAGAGGAGACCTTATCGCTCTCTACAACTACTTGAAAGGAGGTTGTAGTGAGGCAAGGGTCGATCTCTTCCTCAGAATAACTACCAAAAATAGTACAAGAGGAAATGGCCTCTAGCTGCGCCAGGGGAGGTTCAGGTTAGACATTAGGAAGAATTTCTACACAGAAAGAGTAGTTGAGCAAAAGGCTGCCCAGGGAAGTGGTGGAATCAGCGTCCCCAGCAGTGTTCAAGAAAAGTGTAGTTGAGGCACTTAGGGACATGAGCAGGGACACCCAGAGCAGGGGCACAGCGTGGCATCCAGGCAGGTTTGGAAGATCTCCAGAAAAGGAGACTCCACAGCCTCTCTGGGCAGCCTGTGCCAGGGCTCTGGCACCCTCAGGAAAGAAGTTCTTCCTCACATGGAAATGAAGCTGCCTGTGTTTGAACTTGTACCCGTTACCCCTTGTCCTGTCACTGGCCACCATTGAGAAGAAATTGGCCCCATCCTCTTTGCATTCTCCCCTCAGGTACTTGTACATGTTGATCAGATCTCCTCTCAATCTTCTCTTCTCCAGGCTAAACAGGCCCAGCTCACTTAGTCTTTCCTCATACGACAGATGCTCCAGTCCCTTCATCATCTTTGTGGCCCTACGCTGGATCCTCTCTAGAAGCTCCGCATCCTTCTTGTACCAGGGAGCCCAGAACTGCACCCAGTACTGCAGATGCAACCTCACCAGGGCTGATTCCCTCCCTTGACCTGCTGGCAACACTAATAATGATTCTATGATTTGACTTCAGGAGCAAGTGTTGCTTTTGTAAAAGCATTGAGAGTTGAGCAAAGTTGCTGGGAGCTGTACTCTGCTCAAGGCTCCCTGCCGCAATCCAGTAACTACGCTAACAGCCACAGCCAAAATAGCTATTTCCCCTTACCTGGTTTGCAGCGCCATTGCCTGCTTAAACACCATTGCATCGGTGTGAGTGTCAGTGATAAATCCAGCGTAGGGCAGAGAGGCAGTGGTGGGATATATCTCAATGATTTTGCAGTGCTTAGCCCCAAATACACCCAGCTTCTTGTAGCCTGCAATTTCACTGCATCCTCAAAGCAGCTTTGGACTTCGCTGTCTTTTTGACCAAGTGGTGCATTTGTGCTGTGTGCAATGGAAGGGATGGCAGTGTTTTGCTAGCAGCTGGATGGGAGCATCCAAGTGGAGCGATCCATGCCCACAGGATCCGTTACCCACCACAATTAATTATCGCAAGCACGGTGCCACAACCCAAGATAAAATCATATTTATTTTTGTGCTTACATTTTAGTTGCCACATAATTAAGTCCGGTGTTGCAATTAAAGATGATTTGAGAGTGTTTAACTCCACAATTCAATGTAATTGTCTCTAATTCTTCCTTGATGCCTTCAGCCTGTTCTCCACTGGGGCCATGCTCTGGCCCAGGGTGCAGGATCTGCTATCTCCGATCAAGCTGTTGATCCCTCCACCTCAGGATGGTAAAATCTCTAGGCAGTGGGAGTGGTATTTCAGAGGTCAGAAATGTGGCTTATGGTTTTAACACTGAAGGAGGCATCCTAGTGTTGTTGAATGACTTTGTTTTACTTCGAACATGTGCACAGGCATCAGAGCCACCAGGTCAAAAATTTGTGGGGAGAAAGCAGGGCAGGTCTGCAAAACTCACAGCAGCTCAGAATGTGGGTCTCCCCCCACAATATCCTGGGATCAGCTGGCTGGTACAGAAAGGCTTCAAGTTTTCTTCCTGGTTACCACATACTCAATTGCCACAACAGAAATTGCATCTTTGGCCTCATACATAGGCATATGACAGCTCAGTTCCTTCTTTGCAGGTGAATATGAGGCATTCGCTCTCTACCTGTTAATGCGTAAATGAAGTGGCATCACCCAGACCTTTGTATTAAGCCGATGGCTTCTTTCCTGTGAGAGCTCATAGAGCCTATTGATATATGCTGTGACAATTCAATAAAAGAATATATAATGAATGAAAGATATAGTGTAGGTTGCAATCAAAGGCACATGAATTACTAAGCCTGCAGAATTTACAGTCAGCCCAGGGAACCATAGATTTCTTCCTCCGTATAGAGTTAGAGAACATCATTAAAGCATTAAAAATATTTCATCCTTAAATACGAAATTAGTCAGGAGAACTAAAATCGTTACATCTCCAAGGGCCTCTCGGTGGCGGGTGTGAAGTGAGTCAGGTCGGTGTCTCTGGCAGGGTCTCTCACTGCGAGATGCTGTGTGCCCCTTGCAGGCTTTCAAAGGGAAGCCCACTTTTCACCCATGGAGACACACGTGTCCCCTACCTGGGCTGCCCACAGAAAGGCATCTGTACGTCTTGGCCCCTCCATTCCCGCTCCTGTGCCTCGGCTGCAGCCCTGCAACTGAGACAACTGACGAAATCTGAAGTGGGACAAGACACAACTGCCTTAAAATCAGGTTGGAGACCTCCAGGTGCAAAATAATGCCCATTTGCTGCTGCATCCTGCAAGAATGCTCCTCTATAGCTTGCTGCGCAGCATTAAGGACAAGTCCTGGTTCTTGTTCCAAATCTATTTGGCTTTCCAGTTTGCCATCTGCACCCAAAAAACCCCACCAACACCAAGCAACAAAACACAAGCAAACAAACACAGTGCTTGCTGTTTACCCAAAATGTTTACATTCAGGAATGTTTATATTCAGAAAAAGAGAACACAATGGATGCCTAAGTTTGAAAAACAGAAAGCAATACATACATGTACAATACACAGACACAGACATATATAAATATATATGTGTGCACGCACACACACACACACACACAATTAGGCATTCTGGGTAAGATGGCTTTTGCCAGACGCTAAACATTCATTTAGTTTTCACATTTTTTATCAGCTTTAAAAACATTTTGATACATCACATTTGACTGCAAAAACAGATGCTGTAATTTTTCAAGTGTATTTCAAGGCAGCTTTGTTTTGTTTTTAAACTAAAGCAGTTTGCCAAAGCTGCCGTGCACGCAGTTTCACATTTTTAACAGCCCCAAATCTACATTTCTGAGTATGCGGGAGAGCTGGCCCTCCCTTTCCTCCATGCTAGTCCTAACTGAATTGGGGCTTTTTGCCCATGGCTTACCCCAGGCGCCGGACAATCCCAATGCCAAATTTGCTCCAGCAAAATGCTCTCCTCAAAACCCACTGCTGTCACCCATGCGGGGACCAGGGAACATCACCTGCTCTTCTGCGCTAGTTTCTGGCATAGGCACAACTTAGGTTTGGCAAATTCCTATCTATAGGCAATTGAAAATAAATAATAAGCAATAAGAGGTCTATAGGACCACTATAAGCCGCTGCCAATGCGTGGAACGACTGCATCTCCCAGTATGGCTCCTTACAGCATTGCTCAGCACAAGTTTCCTCCCTGTGCGTCCTTCCTACTTCACCAAATTGCTTGCAAGTGCCATCCGTAAGCAAAAAGTAAAAATAGCAGAAAATATGTAATTAAGGTGGATGCACTGCATGATTTACTGGGGCTTTTCTACTTCTTCCTTGACTGGCCCATAAAACAAATCCAGGACAGAGAGAGGCTGTCAAAGAGTGGGAGACCTTTGCTGTGCTGCGTTTGGCAAAAGTACTCAAATATCTTTCTCGGTTTTGTTTCACTCGCCTTTTTAAGGAGCACTTTGCAAATTAAGTGCAGCAGATCAATTATTTCAGATTCCCCAAAGTTGAAGTGCTCAGACCTGCAAGTGTAGCTCCTGCCAAACTTTAATTTGAACTTTAATTCAAATAGGCATGTTTCTAGGGGATCACAGGAGAAAAAAAAAAAGGTGGAACAAGAAAAAGCAGCAATATTTCTTTTAGCAATTGGAAAGCTGTGCTCTCCAAAGCATACTGGGCCTCTTTGAGTGCAATTCCTACCTAGCTGAAGAATAAAATTAAAAATTGCACAGCAGCCCAGTGCCTGGGCTTTGCCAGCAAGCAAATTCAGTTAAAAAAAAAAAAAGGAAGTGAAAAAATAAAAATAAGAAACTCTAAAGGAAAGGAAAGAAGAGGCAGCACAAGAGGGGAGAGAGGTGATGACAGCCTCCACGCAGGACCCAAGAAACTGCTTGCAGTTTACATCCATCTGCTCTTTTCCATGAAACAATACCAGAAATGTTTTGCTTTCCCCACTTACCCAGAGTCATATGCTAGAGAGAATATATATATAAAAATTCCTTAACAATTTTGCCACTGGCAGATGAACCATTTCCAACATCACCTGCAAGAGGAAAGCCTGCACCCAGATAGGAAATCACAGTGCTCCCCCTCCAGCAGTGCCATGGCCTGTCCTTTCCAAACGGATGAGTTCCGAGTCCCTTGGGAAAATCCAAATCATGTACACCAGGAGTGCATGATGAAGAGCCTTGGCCCACATGGGACCAGACTGAAAACCTGGCAGGTTGTGGGGCCATCAGCCCAAGCCTCCCTCTCACCCAGATGCTGCAAAGAAGTCAGAGATTAACAGGGATTTATCACCCAAACCACCCAAGGCGGATTACAGGAAACTAAGCTGCATCCCTGGGTTGGTCAGACCTATGCTGAAAGCCAGGCACGATTTTTCCCTCTGCCCAAAACTGGACTTGCTCCTGTCCATCGAGCAGCATGTGGCCACTTCAGCTACAGAGGCCAGCGTGCTGTGGTTCACCTCCTGGGTCCCCTCTCACTCACACCGGGCACAGAGGTTTGCTTTAGTGCCCTGTGCCTTTGTTCGATGATTTCCAGTACTATTTAATTTCTCAGCCAGAACTTTTCTGCAGGGAATTTCCCATTCCCTGGACTTCTCCTGAACTGCAGCAAGCTTCACGGAGGTTGTTCAGTGCCGGGGAAGAGGAGGAGAGCTCCGAATTTCTGGTGGAAACTTCTCCACTGCCGTAATGAGGTCCACACCATCAGGTTACGCCCGTTCCTTGAGAATTGCTAGGAGATGAAGTCAGACAAAGCACCCAAATCAACAGAGGAAGATTTGTTTGTTTTTATTTTTTCCTTCCATAACCCTGTTTATAATAATAAAAAAGAGAGGAAATGTCTGGGAATGACATTTCTTCTGAAAACCCTCACGTAGAATGCAACCAGCTGGCACTGGCCTCTTTGCCTGCAAGTGGTGGGACACGGCTGAGCTGGTGGGGAGCTCTGGCACTTGCTCCCAGATGGTGCCTCCGAGCCATCAGCAGTAGCTCTCGGGATGCTCTCCTCCTTGGGGCCACTGGTGAGTCTCGCTTAGCATCCTGTGGTCTGCTGGCGGCTGCTGCAGTGAACATTTTGATAATGAGGTTCAGGTGAATTCTCCCATCACATAAATGTCTTTTTTTTTTCCCCCATCAGTCAGTTAGCTGCAAACTATCCCACCTGCTTAGAGTCATTAGTGAGAAAGCTCTGTCATGCATCTGCTCTCTCTGTTTTATCGACTCACTCACCTCTTGTCCCTTGTACTGTCAGTCTTCCCCTTTCTATATCAGCCTTTCATCTACCTGGATTCCTTCCCCCTCATTTCCTCAGCCGGGAAGCTCTGGCTGTGCTTGTAAACAGGCTCTTGCACTTCTGCAGAGCCAGATTGAGTTTTGCTCCAAAGAGTGGAGTAGGAGGGGTTGTATTCCCATATCTAAGCCGCTGCTGCTGTAATCCTTGCTTGCTTTGAAGCACTAGTCTGGCTCTGCAGCCCTGGCTTAAAGCCACAATTACTTCCCCTCCTAATGCTGAAAAGCAGGGAGAGAGGCCAAAGAGCCACAATTAGCCTCTAAAGGATATCAGTCAATCAAAGGCAGCGAGAGCTAATTAGTCCCCAGGTAATGGCTGGCAGTTGTAATGGAGGGGAGCAGGGGGAAGCACAGGGACAAGAAGTTTCTTTCCAGGTCAAGTCTGGCTATGGAAGAGCTGCTGGAGACCCCAGAAGACAGATGAGGCTTTTGGGGGGAGGTCTTTGAACACAGTGCCCCCTGCAAACCATGACTGCAGCACTGCTATCACATCAGCAGCAGTGATTTATTATGCAAGGCACCACCATAACCTGTGGGGACTGGTAGGGGGGACAAACCAATGCGGCCAGACCCCTCAGTTTCAGGGCATCCCTCCCATGGGAGAGATCAGTGGGATTACATAGTCTGTCCTCAAACAAGTGTTGGGAACAGGAGAGGAGCCAGGTTACTCTCCTACCAGGCACCTGCTTCCTCTTGGTGCTGCTTTTTCCTTTGCCTCCACTTTCAGCAAGACCTCACAAAGGAGAAGCTTGGGACAACAACAAGCAAACCAGGCTACTTTCCTCTATGCAGACACCACTAATGGGATGGAGGAAACTTGGCTTTATATCAGGACTTAGTGCTTGTCAGTGCTCGCAGCTGAGGCCAGTTAACCCCAGGGTCACCTAACGAGAGTGCATCCCACCTTCAGCACTGCCTCTCATTGTCCTCTCTGGGCATCCCCTTGCTTCCTTCCTCTGTGAATACAACCAGGGCTCCTGCAGAGAGTGGAGGGAAAAGAACATGTCACTCCACTTTGGAAGTGTTTCCATTTTTCTTGTTTTTCCTCAAAAAAAAAAAAAAAAAAGAGGGAGAGCCTACTAAAGGAGTCCCAGGAGTCTGCTCAGAAGAAGCAGGTATTAAGCATAGAGCCAGGAACAGAAGTGCAGCAGAAACATTGCAGTAATATGGGATAATAGCCCTATAAATGCTGAGAGGTGGCTGAATAGCTGTATTTTCTGGAGTGCCAGTATTGTGCCAGTACTGTAGGAGATAAACCAGTAAACAAATATTTTCATTTAGCAGTGGGGAAAAGATGAGTGGGGATGTACTCCCCAGGGAAGCAGAGAGAAGGTATAGTGCAGTGGGAGTAATTAGTAATAGGGGGCAATTTCCCAAGATTATGGTACTGGCACGTCCAAACAAAGTCAGAATCTGAGAGCAGCCCAGAGTGTGAATCAGCAGGTGAACTGCAGCTGAGAAACATGCTGTATCTTCTCTAAACGCTGGGAATTTGATAATCCACAACGTGGACACTCTGACAGGGACAAGGAAAAGCTGGTTCCCAAGACTCCTTCAGAACCTGCAACCAGCTGTCCCAGAGGAAGATGACAGCTGTAACCAGCAGAGGTGGCAATTTTTACCTCTTGGCCCACACACATATTGGTTCTTCAAGGAAACTCTCATCCTTTTGGATCAACCCAACAGAAACCAGTTCAAGGTTTTATGCTCTTAACCTGTGTAGTCCCATGCACTTTCTTATAATCTTCTAGCCTGTATTGATGCTGAAGCCTTTTATACTCCAAATGCAGAGTTATTAAAGCCATTCATGAATTAAAGCCAGATAATCCAGGAACAACCATAACCTGTCTGTGGTTACATATGCCTAAAACACACCTTTGAGGAGCCTGGGTAAAATTTGGGGTGATGCACGTAGGAGCTCTTCAGTTCTCTGATTCTTTTTCATTTTGTTATTGGTACTGTAAAGCATGCCTAATGTTTATATGTCTAATGTGTTTAAAATGTGTAATGTAATACACATGTAGTGTGTCTAACATTTCTTTTGCTTTGGTGGTGCTGGGGAGGCAGAACAGCACAGTCTGGAGAAGCCCATGTCTAGATCTGATCCTCCCTCAGGGCTACGAAGACACCTGAGTTACTCTAGTGAAAACGGTGCTGTAAAACTCTGTTTGATTGCCCATAGTACTGGAAAGCACTGACCTCCAAATGATTGCCCATAATTCCACTGACTCTGGTTGCTCTTGCAGAAGACAGTGCTAAAAATACATAGGTGCTTTGCATTTCTATTGTGTTGGCTAACAAAGAACCGTGAAGCACGCTCTGGCATTCATTAAACCAAGTCTTACAAACCCAGTGCAGGTAAAGAGCCACAAACACTGTAATTTACATTCCCTAATAACACGCAGTGGAGAATCCAGCCATACATTTCCTGCTACTAGCCTGAATTATTTAATTATCTGTCCCTATCCCGAAGCAGTGCTAGTGCTCAGCTATGAGTGCGGGCAGCAGCCCTGGCCCCTGCAGCTCTTGCCTAGCCTCTGAGTAGTCGTGCCCCAGCAATCCCGCTTCAACTACAACTTAACCATCCAATGCCAAGCAAATACAGGGCAAACTGATTGGGCACTGGTAAGCGGCAGGCGAGCTATTCAATCTCATTCTGTCTCTGCTGTGCTGCAAATAATGAAAGTCCTCGGGCTCACAGACACAACCTCACCTGTCTATCAGCTTTATCCTCTCTGATAGATAAGGTGGAAATTCTTCATAGCAAGCTGGTTGGTGTTAACTATCGGTCAGCACACAATAGTCCAACAAGAGTAATGGGGCCAAATCCATCTCTAGTAGAACTGTACTGACACCGGTGATTTTAGACTGGAGATAAACGTGGCCCTCAGAGTCTGGATTACCACCTGGAGGCTCCAAATCGATAACAAAATGAAAAGTTGTTTTGTTCCAATTCAGGACAACTTTAACCCATAATCCAGAGTGCAGGCAGGAGGCAAAACCACTTTAGCAAGAGAGATTTGTCTGCTCAGAGCATAAACCTAAACAAGCTTAAGACTGCATGGTATAATTTAATGGTGTTTAACATTGAAGTTGCTGTTCCTATAGCTACTGAAGGAAGCTTAGCAACCCAGCACTCCGTTTCTGGGGCATGGAAATGCTGTCTGAGATAGCCTAAGGAGAGCATGAGGATGTGTCATCATCACCCATGCATTAACCTATCTTACCCTCACGCACTGTACTGTTATTGCACTGAAAGCAGATCCCACAAGGAGTGTTTCTGCTCAAAAAACAGGTACTTGATGCTATCTAATTACCAAATGACCCATTTTTCTTCAAAAAAGTACTAACAGAAAGAATCAGTCTGCTTCACTGTTTGAGAGCTGAATCCTCTCAAGATGCAGGTTAGAAGTTAGGGCCTGTGCAGGTACATCCCATAGATATTGACCCACCTGCCAGTGCAGTTAAAAGCCCAATGGCATCTATAAAGGAACCCATGCCCACAGGGATAACTAATCTAGTTGCTGGGGAGACAGGACTGTTGTTCCAACAGCTGGGACCAGGGGAACTGAGCTGGCCTGATGTGCTGCAAGATGTTTTTCAATTAATCTCCTAGATGAGGGTCCTTGGGTTAGGACGCAAAGGGCCAAGCTGTCAGTGTCCAGAAAGCCACTCTGTTCTCTGGGCATCTGTGGGCTCAGCTCAGGGTTGATTTAGCCTCCTCCCTGACACCTAAGACAGCAAGACCAGGTCAAGTCTGCCCTGAATATGTCTCTGGACATCTAGCCCCAATCTAGCCCTGTCTAATGTGAGTGTAGCCCCAGTGTTTCAAGGCTAACATCACACATACACTTTATCTTCTTTGTTCTCAGATCCTCCTTGGCTGACCAAGACTGGCTTAGAAGGCTTTTTACCAAGAAAATGGGGACTGACAAGGAAAACCCAGTCCTGAGAAATGTGCTCATCACCTTCAACTTGTTACTGCTAGGCGCCATTCTCAAGCCTTTTGAGTGCCGACTAGAAGTGACAACAGAGGCAACCAAGAGGCCAGTGATGGATGAGGAAGGCAATGTTGCCAACTGCAGCCCAGCCATCAAAGAGCAGCCCATGGTCTTTCACCACATCTACAACATCAACGTCCCCCTGGACAGCTGCTGTTCCTCAATATTCAAGTCTTCGGCAGAGGAGGTGAGTTCAGAAGACGACAGGATGGCGGAGTATGCAGAGACCTCAGACAGCGAGAGCCAGGTCACCTTCACCCACAGGATAAACTTCCCCAAGCAGGCCTGCAAGTGCTCCACCTCCTTCCCGTCCATGCAGGATCTGCTGAGCAGAATTGAGATGCTGGAGAGGGAGGTCTCCATTCTCCGGGACCAATGCAACTCCAATTGCTGCCAAGAAAATGCAGCCACAGGTAGTAATGTGATCCTGTTAGATCTTGGTGGGGACTAAGGGCTCAAGCAAAAGAAAGGAGGAATTAACACAGGCTAGTGATAGCACCTGGTAGCCATCATGTTTACCCATGGTGCCATGGCCACCTTTGCTCAGGCCACTCCATTAGGAAGGCCTGACTTCATTAGAAAGAAGCCTAGCTTTGATCCTCTGAGGCAGGAAAGCTCCCAGGAGAGGGATTCGGTAGCTCAAGCACCCAGGCTGGTGGGGCGCAGCAGATGATCTCCCTGACCCCTCTATTCCTTACCAATCCTGATTAGAGATCCATAACTTCTCACAGGACAGGGAGGAGAGAGGCATCTCCTATTTCCTAAGGTTTCCCTGAGCTGAAGGTAGCACTGCAGGAGGCAGCAATAAACAACTTCTTCATCTTCTCTGTAGGAAGAGTGAATAGATCTGAAAATCGGAGCTAAAAAAAATAAATACAGGGAATAACTTCTGTTGCCATGAAAGACATAAACAAAACCTATAATGCAGGCACAAAACTATCAACAGGATACTTCAACTGAATAATAATAGGTAAGCTTTATGAAGATTTCTGTGAGTCCTCCATTACAGTTACTCTTTCAAAAGACACAGTTCAGTTCCTCTTTTCTACAAGGCTGTTCTTCAGAGCCTGGGAAATAGTCTGTTGTTATAATGAGATGGGTTATGAAAGGTTTGGTTTACAGACTGAATTTCAATAGTGTGGGAGCTAGCACACAGATGTTTTTCTGTACATCTCAGAGATCTTCATAAGAGCGATGTTCCACACAGCGTTATCTACTTGTCCTCTCAGTCAACCCAGCCCCTTCCAGGGTCTTGGCAGGAGTGGATGTTGTAACGAAACGGCGGTGGGCTCTTTTCAGGGAGGAACAGTCGAGTAAGTTCCTTGAGCTGAACAAGGCCAGGCATGCAGTGCCTTTTGCCCAGTAGGGAAACTGCTCTTCAGGCACAAAACAACAACAGGGTGAAGGAAAAATCAAAAGCAAACCTTTACTACCCAAGGCTCAGTGCATTTTTTTAAGTTTTGCAGCTATTAGTGTGATTTTTCCAGTGGCCTTCGGGCAGACTCCTCTGTTAATGACATGTTAAAATAAAAATGACATGACTCAGATCAACAGTGTCAGGGGTCGGAGAGTTAGAGCAAGGGTTGGGGTGGGAACAAATGGGAACCTACGCGCTCAGGAGTGGTTCAGAGTGACGACTGTGCAGCAGATGGAGGTCAATACAATCCAAGTAATGAACTTAACCGTTGCCTCTGCCTGATGTGGTTATCAGCTGCATTAAGTAGAACTAAAATGGAAAACCCCCAACTATGCCTTTGCTGTACCATAAAACTGGAAGTAAAAAAGTAAAATCAAGTAGGAAATGCAGCAGGGAAAACGTTTTAGAGGAGCTCATTTGAAGCTCTGATAGTCCTATTTGGGTTATTTGCAACATATGTAGATGGTTCCATTAAACATTTATCACTCAGTGGAGCCTCCCCTCCAATTGCAGATGCACACTGAAGTAAATCTGGAGTAATTTCATACATTTTCCTGAAGTAGCTTTCATTTCTCTGCACTGCAAATAAGATCAGGAACCCTACCCTGCAGCCTGAAACATTTCCCCAGAGAAAGCTTCTATATTCCAGCTTCCATTTTTCTCTTTTGATAACTTAACTAGAGGCTGAGATCTGAACAAAATCACATTGCCATTCCCACGATTTGCAGTCAATATGGGAAATAGCCTACAACATAATCCAAAAAGGCCTTTGTGGCCCACCCATTTTACAGGAGTGTATGATCCAGGCATACCTGGAGAGCGCCTTACGGGGCCCATACCACAGCAGAAGGTGCCACAATGAAACCGTGGCCTTGGGTCTTTAAGTGTATGAAGGAGAAAAGCAGTAAAAATTAGCGAGGGAGAGTTAGCATTGTTGGTGCAAGTCTTAAGCCAAGCAAGCCTTAAGCCAAGCAAGCCTTAAGCCTTAAGTTGGTGTTAGTCTTCTTAGCAAAACAGAGATGCATTGGCCATGTCAGGCTGAGGGTAGCCAGGCTCCCCTTCCCTTTGCTCGCAGTGCCAGGCTGCAAGACAGAACACAGGCTTTGATCAATTTTGGCCACATGGCTGCCTCAGGTTTCAACCCCACCTTCATTAGGCTGCTCTGTGGTGTGGGGTGGAGGTGAGGGAGGAGACACCTTCCGGTGCTGGTATGGTCTTTGGGCGAGAAGCACTGCATGTCCCCACCTGCAGAAGGAAACCATCAGAAGATGGGGAGGGTTCAATAGGAGCCTGTGAAAATTGTGGCTGGGGACGGAGAAGTTGGCATAGGGAAGGATTTTTCCCTAGTGAAGAGCTGAACCAGGGAGCTCTTCACTTCTGCTCACGGGGTTTCTCCTAGCCTTTCCCCAGTGGTGTTTTTGGATGCGTTGGATGGGGAGGGAGAGCGGGCTCTGATGGGCGGCTCTGCGTGGTCTCAGGGCAGCTGGATTTCCTGCCGCCCTGCAGCGGGCACGGCAACTTCAGCCTGGCAGCGTGTGGCTGCGTCTGCGATGAGGGCTGGGTGGGCAGCAACTGCTCGGAGCCCCGCTGCCCTGGGGGCTGCTCACACCGCGGTGCCTGCGTCGAGGGCCAGTGCATCTGTGACGGCGGCTATGGCGGCGATGACTGCTCCGAGCGCCGTTGCCCTGCCGCCTGCCGTGACCGAGGCCTCTGCGTGGACGGTGCCTGCCTCTGCGAGGAGGGCTTTGCCGGCGATGACTGCAGCTGGCCCCATTGCCCCAACTCCTGCAGCGGCCGTGGCGCCTGCCTCCAGGGACTCTGTGCCTGCGAGGACGGCTACGCAGCACCTGACTGCTCCACAGGTAGGGGCCTGGCATGCGTGGCCACCATTTCACATCCCCTCCCTTTGCAGTGGTGGCCATTTTGCATTCAACATTGTTCCGCTCACTCCTCTGTCCTTCCCTGCCAGTGGCACCACCAGAAAACCTGCGTGTGGCTGGTGTGGGCGATGACAGTGTGGAGCTGGTGTGGGATGGCCCAGCGGCAGCGGCAGAGTTCGCGGTCTCCTATGAGCCAGCGGGACCTGGGGGCGGCCGGCTGGAGCAGCGGGTGCCCGGTGACTGGAGAGCAGTGACCATTCGATCACTGGAGCCTGGTGTTACCTACAACCTCAGCATCTACGCCATTGTTGGCAACGTCCGCGGTGCCCCTGCCACTGCCAAGGTGACAACCCGTAAGTACACCAGTGGCCAGTAAGACCCTCATAGAAAATGCTGTGGTGTTTTGGCGTATTATTGACGTGGCTAGTTCCCTTCCCCATTACGAGCTGGCTCCCCACAACATTTGGAGAGGGGGGATATCGACAAGCATTATGAGGAGGGAAAATGGGAATATCAAGCTGCAATGGTGACATATGAACAGGATGCTCTGAAATAAAGACATAGGGAGGGCATGGAGAGAGCATCCAGCCACCTCAAATGCTTGCAAACCCATCATCTGCTCCATTCAGGTGGGATGGTCGAGTGCTGTGGAGCAGGTTGCTGCCGTGCTGCCTTCCTGAGTGATATATTCCCTAAAAGCAAACCCAAGGGTTCATTGAAGTGGGGGAATCCCAGGACAGCCGGGCCAGGAACAGGGAGAGGGGACTGGGAAGCCACAGCCTCATTGCTCACCACCCCGGTGCTCCCTTCCAGACCTTGCCACGCCACAGGGGCTGAAGTTCAAGACCATCACCGAGACAACTGCTGAGGTGCAGTGGGAGCCCTTCTCCTTCCCCTTTGATGGCTGGGAAATCAGCTTCATCCCCAAGGTAACACTGACAGCACTGGTGGCCCTCAATGCAATAGCTTCAACACGGGCTGCCCTAAAGGCTTGTCCCTTCCTCTTCCTCTTCTTCTTTCCCACCCCTTCTTTCTGCACATCGAGCTACTTTAAGGAGTCAAGATTTAACTGAAAAACCCTTAGGTTGCAGATGGCAACCTTCAACAACCTACAGTCACACGCACAGATAATTCCTGCCTTAGAATTTTAATTGCAGCGATGAACAGGTAGGATTTGTGCCAGAAAAGATGAAAGGATGAAAATGTTGCCCTAAATACTGCGTATTTTCTATGCATGATAACAAAAATTGTATGTCAAGTATTTCATCTATATTCATAATTTCTACACCATTTATCCATAAGTATAGCTTCAATTGTATATGGACCGTCTTTACAAGAGCATTCAAACCCCAGCAGTAGAAGAAATGCTGATTAAGGGCTCAATTATGCCATTTTCATTTGTACAATATTCTCAGTGGAGTAAAAGGCAGCTCTGGGCAGCAGGGAATGGCAGAACCTGGCCCTAAAGTTTTAAAAGCTCTTAACTGTAAAGGTACAATTAGAAACACTACAAAATGAGGGCCCAATTGCTTTAAATAGCTCATTCGCCACTTTGCTTTCCAAAAACGTTGGAAGGATCTCACTGTAATTTTCGACCAACACAGAAAATTTTCTCCAAAGTTGAAGTTCGTACATTGCCGTTATAAACTCTGAGGTAATTTTATCTACTGTAGGAATAAAATACTAAACAATAAGCCCACGTAATGGAAAGGTCATCAGCACTTTCAGTTTAGCAGCAAAAACTAGCATATCATTAAAATGTTTCACTGATATTCATGAATTAATCTTTACAGGGCGCCCATGAAGCAGATAAGTGGTTATCTAGGCATTTTAAGGGAACACCGTGGTGGAAGTGAGCTTCTCTCCTGGGTTATTTCTTTATTAAAGCCAATCTCCACTCTCCAGCAGCTGCATGGACCTGACTGTAAGGATCCCAGGGACCAGGTCCCCCACAAGAAAAGCAAAATAAAAATACAAGCACCTTCTTCCCACACCTTTGGCTTCATAATAGCTGTCCTTTTCCTTTGTCTTGACCGTTTCAGCCTGTCTCAAAACACTTTTTTCAGGCCAAATTTGTCTGAACTTTAAATGATGGGCAAAGGTCCTCTTAAAGCTGTCAAACTAACTGAAGCACTTCAGCATTAAAACAAGGAAATCAAGTGCAAAAGGATAGGTTTTCTGGGGTGCAGGATTTCAGGAGGAACAAATTGATGTAGCTCGTGAGGTGTTTTAAGTGTGTTGGTATCGGTCAATGAAGTGCTTGTTCCTGCATTGCAAGGCTTAATCCCTTTTGGACAGCCACAACCCGCTGCTGAAATTGTCTTATATCATGCCAGCTTTCCTGCTAAAATAAGACAGAGGGTGCTGTCTTTTCACTCCCCTGGAAGCAAAGCTGTCCTGGGCAGACATCAAACTGACCCACTTCTTTTCATTACCCCACCCCTAATAAAAGCAAAAGGTAGTGAAAGAGTGGGCAGCCGGAAAAAACAGGGGAAAGGCAGAACAAAAAATCCAACAACACAGAGCTTTGTGGTACAGAGAATGGCTTTGTGCAATCGTAGAGCTCAGGGTGAAAAGACGAAGCAGTGAAAGATATAGGATAGAAAATTAGGGAGGGTAAAATGGCAATTTAGGGGTAAAATGGAAGATTTCCTATTTAAATGAGAACAGAGATGAATATGAATTGAAAGCTATGTGCAAAGATTTGTTTAGTATATTATTAGAGAACACAGCAGAGAGAAAAGATCCAATGTCCAAACATTGGCAGAAAAGCTGACATTTGCAATTGCTTAAAGACTTACATTTTTCAGAGCAAAAATATAAAGTATAATGAATTTAATAAAGATACTTAAAAAGCAGTGCATGCCAAAATGAAGACCTTACAGTTTTATATCATATACAAACTGCAGGAGGCTGCTGGCACCAGAATAGCAGCTGCAGAGGCAAAGGGAATCTAGCCCAGGCTCCAATTTTATCACCTTGTCTCTTCTAGAGGCAATTAGCTGGCAACGTACACACAGACGGCAAAATACTGCACAGGGGGGGAAAAAAACAGGGGATGGGGAAGGATTTCTCAGACCAAAAACTTGGATGCTTGCTGCTTCGTGGGTGCCAGATTTGTGCAAGTCCATGAGCCCAGGTGGGAAGTGGCAGGCACTGGAGTTGGGCCCTTCCCCATAAGAGGGTGCTCCTGAACCCTGTTGGGTCCCCACGTGTGAATGCCAGCAGTGCCTCACCACCCTCTCCTGCTCTTGCACGTCTGTTCAGTGTTGCTAATCGCCGTCGCTCGTTTGTCCCTGGCAGAACAACGAAGGCGGTGTGATTGCGCAGCTCCCCAGCAGCGTCACCACCTTCAACCAGACGGGCCTGAAGCCGGGTGAGGAGTACACGGTCACTGTGGTGGCCCTCAAGGAGCAAGCGAGGAGCCCCCCTGCGTCTGACAGCGTCTCCACCTGTGAGTGAGCCCGCCTCTCATGTGCCCAGCTTCCCGAAATAAGAGCCTGGTTACTTCCCCCGATTGCAGAAGAAACACTCACGTCTGGCATTACTCCAGCAGGGGTAAAACTAGTGAAACTTGTCTTAAGCAGAGATTTTTTTTTTAATTCCTGAAAAGGACACTGGTTTAGGGTTCTCTGAAGGCTTGAAATGATTGTTTTGATCACCTCCCTATGTGCCCTCTCTACTAGCAGTAATTGGCAATCCTACATTTACTAGATTGTTGCAAATAGTCCCAGAAGTGATCTTCCTGACCATGCCATGGTCAGGAAAGCCAACAGTGCTCTATACAAGCACATAATAATCCCAGAAATCACAGACCTCCTACACTGAACTCAGTTCCAAGCACAAAACCCGCTAGCCAGCTAAGCTGGGGCCACAAAATCTGCCAACACCAGGTAGTTAGAGCATCATGAAAAGATGGTTTCCTTCAGTCAAACAGCCTGAATTGTGCAGGCTTAGCCAAACAGCCTGAATGCCAGAGGTGCATCTCAGCAACAGCTTTTTCATGTAGTATTTTGTCACACTCCCTCTCAAATTCCTCCTGGCACAGAGGAAACCATGACGCGGTTAATGGGGTTGTGATTAAAGGTAGTGGTCAGCTATTATTAGATATATAAATAAATTCTTTTTCTAACATAAATCTTACCGGAGGCACATTTCAGTGTGTGGACATGCCCAAGAAACATCTCTATAGAAATACTGCCTAATTAAATAACAGAGAGATTAAAATTCCCACCTGCATTTGTGTTGCTAAATGCCCCCTACTCCCACCAAATCAGTCAAATCAGGCAGTGGGACACATAGCCAGAAATAGCATCGTCTCCCCTCCTAAATCATTTATTTGGCTGGTCACTTGTCCACCCCATTGACAAGATGAAATTCAGCAAGGGCCCAGGAACTGGGTCCTTTCCTTGCTGGAGGAAATCTGGGGATGGGCACAACACATAGCCACCATGCAGAAGAGGCTCTCCATGCCAGAACTGCTGCAATCTGACTCGGCAGTCAGGCAGACAGCTACCTCTACCCAAGGTGCTACAAATGCAAACAGCATTTAAATAGCTCCTGGAAGGTTATAACGAGGTGGTGTTCTCTTCAGGCTGCTAATTTGAAGCTTACTAGAGGCAGGGTCTGTCTCTGAGCCTGCCGAGAGCATGACAGAGCAAAGGGGAGGGTTTAGCCACCCGCCACAACCCTTGGCAGCTCCGTGCGGATTTTTGTTTCCTTGACACATTCCTATCCTACTGCTTTGCCTCTGTGCTTAGCCCCATGTGGCTTAACAGAGACATCTCCTGGTCAAGCAAAATCTTCCTTTCCCTTTCCTGAAAAGAAGGGAAAAAAATAGAAGAGTTCTAATACTTCAAGCTCAGTGATTTACCTTTGTAAAGAAGTGCAGGTAGTCAGGCAGGATCCTAGCTCTTCACTCCAGAAGGCATCCAGCACTATCCTATTTGCTATAGGTTTGCCCCTAGCATTCTTCTTTTCTCTCAACATCTTGTGCTGCGTGGTGGGATCAAGCAGGGAAGGAGTGATTTCATGCCATGCAACTTCCCAACAACTTGTGAGCACCATCTCAGTGATGGGGGAATTGAAGATTAAAGGGGGACCTGGAGCTGGCTGTGCTGGACTTCAGGCTCCTATCCCATCACTTTGCTCCCCAAATATGATGGTTTCCAGTACTCCTTAGTTTTCCATTGCAGTTTCTTTCCCACATCTCACATCTACTGCTCCAAATTACCCCACACTTATTTCCTAAACCTCTCTCTTGCCTAGCCAGGCAGTTTTCCCCTGGGATCTTCCCACCCTGAGATACAGCACATATTTATTATGAAATGACATTTTTATTATATATAATGTATGAGCTGTACTTGCATTCAGAATAACCTGAATTACAAGACCAGTGTGGTTTTTTTTTCCTTACCTTGGCATCATATAAGCTGTCACAAGTGCAAGAAACCACCATGCAATGGAAATGTGGAAAACTGACCAGAATGTAAGTCATAAAACTGTCTGCCCAGCAGGTTGTGTATGTTAATATACATGTTACATGAGCAATAGCCAAGTATTTTCCTCCTTTCAGTTGCTAAAACAGTTAAGGTTGGAGGTGACATTGGTCTCAAAGCATTACTTGACTAACTCTGAACCCACGTTTTTCAGACCTTTAGTTTTAGGAGATGCCAGGAAAGATTGTACTTCTCTAAAAAAAGCTAGAAGATTATAATAGTCTCATGGAAGTCTGAGGCCAAGAAGCAAGAAGTGAAGAAATAAAAAGAGAAAAAGCATCTCTCGGGCAATGCCCAGCATGAACACTTCAACTAAAATCCCTTTTTTTCAAGAGATTTGGTCAACATTTAAAGTATTGTCATTTCCTGCTCATTCTAAAGAGCCACAGAAGGAGTTGCCATTTTCTCCTCTCTTCTCCACACTAATACCTCAAAAACTGTCACATTATTAAGAGCTGGCTAGCTCCTGGATCTTGAAGCTAAAATACAAACCAGGAATTGGCAGCAGAGCAGGAACACTTCTAGAGATGCACCTGATTTCTTGATCACTTGAATCAGTTCTCGGCCCCACAGTTTTTAACACATTGTCAATGCCTTTCAAAAGACATAAAATCATTGTCATACATTTTGCCAATGATAGAAAGGCTAGCAAAAGAGTAAGTCAAGTGGAAGGGAATCATCAGTAAAGAACAGTTTGAACGGCTTGAAGAGCTGGGCATGCAAAAACTGTGTGTATTTTAACACACCCCAAACCATGAGTATTCATCTAGAAACAAAGAACATGGACCACAGTCAGATGTAGAGGTTTTGTCTGGGAGATTCT
>NW_010578766.1:653066-681195 GCF_000705375.1 Tinamus guttatus
TAGCAGGTACTGATGGGAGAGCTTCTGGGTCCTGATCTGGTGTCCACAGCTCAAAAAGAGAGGCAGATAAAGCAAAGAGCGCTCAGAGAATAGCCATGATGTTGGATTAAAAATCTGGGAAGCTCAACAGGAGCCAATCCCATGGGCACCTTGGCAAGGCCCAGCTGATCATCTCTGTGACATTAGGGTGCTGCTGCTCCTCTCTCCATGTCCCCCTTCCTGACCGCTGCCTGTACGTCTCCTCTCCAGTGATTGATGGTCCAACCCAGATCCTGGTGCGGGACGTCTCTGACACTGTGGCCTTCGTGGAGGGGACGCCGCCGCGCGCCAAGGTGGACACCATCCTGCTGCAGTACGGGCTGGTGAACGGGGGGGGAGGGAAGACCACCTCCCGCCTGCAGCCCCCGCTGAGCCAGTACTCCCTGCAGGCCCTGCGCCCGGGCTCCCGCTATGAGGTGGCTGTCAGCGGCCTGCGAGGCACCAATGAGAGTGACGCCGCCCTCACCCACTTCACCACAGGTAGCCGCACGTGGACCGATTTGCTAGTTTTTGAACTCAGCATCTAAATACCTTTCATCCCCCTGAGAAGGGAGCAGGAAACGCCCCCAGCTGGCTCTCTGGAGCCTGACCAAACCCAGGTGTGGGGACTATGATGCACTGACACCCACCCGGCTTTGCTATCGAGCACACATCCCCAGCCTCCATGAGATTCTGTCTTGTGACATCTCTTGAAATAGGTTCGCTGCACAGTGACTCACTTTGTGAGCTCTGCTCTGCACATCTCCAGGGTATATATGGCTCAGGCTAAGGATTATTCCTCCCTAGCAGACCTGGCAATAGTTGCCTGTACATTTTGCCTGCAGTACAGCAGCAATTATCAAAACTTAAAAGGTTCAACCCCAGCTAGTGCTTCTGTCTGCAAGCATTTGTTTGCCTATTCTAATTACAATCTGTTTGTGAGGATTAAAAACTCATCCCCGCTCTGCAGAGCATAAACACTGCAGCACAGGCTGGGATGTCCATGGTGGAGGTTGGACTGCAGCACCTTTAGCGACCTCGTGGAGCGGAGCCAGTGGCACTCCGCAGGCATCGCCGCTGCAGGAACACACCTTGCAAGGGGAGGCACGCGCTGCTGCCGGCTGCAGATGGGCTGGCCTTTAATGAGGGTGTGCATTTGCACAGCTGGATCCAAACCAAGGTTGTGCCAGACTGCCTGCACTATGGCAAGATCCTTTCCCCCTCCCCGCAACGCAAATGAGCTGAAGTTTCATCTGATACAACAGAAGGACGTAGTAGCACAAGGATAACGACCAAGTTAAGATTCAGGTCCAAATTAAGGCGTCTCAGACACCATAACAAAGCAAGTCAATAGGGGAAGTGAGAGATCCAGCTCACACTGAAACAGGATACTGCCAGCTTGTCAGCTGAAGCGTTCTCTGTCCATCACCCACTACTTGCTCAGCTCCATTCCCCTCTATGTCCTGTGCCCCATGGAGATCTTTCTCATTGCCCTGGGCACCTCAGACTACTCCAGATGCCAGTGTTTAGGTGACCGGATCAAATACCTGAATTGAGGTGTCAGTCAGTAGGTGAGTCCCACCTTGCCCACCTCCTATCACAGCATCCAGCTGCCTGCAGGTTCTCATGGGTGCAAAGTCCCAGCCAGCAGCACGTCCAGCCCATCCTCCCACCAGCTTCAAAATCCCTCAAACCTCTCTCCAGCCTGGAGCCCAAGGCCATGCTTTAAAAAACAGACGCCAGAAGACACCTGTAGATAAGCAGGCAATTTTCAAATGCACCTAAACTGTGAAAAATGTGGTTCTTTGAGAAAAATCAGAGCCCTTTAGGCACGAGAGGCCTCATTTTAAAAAGATGGTCCCTCCTGTCAGAGATGAGGCAGGTGCTTTGCCTGAGAAATCTGCAGCTAAGCGCCTGAAAGCAACACAGTTAAAAATGTGGTTACCTTATTTTATATCTGATATGAACACTCTAACTGGTCAGTAAAACTTTAATTAATGTTGAGCCTGCAGATAGCTACCAGGTTTAATTTACCATGCCATAAAGGAGGAGGTAGAGAGCATATTTCAGTACTATTTTATGGTATATAAATTACCTGTCATGTATATTACTCGTGGATACTCGGCTCCCATTACAATAACTGTAGTGCATGAATTGTGTGTGTATATATATATCTCTATATAGCTATATATTTATTATGAGAATTTCGCTGCAATTGATTTGCTGAGTTGGCCTTCCTTGCTTTATTTCTAAGAGACAACATAAAAAATCCTTCTGTAAAATCCTGATCCAGTAAAGAACAGTAATTACTCCTGCCTCCTAGCATTCAACAACAGCCAGATCCTGTCTTGTAGTGATGCCTACAGACATGCAGCCTGCAGGAGAGATGCATTGTGCAAATCTGAGCAGATATGGTACACAGCCTTAGCAGTGCTCAGGCACACAGCACAGCATCAGTCAGAGCAATGTCTGAACGTGAATGAGTCCATAAAGAAGCTCAAGGTCTTCCAAGATATCCCATCAAAATTCACAGCAGCTCTATTCAGTGCTTTACTGATACAGAGCTTTTTTCCACCCTCTGACACATAGTGCCTCAGTTTCCCCTGCTGCAAATTGGAATAACAAATTTCTTCTATAAATAACATGCTGTTATTTATAGGAGGTAACTCACAGAGCGGCGCTGTGACTGCCTCGGTGTTGCACCGAGCCCTGCTGAGCCGCTGCCTCTGTCCCTTGTGTTGCGCAGAAATCGATGCCCCCAAGAACGTGCGCGTGGGAGCCCGGACAGCAGCCAGCCTTGAGCTCGCCTGGGACAACAGCGAGGCCGAGGTGCACAGCTACCGCGTGGTCTACAGCACCCTGGCCGGGGAGCAGTACCACGAAGTACTGGTGCCCCGCGACAGTGGTCCGACGACCAGAGCCACCCTCGCAGGTAGGCTCCCTCCTCCTGTGCAGGGCAGATTTGGGTGGCAGAAGCCCTGCACTGGATCTCCCATGGGTCCCACCAAGTGTGCAGGGCATCCCAGCTAGAGTTGCCAGGAAGCAAAGGGAGAAATGGGGCAATGAAAGTGGTTTAGGTGGCTCTCAAACAATATTACTTTCCTCTCTTTCCTTACCCCTCAGGAAAGTAGCATTTTTGTGGTCCAGACAGACTTGACCAGGTAGCTGGCTGTTGCACATCCCAAAGCACTGTCTATCTAAGCACAGAAGAAATCCGAGAGTCACTTTAATGGGAAAGAGCCCCAAAACCTACTGAGCATGAGGAAGCTGGGATCCCCAAGTTCATTACCCTTTGCTAAATCTGGCATTCTATGCTGTTTGAATCAGGGATCACATTTTTTTTGTAGGTCTCGTAGGCGTTGCATCATTCAGGGTAGCACATGGATGCCACTCGGAGCATGGGCAGGAAAGTTGCAAACACCCTTTTCAGAAACACCATGAAAAACAACACTATTTTTTTTCCCCACCTATAACTATTTGCATGCCAGACCTGCACTTTCAGTGGCATCTGGGGCTACGAAATGGTTCACAAACATGAAAAAAAAAAAGGCAGTAATTGAGCTTTGCACTCACCTAGTTCTGCAGTGCGCGCCACCACATTTTCAATGTGACACAGCGGCATTTCTCTTTGCTCTCCTGGCACCTTCCCAGCCCAGAAAGGGTCCAACCACTGGATTGGTTGGGAATTTCCCCATGCATCGGTCATACGGATCTACAAAAACAAGTCTGAGTGAAGATTATAAAACAAAAGCTGCCCGTGATGGACAGTGATAGATATCAGTGACATTTAGGCACTGCAGAGGCTGGAATTACACGCCGTGCTCCAGACACTTTCCTGCTGCTGCCAGTCTTAGACAGTGTTAAGCAAAATCTCCCTGGACCTTGTTAACAACATGATCATAGATAGTGCTGTCCTTTAGTGCTCTCTGTAATGACTCTATTCCCTTCGGTATTTAGCTGCTCTTCCATTACATGCCTCAACTCCAGAGACACAGAGGTTTAATCAGTTGCTGTAACTGATTTTTATACAGTGTTTGTTTTCCATCATCATCATCATCATCATCATCAAAGTGCACTGCTGCTTGCTCCCAGGGTACTGTACAGTAAACAAACACAATTCTAGTTACAGCAGAGAAATACCATCCAGCTAAAAGAAAAATCACTTACATTTCACTTGAAGGCCGCTGTTTTCCTGCCGCTGGCACTAGCAGCTGTTTAGCAGTTCCGCAGCAGCCAGCCAGCACAGAGGTGGAAAGCAGCGGTAGCACAACTCATCCTCTGAGCCTGGTGTCTAGAGGCCACCCACAACTCATTGCATCCCAGACGTGGGACGAAGGGAAGCCCCGGAAGGATGGCAGCAGACACAGGCAGCTCGGTCGGGTACCTGGGAGCTGGTGCTGAGCTCCGAGGCACCTCTCCTAGGATGCAAATCTCCCCTCACTCGGCGGAGATGCAAAAGCAGGGCTGGAGTTTTGTAAGCCGAACTACAGCAGCTGCCCTCAGTCAGCCCTGTCCGGCAGACCCTGCCTGGGGACTCCTCACCCTGTGGTCAGCTCTCCTGGCCCACACTCAACAGTGCTCAAAATCCCACCCAGAAGCCGGCATAGCCATTGCACTGGGGGTGCACAAGCCCCTGGGCACTCCAATGGTCTCTCTCTCAGCACCCCCGTTCCCACCTGGCCCTCTCCTGGGAGACTGTCACCATTTATGTGACCCAGTGGTGCAGACCACCATCTCCAGCACCCACAGGCCAAAAGCAAGTGCTGACGCCTTTTGCTGGCTCCATTTGCTGATTTTGCCTCGCCAAGAAAGGCATCGAGCAGAGCCAAGAAGAATTCTGGGTTTAAAGAGGAAGCAAACCTTAGTTTACCCCATAAATCTCTCTTGAAATCAGAGAAGGCACATTAAAAATACCAGCAATCTTTCCCTGCCCAAAACGTCTAGGGGAGAAGAGATGTCATTTTGCATCTTCCTGTTCATTTTTTTTCTCCCCCACTGAACCAATTCCCTTCTCTCAGATGACTTTCCCCCTTTTCAGCAGACTTTTATTATTTAGAGGGTAGGAGCAAAGGACAAAGTCTGTGAAACCACCAGCCTTTTTTTCAAAGCACCTGCCGAGGTGCCCAGGGGCCAATCCCTGCTCCAAGCTCTCCTCTTGGCCTGCGCTACCACCAGGCACTTTGGCAAGAGGGACAGAGCAGCAGATGAAGGCATCCCTTGCCCTCATCATCCCTTCACAGGGAAGGTGCAGGTGGTGTCCGGTGCCAGAGCGTGCTAATTCCCAAATCCTCTGCAGAGGAGCGTGGAACTTGTCCCTAACTCCATCTCTGTGGATGTTCCACCTCAGAGGGGGATTTATTTTCAGTGCTTGTTTTGCAGAGGCCTTTGAGGGGAAGCCGGCAACCTGCTTCTTGCACAGACACGAGCCTGGCACGCAGTCTTAAAATTGCTGTTGGGCTTGCAGGGTGATGCTGCCTCGAGGGTGAAGGCAGAGCAGGAAGCACAGATTTGCTGGCGTGGAGCTTTTCTGCAGGTGATCCCCTGCCCAACTACCATGCTCCCTTTTTTTCTGCAATAGGAAAAAACCCTGTTATCCTTCCAGCAGCAGCCAACAAGAGAAAATCTCATGCAACAGGCACTTGGGCTTTTCGTGCACCACACAAGGCAGCAGGAAGGGGCAGCATTAGGGTGAGGCTCCCGTGTTACGGCAGGGACGTCTATGTGCAGACGAGCTTTGCTCTGCCAGTGGGTTTTTGTAGCTTTTTCTGGCCGATAGGAAAGATCAATAATGTGCAGGCAGGAGAGAAATAAAGTCATCAGGAGCCAAACAGAAGTGACAGGCAAACCCAGGAGATACTCTGCTAAGAGAAAAATGATCAGCAATAGGTGCTCAGGAAATTAGCTAGATTAGTTACATTTCCATCTCCCTTGAGACAGGAATTGCAGAGTATGTCAACCACAAAGAACATGTTTGATTCAGCTCCCAGGAAGACTGTGCCGTTATTAATTAATGTGCATTTCATTTACCCCGCATAATTTTTTTAAGAAGCCAACCCCGTGACAATATTTGATGTTGAATTACTTTGGAATTCAACAATATAGTTTCTTCATCATTCCTATCTCAGCTTGCTCTCACTCACAGACACAATTTCTGCCTCAATGCAGGCAGTTATAGTAGATCTCAGCAACAACTTTTTTTTTTTCTTTTCTGTCAGAATTATCCAATTTCCCTGGCTAGAGGTATACACAGGGCTTTTAAAAAAGAGCCGGCACTTTCCTCTCGAAAGACACAACCTGCACAGAGACTTCCCAGCCACTAGGAACACAACTCATCTCTTCTACTGGCAATTTCACTGCCTTAGCAGAGTCTTGGCAGTGGCGGCAATGTGCACCTGGAAACACAACCCCAAGTCGGAGCAGAAGGATGCCAAAATGTTTTGGCCCTATAGCCAAAATGAAAGAAGTGTTTGCACATGTGCTCCTACTCCAGGGCTTTCTGCTTATGGTAGTCCGTGCATTTTTTAGAGATCAATCATCCACCCACTCCTCCAAAACCTTCTGCAAAGCCCTTTCTCATCTCAGTGGCAGGGGCTGTTTCTGGCAGCTAGCACGTAGGTCCCCTGGGCACTGAAACTGTTGCTTTCAAGCCGTCTCTGAAAACATTGCCTAATGCTCTTTCGAGCATCTCTTGAGCTGCTCAGTGATGACTAGACAGAGCTATCACAACATGCTTGCTAACAAAGGGGGAGTGGGGAGCTCAGAGCCTAGCAGCAGCACGCTGTGCACTGCTCTCACTGCTCTCTCTGTGTCTCGCTTGTGCTTCCTGGTAGATCTGGTGCCAGGGACTGAGTACGGCATTGGGATATCAGCCATCATGGACAACCAGCAGAGTGTGCCAGCCACCATGAATGCCAGGACAGGTAAGTTTTCTGCACTATGGCAAATCACGAGCCAATATCACTCAGAGCAAATCCCTCCTCCCACCAAGCATGCCAAATGTAGCACTTGGAGCATAGCTCCTTCATGGCAAGGTACTGGCTGTCCTTACCACCCTTCCCACAAAGTGTTGGTCATCCACTCAGTATGGCTTGTGCTTAGGTACATGTGTTTGCACCACCTAGCTCCCAAACTGCCAGACTCTTCCACCCAACCCTTACCTGCCTTCCCCATAGAGCTCGACAGCCCTCGGGACCTCCTGGTGACAGCCTCCACAGAGACATCCATCTCCCTGGCCTGGACAAAGGCCAGTGGGCCCATCGACCACTACCGCATCACCTTCACTCCAGCCTCGGGGATGGCCTCCGAAGTGACGGTGCCCCGAGACAGGTCACAGCTCACTCTCTCAGACCTGGAGCCCGGGACAGAGTACACCATCTCGATCATAGCCGAGCGGGGACGCCAGCAGAGCCTGGAATCCACTGTGGATGCATTCACAGGTACAGAAGGGCAAACTGATCCAGGGCCAAGCATGGCATGGTCCACCACGCTGGTGCCTCTGCCAGGCGGATACATCTCTAGCACAGCAACTGGTGGGATAGCAAAGGGGACGAGAACAATGGTAAGGTGGCAGTTCATCCACATGAGAGCAGGTCCATTGACCTCAGAAGTGGGACAACCTAGGGGCCCAGCAGGTTCTCATAACTCTTACTATCAGCATTCAACACACCTGCTTTGTGGGTGGCTCCCATAAGGAAGAGGCAGGGGAGGAGGGAATCACCAACCTGCACTGTCCTCTGTAGTCAGGGTGTCCTATTTGCATGTAACAAGGAGAAAACAAGCCTTGAGAGGTCTTAACAAGCTTCTCTGCATGAAAGTCCTACACAGAGTCCCATCATCCATCATACAGCACCGGGGAGGGAGTTTGTTAGCAGAGCTGAGTGCCAGTTATGCCTCTTGATCTCAACACAGTTTTGGACCAAGATGAGCCCAGAACTGGTGTTTTGCTACATCTGTTGGGTATTTTCTGAACTAGAGACAGGATACTGTAGTTTGATCATACTAAGTGTGATTCAGGGGCCAGGATCTGCAGATGATCATCTTGCAGACAGCGATGTTCTGACACTGCTACGTCTGAACTGTTGATCAATATGATCCTTGGATGGACACATATTCCCAGTTGTAACCACCTCACAGTAGCAGGTTTGCATCTCCCCCTCTCTGGCTTTCAGGAGTCCGGCCCATCACACAGCTGCACTTCTCTCACGTGACATCCTCCAGCGTGAACATCACCTGGAGCGACCCATCACCACCAGCCGACCGGCTCATCCTACAGTATAGCCCACAGGACAAGGAAGAGGCCCAGCAGCTCACACTGGACGGCACCAGGAGACACGCCAGCCTGACGGGGCTGCGGCCAGCCACTGAGTACCAAGTGTCACTGGTGGCTGTGCATGGCACAATTAGCTCAGAGCCCATCGTGGGCTCTATAACTACAGGTAACGCACCACCCTCACACAAGGCTGAGGGCTCCTCAGCTCGATTCAAAGAGGGGCTTAAGGGGGACGTTTTTATTGAAGCCAGCAGCCTAAGCTGGAGTTGACGAGGCAATTTGTTTTCATGCAGAAGCAGTTATACTTAGGAAACATTTTGTGGGATTTACTGTAGGTTGAAATCCTATTTTGTAAGCTTCATGACCACATCTCCTGCTTCAGGCTTCCCTAGATGCTGAGCACATATACCATTTCATCTCACTTTTGTCTTTGGCTCTTCTTTGTCATGGCAACAGAATCTAAAATAATGCCAGTGGATTAAGTATTTTATCTCCCCATAATCCCTGAAACCCCACCTCAGCCAAAAGACATATTTGTTATTCAGCTTATGTTTCAAAATCCCCTTAAAACCGGAATCATCTCCCATGCTTAGCTACAGAAATCACAACCACACACAGCAGGGCTACCATCAGGGCTAGAACCCGAGCCAAGTGGGGAAGCAGGGGGCAGCTACATCAATGGCCTTAGCCACCATCAGCACTAATATCATATCACAGGCAGTCCAAGCTACCTCATACAGCTGTGCTAGTCCTGCAGCCCTGGCCACTGAAACTGGAATGGACCTTATGTGGTGTTGGCTGCCCAAGTTCTAAGCCAATGGCAGCTTTCTGCACTAGTAAAGGAAGTCTGACAGGAATATCTACCTCTAATAACTTTGTGTCCTCCTCCGTCTTGTCCAGGGATCGACGCTCCAAAGGACCTCAGGGTAGGAAATGTGACCCAGGACTCCATGATTGTCTACTGGAGCCCTCCCATTGCCACTTTTGATCACTACAGATTATCGTACCAGGCCTCCGAAGGTAACAGCCTAGCCGGTTCTTGCATGTCCTCTGCACTATACTGCTACGGACCCCTCCTGGCTGCCTCCATCCCCATCTGGAAACAAGGCACCAAGTCTCCCTACCCAGAGGGAGCCCCCTGGCATCCCTACACAGTGGTGCCTGCAGGTGCAAAACTTCACTTTGTCCACCTAGCACCAGGCTCCAAGGGATGCCTGGCTTTGCCCTCCCCTACTGAGCATTCCCTGCAGACCCAGGAAGGGACAAGGCAAGCAGTGCCATGATCCCAAACCTCTTCCTCTGCTCCCACAGGGAGAACAGACACCACCGCAATCCCCAGAGATGCCACCGAGTACACCCTGCTCCGCCTGCAGCCCGCTACCGAGTACGAGATCACCATGAAGAGCGTGCGGGGTCGCGAGGAGAGCGAGCTGGCCTCCCTCACTGCACACACAGGTGGGAAGGAGGTTGACAACAATATGACAAACCATGTCCATTCCCTGACCGGTCCTGGAAGCTGCACACTCACATTGGCACCATCTGTGAGGCGTGAAGGACACCCAGACCCAACGGTTGGGTGTCTTTGCAGTCACAGCTCCATTAAATGTCCATAAGAAGGCTGTGTCAGATCCCTGACACAGAGAAGTAAACATCTGCGAGAATTAAAACTCTCCTATCCCCAGACTATTGTCAACATCCTCAGTGAAAGGCTCTTGAGATCCTAAAAATATGCTAAAATAACAGGCTGCATGCCAGGAAAACCCTGGAAAAACCCAGCCCAGATAACAGACCAGTGCAAAATGCTGACACTTTTGATATTCAGAAAGGCCAGACGTAACTCTCCATTATTATACCTATGCCTGACCAGCATGAACCAGGGCTAGATCAGAAGACAACCTGGAGTTCGTAATTCAGAGCCCAGATGCTCTTCACACCTCTGATTTGCCGAATCTCTCTTTCCTGTGCAGCCATGGATGCCCCCTTGGGTGTCACTGCCACGAATATCACCCCCACCGAGGCCCTGCTGCAGTGGAACCCACCGCTGTCCGATGTGGAGAACTACATCATTGTCCTCACCCACTACAGAGGTATACAGAAATCTTCGTGTTTGTCTGTGCCAGCTACCTGTGAGATTTGCCAGGGACTTTACTGCAGCTTAATTCCATTAGAAACGAAAAACAAGACCATGCTTCAGACCAAACACCATGACCACAGCTAAGCTGCCAAACAATTACATTGTTGATACACCATGGTACATCAGGGAGCAGCATGAGCATCAACAATGTAATTGCTTTTGCTCATAAGATGATATCCTTCAACAAATTTCAGAGAAACAGACAAAACAGCCTAACTCATCTTCTCTGCCTTTCAGTTGCAGGAGAAACAATTCTTGTGGATGGAGTCAACCAGGAGTACCAGCTGACCAACCTTCTCCCCAGTACTACCTACACAGTCACCATGTATGCTACCAATGGGCCTTTCACCAGCCAGACCATCAGCACCAACTTTACAACTCGTATGTAAAATAACTTCTTCCACTCCCAACTGTTACATGCCTTTAGTCATTTATCCATCCAAGGAAAAGAAGCCAGAAAGGCTGAGCCATCAGAGCTTGTTATGTACATGTGGCTGTAGATGTTACAGTGTACCAAAAGGACACCCAAATAGTATGGTTTGGGCTTGGCACAGGAACTGAATTAAAATTACAACAAGTACAAACCATCATTTTCATAGGATTTTTTTTTTCAATATCCATCCATCTTTTTCTTTGATTTCCTAAGAAGAGAAGATCCCCAAATCAGGTCTTTTCCTTGCCTAGAGCCAAAATGCAGAGGAGCATTTGAATCCATTTAGATTCCAAGAAGCTTAACAGAAGCTGTACTAGGTTGCAGAGCCATTACTCTTCAGAGAGAGTGCAGGCAGAGGAGCACATTTAGAGTGTTTGCAGAGCTTTGTCCCAGGCTGGGGATGGGTGGTCTGGTCTGCCTACTTAGGATGAACTTTTGGCTATAGCACAGAGTTGTGAGTGTGGATCCCAGGTAATTGAGTTGGGGAGCTGCTTATATCAGAGTGAGGAGGTTTTATGAGTGTGTGTGAAATTGCACTTCCCTGGGTGCCCATCTACCCTTGCAGTTTTGGACCCTCCGACAAATCTGACTGCAAGCGAAGTCACCCGACGGAGCGCCCTTCTGTCCTGGATGCCTCCAGTGGGGGAGATTGAGAATTACATCATGACCTACAGATCAACTGATGGAAGCCGGAAGGTGAGTCCTCTCAAAGAATGAAGCTCATCAAGTCAGAGAAGAACATGACAGTGGGGGAAGTGAGCAGGAAAAATCTAATAAGGCAAAAGAGCAATGCTGCTTAATTCAGGAAGACTTAAGAAGAGCAGACACTATTTCTCTATAAGCAATATTTACTTCGGATAAACTACTGAAAAAGCACAAAGAGAATGCCTAGGGCAAATTTTTGTGCACACCTGCAAGTCAGGACAAAGAGGGTATATCTGGAAAGTTTGAAGGAACAGTGAAAATTCAGATCCTTTGAAAACACAAGCAAGTGGAGGCAGGAGAAAATTAGCTGGCAAACAGAGCAACTAGAGATGGTATTTGGCCTTTTTGCAAATAGATAGATAGAGACAGCTAATTAATCCTGCAATACAATATATTTGATTATTTAAGGAGTGTGCCCATACTTGCCTGTCTGGAAGAACTGCTCCAAACTATCAGAAATAAGTAACTGCAAATTGTCTCTTTTCTTTGCCAGCATGACTTGCTCAGAGTGACCAAAGGATAACATTTTTGCAGAAAGAGTTCAATATAGTGCTATGTGGCATTGGCTGAAGACCAGGAAAAATAATGTGACAGGAATTAACAGAGCCGAAACTGGCCAATAATCAGGTTTGGCCATCTCTGCTCCATACAGTGCTAGGGCAACCTGTCATGCCCTATATTGAGTGCATTTAGATCCCAGTCAAGAGTCAGTAAATAAACACACTGATTGCAAACATATATATCTCCAGGAAAAAGAATTCAGCTTTGTGTCCAAACCAACTTTCTCTGTCTCATCCAAACCACTCCAAAAAGCTCTATAAGTTATATATGTCCATGGACATAATGCTGGTTTTCTGCATTAGTCTGAAGTCCGTCTTAAGCAATCTGAGCCTTTTCAACATCATATCACATTCTATGAATGCCTAGGAATAATGCCTAATGACACAGCCCGCCATATTCCCTGGCCATATTGCATCAGTCCTCCCTCTGGCTGGTGTTTGAAGAGTGTGATCTCAGTTCCTCAGCCTCACTGAACTGCTGGTAAAATGGGAGTGATGAAATCTATCTGCAAAATGGAAGGCTGAGGACTGAGTTTGTGAGTGTACATAAGTGCCCTCAGTCAGACACCAAAGGTGGTAACAGCTTTTAGCTCCCTTCTGTAGTCACTAGCTCCTTAGGCTCCCCATTGCTTTTCTCATCTGTTGCTCTTGGTATCTGCCTCCTCCTGGGACCCACGTACAGGAGCTGATTGTGGATGCCGAAGACACCTGGATCCGCCTGGAGGGCCTTTCGGAGACAACAGAGTACACCGTGCGCCTGCAGGCTGCCCAAAACGCCGTGCGGAGCGGCTTCACCTCCACCACCTTCACCACAGGTGAGCACTCAGACAGGTGGCCATGAAGCCACGCGGGCCTAGCTGTGCTGCTGGCAACACAAACTGCTGTTACGGACAGGAATACTCCTGTATTGACCGGGGAGAAACCCATTTGGTTGCCCCGCTTTGTAGACAAGGTCTGATCTCTTACAGTTATGAAGCAGATGCAGTTCCATCAGCATCAGCAGAGTCACAGCAAAGTGGAGTCAGCATGACGACATGACTGTGTTGCCACTAATTTTATGTCCATCTGGTTGCAATATTCCCCTCTCTGCCAACTGTACAGAAATCATGATCTGCTAAGGCAAAGAGGATTGTTTCCTTTGTAAATTAAATGGTTGGTATCCAACAGCCACTGTAACCCTTACAGACAGAGCACTTAGCTAGTAAGACTGAAAAATGCATGAAAATGTCATTATTGCCCCATTCTTTGCAAGCATAGAGACCATGAAAAGCATGTAGTCCCTGCTCTGTTTGAAAAGCCTTGCAAGACCACTTACACATAGTGACTTTTGTTCTGAGCCAAATCTAATTACATTTCTCCTGGATTTCAAAACGAAAAAAGAAGCCTAAAGATGATATCCATTCCCCTGCACTGAAAGTCATCTCCTCTCTACTTGGAGAGTTCAATTTGGAACCACTGTGGACACACTTCTCCGTTCTGGGTACATGCAAAGGTTTTTTTCACCTGCTTTTAAGAGATAATAGAAACTATTTATGTCAATAAAAAGGAAAAGACTCTTCTAATGTTTCTATAGAATGGGCTTTCCTGTTATTCTCACCTCTTATGTTGGCACATAAAGCTAGTACAGTTCAAGCAGGTGATGGAAAAATGTGTGTAATCTTTGAAGTGGCACTGGAGTCAGCGATGAAATTGCACAAAGTTGTATTCTTAGCTAGCATAAAACAGGGAAAAAAAAGCCACTGACGGCAGGCAATGAGAGCATTGTTTCTATTAAACAAAAATTGTATACCTTGACAGTGTTTGAGATGCTATTGCCAGCTGATGCATCCTAATGCATCATCTGAACACAAGTCTAATTTGTTTTGAAGGTGAACATTAGCAGGAAACCATTTTCTCCCCATCTATCCTATATATCTATGAAACAGAAGCATTCAGGAACCACCACTAAGGCAAAGCAATCCTCAGCCAGAGTCTCTTAGCTAGGAAACAGGGTCTTGCATTCAATTAACTCTGACAGCATATTTGGGTGCTTTGCAAGGAGGAGGAGTGTGTTTGAGGAGGAGAAAAACCCAGGCTTAATTTAAAAGCTTTGCTTCCTTATGTGCACAGTACATTATCCCATGGTTCTTTCATTCTTTCTGATATATCAATAGTTCTGCCTCTTTGTCTCATGTTTGCATAAGATTCTTGGGGAACTGTATACAGATGGGACAAAAGGAAGAAATAGATACAGTATTTATAATTTATAGTGGTTGGAAATGTCTTTCAAGGTCTGCTTGACTTTTAAAGATATGAATGTAAATTAAGAAACAAGTAATCTCTGCAGAGCTCAGGGGAGTCTGAAGCGGCTGTCTTCTTTGATACAATTTTCATTGTTTAACACTAGAAAGTGCAAACACCATCTCACTAGACGTTACGTTACAGACCATAGAGACAGGAAAGAAAAGTGGGGGGTTCTTCAATCTTTGGACAAAGTGACAACCATTGACTCTTTACATCGCAAGGGTTTGAAGAGTGGCAGGGAATATACCCAAATGGAAGATAATGCAGGGGATGAACCATTGCCTTGCCACCCTACCGCGTGTCTCACATTTGTGATGCATGCCCACAGCTTTCCATTCACACCCTTTGAAGGTGCAATTGCAACCATTCTTGCAGATTGTTATTAGACATTGCTCAACACAGAACTCATTTACCCTCCATCCAGATGCACCAGCAGTGACAAAAAGATACAAATCTCCCTTTTGTGCTAGATGAGAAAGAAAATGAAGCTAGAGTTAGACTCTCAGTGTTGCTGAAACACGCTGAGAATTTGTGGTTAAGACTTGCTGCAGTTTAGACCCTCAAATGACGATGTGTCTTTATTAGAAGACAATTGGAAGGTGGCCACGAGCTCAGGCTACCTCGGTCTAACAGGGACAGAGTCCCATCCCAGGGACTCTTGTGTTTAGTCCCACAGGTGCCCAATTCCTGCTCAGCTTACCAGCTGCAGTCTGTCTAGTGTAAATCTGCCTGTGGAGTCAGTGAAGCCACAGTACTTGGGTAGAATTAGAGATACTGAGAGGAGAACAGGTTTTGGTACTTTGCAGCAGTCCAGATATGCTGCTGACAGCTGAAACCCCAGGGTTTCAGAGGCTATCCAAAAACATTTTCCAAGAAGTGACGTTTCTCATCATTCACAGTTATGTTATCATGCACCTTTCTGGTAAGGGACACTTGAGAGATTAATTTATATATGCTACACATTTCGTTCATTAAATTCTCCAGTGCCTTTGACCAAGATTCATAGTTAGCATTGCCTTCCAGAATAGCTTTGGACACAAAGTTAGACTGTTCCTGGATTGTAACCAGCTGGGGCTGAAGCTGGCCTCTGTGGCACATGGGAAGGGGTCCTCCCTGCCTAAGCTCTGCTTCTTCCATTTCACAGGCGGTCGCGTCTTTGCTAATCCTCAGGACTGCGCCCAGCACCTGCTGAATGGTGACACGCTGAGCGGGGTTTACACCATCTCCGTCAACGGCGACCTTGGCCAGAAGGTGCAGGTGTACTGCGACATGGCCACGGACGGAGGCGGCTGGATTGTAAGTAGCTGTGCACAGCTACAACCCAAACGGGGCCCTTCCCCTGCACCTTCCTAAGGCCCCTTCTTTCACAAAGGCAATGCCACCCCTTCAGCAAGGGAGGTGGCAAGAGAGGCAGGGTCACACAGCAAAGCATTCACCTGCAACCTGCAATGATTTTTAAGGCCAGAAGGAGCAAGAGCAAGCAGGCAGGGTGAAACATCTGGCATACTGGATATCACTTTACCCTTTTGCCTTCACTTCATGCTGTGGGCTGGCACAAGAGCACAAAAGGAAGAAGTTACCAAACCTGCCTTTTCCTTGCATATTGGCTACCCTCTCAATCCTTAGGCTCTCTTCTGACCACATGAGCAACATCTTTCATGAGGGCACAACCCGCCCCTAAAGAGGCAGGGTGGTTGCTCACCCACACTGGTTGGCAGAGCATGTCCCATCTGCCCACCCTGAGCCTGGGCTCTGGGCTGCCCTCCAGTGTCACAGCCATGGCCACCCACCACCCTCCACATGAAAAACAACAGAAAACATGGCCCAGTCCATGGCTCGTGTAATGGACACTCCATCAAGCAGCACAATCACCCCAGCTTTATCTCAGAGGCACCTGTGCAGTGGAACCAGAGAGATGGTTCCATAACAGTGAATGCTCCCTCCTGCACCAGCATGGTTTTCCTAAACCTTGTCCACACCAAGGATGGAGCAGGCCACATCCTATTTACCTGAAGAGCTCAGAAGATAACTCAGCAGAGGAGCAGAGCCACAAGCCGTGCAAAGGCACTGAGTGTGGTGTGCCCATGGCAAACGGAGGCAGCTGGCTGCCCCATCCAGCAGAGCTGCCAGGCACAGCAAAGCACTGCACCGAGCAGGATCAGAACAGGCTTAGCACTGCATTTCCCGTGCCACAGGGAGCAGCACTAATAGTTACACTTGGAGAAATGTTCTTTGATTTATTTGACATGTTTGCTGTGCTTTTAGGGAGCAAAATCTTGAAGCTAGAATTGATTTATTGTTCTATAAATGAAATTAATAGCTAGTAGCTTTCAAAGTGAATGATTCATATTTACTCTTTGCAATTGGAAGGTGTCAGGCATGAACCATATTGGATCCACACAGGAGCATTTTAGAGGCAAATACCCATTTTGCTGTCAAATTGCAAAATCACAGCTCAACTTGACTTAGATGGACAGGCAACTTAAGTAAAGAGTGCTCTGGCACTTTGATTTTACTTGTATTACAAGCACTCACTTGTATGTATTACACAAAGTTCCAGCAGATGTCGAAAGGAAAAAAAACAATAATAAGTGATTTCTAGCACAAGTCTTTTTACAAATTTTCCTGTATCTATTTCTACTCCAAAACACCCCCTCGGCTATCAGACTGGAGGGTTTACAGAAGGAACCAGCTAAGTGCAGAATCACATGCTAGAAAACTAGAATCACCATGTCTGGGGGCAAGCAAAAAGTTTGAAGGCTGGTTCCTTGACTCTGTCCTACTATAACACTGGTTTTCTGAGGATATCATTAAATATCTTTTCTGTTTATTCATCTGCACATCTGCAGCCTCACACAGCTGCAATTAACATTAACTGAAAGAGCATTGCATTTTTCTGCCTCGAAAGGCACTACGCAAGGGCAATATATTCCCTCATTTTTTGGTAGCCCAAGGCCTAGCTAGGCCATCAGCCTTCCATTTTTCACCCCTGCAGGTATTCCAGAGGCGGCAGAATGGGCTGACAGATTTCTTCCGGAAGTGGGCAGACTACCGGATTGGCTTTGGAAACCTGGAAGATGAATTTTGGCTGGGTAACACCTTCACTGTTCTGTCTTCCATTGGTCCTGTCAAAACAGAGACTGCGGCAAACGATGACTTGGGCAAACAGCTTGCCCCTGCCAGCTTAATTCCCTTTCCCAGCCTTGTTCAACTGGTAGCTCCTTGCTTTTTGCCATACTTCTCTTTGATCTCCCTCTCCTTTAATACCACTTTTCTTCCGTTGATCATTCCCTGCCCTTTGAATTAGAGCAATCATACACGGATACACAACATAAAAGCAAGTTACAAAGGCCAGCAGGTCCCTGGTTTGTGAAGTTAATACACGAGCCTGTCATTTTGACTCTGCCTAAACCTCATGGCAGCAAAATCCCAGCACTGGACTGTACTATCTAATTCCTTGGACCATTTCTGTTTGCCGTGTGAATGTCCTCTACAACTGAATCCTTCCGTAGATTCCTCCAAGGACAGACCCAGACTGAGAAGGGTGTACACAGGGGGAATTTGTGGGCCAGAATTTGGTATTTTCCTTGGATAGCAAGTGGTATTTATGGCTCACAGGCCTCCCCTTCAGTGAGCAAGACAGTTGTTCAAAGTAAATAGGAAAAGGGTAAATGGGAGACTCAGCACAGCTCCAAAATAGATCTGTCTCTCCCATAAAAATGAGCATGACCAAGGCCAGCTCTACAATGTAAATACACTCTGTTTTTTAAGGGAGTTTATCACCCAGATGTATATGTAACAGGACAAGCACCACAGCTTATTGCCCCCAGATTCAGTGGCGCTAAAAAGCAAGGGACAGAGAATTCAGACCCAACCAGTGCTACGAGAGAGCAAAACCTAACCAGAAGCTCTGTTACTCAGTGGTTCCTCTCCTCACTTTCATTTCCGAAATCTATTTTATTTGCTATTTTATTTGCCTAAAGCTTTTTCAGTTTGTTTACAGAGCATATCCAGGCACCGGGTCTCAGCGGGTGTCTCCCTGCTTGTCTTGCCAGGCTTGGACAACATCCACAAGATCACCTCCCAGGGGCGCTACGAACTGCGGATAGACATGCGGGACGGCCAGGAGGCAGCGTACGCCTACTACGACAAGTTCTCCATCGGCGACTCCAGGAGTCTGTACAAGCTCCGAATAGGAGAATACAACGGCACCTCCGGTAGAAACTCACGCTAGCCAGCACCTAATGTGTTGTAGGAAGCTCCTGGGAATGGTGGGTCTGAAACTGTAAAGGAAATCCTAACTCAAAGCTGTTTCCTACTCTTCTGGAACAGCCAGGCACTAATCCATAGCCCTTTCTTTCTGTTCGTCATATAAACTAGATGGATAAATCCCACCAAAGACACAGGGAATTTTCCAGTGGGGATTAGATATTTAATGTAATAGCTTTTGCTGTTCCAATAATCGGGTCAATAGTCAGAGGCGTCACTTCACTCAACAGTACCCACAGTTCTATTAACGCCATGCCATGCTGCAGGGTGAATTTATTACCCTCCCACAGCAATGGAAAATCTGCAACCCGCTGCATAGTTTCATTTTAAAGGGGCCAAACACTAGCCATTTTTGCAAGAATGCTGTTAAACCTGCTTGCGTGGCTGACACAGCAGCACTGGGCTTTGCCCATCAGAGAGCTTCCTGAAGACAGCCTCAAGCTGAAGCACCCTAGGCTGCAGGATGGCAGAGAGAGGGTGCAGGCTCTTGAGCAGCAAGATGCACAAGCCAAGAGCAACCTTGTCTGCCAGTTACCCTTAGTGGCATGTCTTTCTGCAGGGGATTCCCTCACCTATCACCAAGGCCGCCCCTTCTCCACCAAGGACAGGGACAACGATGTTGCTGTGACCAACTGTGCCATGTCATACAAAGGGGCCTGGTGGTACAAGAACTGCCACCGGACCAACCTCAATGGAAAGTACGGCGAGTCCCGTCACAGTCAGGTAAGGGCAAAGCTGGCATAGCACTTCTTGTAACTGTGTGACTCACTAGCCTGTTGGTCCCTTCCCGTTTCCTCACTGCCTGCTAGATTCTTTCTTTCTTTCTTTCTTTCTTTCTTTGAGGTAAAAGTGGTGCCTCCTCCTCATTATCAAGAGAGCAGACATAGGCTGCAGCTGTGGCTGTGGTCAGTGCTCAGGAGTCAGGAGCACTTCAGGAGTTATCCCTTGTCAACTGGAGAAGCCGCTTTTGAGTCATTGACGCTGATGCTTTGCACTCTATATTGGCTGCCATGGTCATTTACCAAGGCAGCTTGCTAAGTCACATTTAAATATATATATATGTGTATGGGGGTGTGTGTGTATATATATAATATATATTTATAAAATCAGAAGCTTTTGAGAGGTGAGAATGACCAAACAAGCCAAAGCAGCATAAGGATCTTTTGCTCCCAACCTAACAAATTATTTTCTTCCTTCTGGTACCTCTGCAGAGTTCAAATTTATCTCCTTCCTCTCCCACTCTTGTTTTGTGTTTTGTTTTTTCTTCACCCTGTACTTTTTTTTCGCCTCCTGCCAGGGGATTAACTGGTACCATTGGAAAGGCCACGAGTTCTCCATACCCTTTGTGGAAATGAAGATGCGACCCTACAACCACCGTAACATCTCCGGGAGGAAGCGACGGTCCCTACAGCTCTGAGGAAGCAGGAGCCCTCTCCCACTTCCCACCACCTGACCTTTTCTGTCATTTGTATTTTATAATATGAAAAGGGAAAAAAATACTCCTCTGAGATAGCAATCTGCCCCTCACTAGTCCTGGAGGGAACCATGGTATAAGTAAGGGCCATGGAAAAGGAAAGACCTCATTGCTTTGCATCAGTCCCAGAGAAATAACAAATTTCCAGGCTTCCTGCCCCAAAACCTTTGCCCTTAACATGAAAAGAAAGACAGATTTTTGATATTTTTTAAAAGACTTAGAAATCTCCAGCATCCCCTGTCAGAAGCATTTCACTTGCCCTATCACCACCATCTCTGCCATGACATCCCTCCCCGTTCTCAGAGCAGAACCAGTTCACCAGCCACTGGGATGGGGACAGGCCTGGCCACAGCACAGGGCAGACCCTCTCTTTGGGCAGATCACTTCCCTGCAGCCCAGGACCTGTCAGACTCTTGGGCGACATGGCAGAAATTTTCACCCCCCAACGATCTTGATGCAGCTGTTTCCACCATGTAAGAGTGGCCAGACACTGATCCTTTTTGTCCCTACCTCTCTCCTCTCTGCTGGCAGGTGCTGAGCTTCCCATCATCTCGCAAACACCAGCTCTTCCAGCAGACAGTGTAGACCAAGAGTTGCTCTACCAGCCATGAGCACTTGAAAGCTGTATCATCACTCCTGTCCTCTGTGAGCTGAGCTCACCACAGTTATGGTGCATGATATTTATCATCTGGGTTCTGTTTAGCTCAAGGGGGAGGAAAGGAGATAAACGAGACAACCTGGGAGGGAAAAAAAAATTATGCAGTCTTTAAGTCTATTTTGGACCCATTTATTCTATTTTTATATGCCAACACATGGACTCCCATAGAGGCAGCTGGTGCCAAACCAAAGAGTGTCAGAGAAAGACCAACAACCAGAGGAGTTACCAGAGGGCTACAGTCCAGCTGGAATCAGCAGAGTATGTAGCAGTCATCATCCTAGCCCAGGAGCTAGGCTTATGGACCTCTGTGCATGCAGGGGGAACAGTGATGATGCAGACAAGGGAAGAGAAGTACAAGCTGAGAAATGCTCATACCCTTCCTGCTCCTACACCATCCCTGTGACTGCAAGAGGGACACAAATTCTCAGTGCCTTGGTATCATCATCTCTGTAATGGGAAATACAGCTGCTTCCCTTCCTTGAAGGAATGCTTAGTCCAGTAAGATTTGTACATCACTTTGAAACTCTAGAAAGAACCGATGAGTTGCTCTTCCTGTCCTTTACTTCTCCTTTCTTAAAGAAGGTGGACTCTTTGGAGAGCTCCGTCTGTGGTCTGTTTTCCTTGACACTACTCCCACTTATCACAAGCAAGTGTCACACTGGATTTAGTCCTCTCTGCTAAGGGTTCTAAACAATGTTTTGCATTGTGGTTGGCCTGGTCTAGGAGAAAGGACTTGTCCCCACTTCTGATTCGTACATGCAAGTACAAAGCGGCTCATATCTGGGTCCACAGCCAAGGCAGCAGTACAAATGCAAAACACTGCTTTTCCATTTTATCACACTGAAGTTGCTTTGTCTCAAGAAGCACTTCCAGAAGGCAGCATAAAGGCATCTTTGCAGTCGCTTACAATTCAGCACAGTCTCTTTCACAGTCATGCCCCTGGATTTTCTGATGTTACTCACCACTGGTGTGGAGCTGAAGGACATCAAGTAAGAAACGTGGCTTCCTTATCTATGCCATGGCCTGGCACACAATAACAGAGCTCACTCAGAGGTCAGGATTAGATACAGGGTTGAACCCCTTGAGTGGTCAGTTTACAAGCTGACGTGGACAGTCTGGCCTGGAGGAAGGATGCTGCAGTGCAGTAGCACCTCATGTAAGTGAGGCATCTCTTCTAACAACCCACTGGTGTCAAACCAGGCATCAAACACATCATTTGACTGAGGAATGGGTCAAAGAGGATGAGGAAGAGGGAACCTCTCACAGTATACAGCCAGTGTGTCAGATCGACCTGCCTCATTTTAGGACCCCAAACCAACAAGAAGCAAGAGGCAGAACTGATCAAAACATAAGATGACTCCTAGTAGAACTGCAGAGTAATATTTTCCCAATATGACCCAAATTTATGGATAAAAAGTGCATTAACAAAAGCCCTCTAGTCCAGTAGTTATAACTAGGGCCTGAGACTGACAGTGGATGGTATTAATTTCCTGTTTTAGAAGGTGAGTGCATGGGTGAGTGACATGGTTTGCTTTTCTACCGAGTAGAAATATGGGAATTCAACATTCGCTGTCAAGCAAAAGGCAAGAAACCTCTCTCTTTTCTGTAAGCACAAAACAAACAAGTGGAAAATAAAAAAATGTGCTCAACCAAATCACAACCTCATATACCAGACCCCAGAAGGAGCTTTCTTTCAGCCTTGTTTTTTCCAGGAGTTTCAAAAGATCTTTTTAAAGATCTTTTTAAAGATCTTTACAAGGCTGATTATTCTCTAAATAGATTTCCTGTCATATGTTCTTCCCTCCCTGCTGATGTCTCTCATCACTTTCATAAGTCCTATAGCTGTGATGACAGCACCTAGTTGCCAGAACTGCAACATCGAGGCAGAAGGACACTCTTGGAGATAATGTCATTATAAACTGAGATAGGTTCTTCCAGAAAAAATAATAATAATAATAATACTAAAAAGTTACCGGCAAGAAGTCCTGGCTCCCTCCTGGTTCCTCTTCCAGTTCTTGCTCTGCTTCCTTCCTAAGGCCTTCCTGAGTCAGGGGCCACCTTCACTTGGACAACAACGTTGCTGCATCTCCGATCACGCACCCAGAGCACCAGGGTGTTGTGTTCGCTACCTTGGGGAAACACAGTTTCTAAAAACACTTTAAGGGAAGGTGCCTGCATGTTGTGGTCTTGGTGATAACCCAACCGAAGTCTGAGCAAACAGTTAGCAAAGACAAGCTAGTCACATTGGTCCTCATGCCTCATTCACATGGCCCATAAGATGAATTTTTTCAGAATTTTGTTTTTCAGCATTGTCCGATACATTTCTTTTGATAAAGCTCCCATCATTGTTTTCAAGCATATTTATGCTTAACATTGATGCTGCAGAATGGCCAAGTGATTTGACACTCCATCACTGCCTGGGCAGGATGAACTTTTTCTGAACTAATTCTCCAGCCAAGGCAGACGTGTCTTTGTCCCTCATTAGCTCAGCTGTCAAACTGAATCAAACCTTGGCAACAGGCTGGAAAGCCACCAAAGACAGAGCTGTCTCCTGTGCCGTGTTCATCTCCAGAGACCTAAGCTTCAATCACTCCTGAACAACCTGGTGGCTCTTCTCCCCATCCAGCTTGCAAGGCTGGGCTCTTATCTGGACCAAGCTCCAGACTGAACCAGAAGCCACCAGCCAAACTGCACTTCCATGTGCAAAATGTTAAATCCCAGAGCATCAATGGGGAGCAATACAGCGGGTCTTTCCCCTAGCAGAGCATGGCACATGCCCTGGATCCTGGTGGCCTTCAAAGCCACCTCTGCTTTCTAACCCCAAACCCTGCTTGTCCCTAGGAGTGGGAGACCTTCCTGCTTTAGCAAGAGAAGGAAGCATTAGAGCTCCATTGCCAGCAAAGCCCACTAAAACCAGCCGGCAGCGTTCAGCTGGCTGAGCAGCGTTTTGATGCTTCCCCAAAGCACATGAGGAAGCAGGAGGTGCCGCGCTCGCCTGGGCTGCCAGCAGCTCCCAGGCAGGCTGGGGCAGGCCCGGCGCTTCCCGGCACTGCAGAGCGCCATCGCGGCTGGGAGCTCGGACAGAACAACTCATCTCCAGGAATTTTGGCATCTCTATCCTCAGTCCAACCCGCTAACACATAGGGACGGGAATATTAAGCCTCTGGGAATGCCAGGGAACTTCCACACCTCTCTCCCCTAGTTTAATTTACCGTTTCCAATCCTGCTCAATTGCTAAACCCACCTCTGCTCACCTCTTTAAAATGCGACCAAAGAAGGAAGAGCTACTTGTAGTAAAGCCACTTTAGTGAGGTAGGTACAAGTGAATAGCTTGTGAAAGGGCAACAAGTAGGTGTCCTAAAACCCCTTTAATTCCCACTTTAATTGCCCATTGACTCCCAGGACACCGAGTTCCATCCGCCCATAGGAGCTGGTGGCTGTTCTGGCTCCTCTAAAGGGAAGGGTCTTTGGGGAAGCGAGCGAAGATGCGAGGACACCCCTGCCCAGGAGCCAGCGAAACCCAGGCTTTGGGCAGCACATGGCCCCAGCAGGCAGCCACGCCGCTCCGCCGGCTCCGGCGCCTGCTCCGAGCAGCGAGGATGCGCAGCGACAATCCAGGCAAAACAACAGCAACAACAAAATACGGCCCTTGGGTACAGGCCTGACACTGGAGGCTTCACTGCTGCCAAAATAGAATGAGCAAAAAGGAAGAACGGAGGCACCAAAATCCCTTGGACAGATCCTGATGAGGTAAAGAAATCAGTGCGACAAAATGGCAGTAGGGCAGGGGTAGAAATAAGTAAATAAATAAATAAAATAAGTAATATAAATAAATAATATATTAAACAACCCTCCCCACCTTGCAATGGAAACGTAGCTTGGAGAATGGGATTGACGCTTGTTAACCGTTGTTAACTAGTATTTTTAGTCCTGACCGCTCTTTAGCTATGTATAGTTCCTTTTTTTAATGCATTTTCTATACATTAATTAAAGAATCCGAACGAGTGTCTGGAGTGTTGGTCCCTGAGTGGTGGGAGAAGCTGCAGGGAGCAGGTTGGGAATCAGTGTGGCCCAGAGAGCATAACAAAAAAAGCAGGGAAGAAGCCCCTGGAGCTGCGTGCTGCAGGGAGAGACACCCCCGTGAGACCCCGAAGGCCCTGATCTAAACCTGCTCCTTGCACATGGGAAACCCCCCATGAGCTGAATTGCAAAGCAGCCTCCGCTGAGCCCTGGTGCCCGCTGCCTGGTGCAAGCTTCCTCTTTCAGAGCTTGCAAAACAGGGCCCATAATTCCTGGTGAAGCCCCGGTGCAGTAAAAAAAAGAAATGAATTTGCAAGCAATTTGAGAGGGCATAAGCTGAGCGGCTTTGAACAGAGGTCAGAAAACTGAAAAGCCACCAGTTCGCCCTTCGCAATGTGCGATCATCTTCTGCAAGGGGTTTCAGCCCTCGGTACACTCTAACCAATGCTTTGAGAGGCTGCAGGGCCACACAGCGTACATGAGCGCAGAGGTTAAAAATAATAATAAAAATAAAACAGAAATGGAGAGAATCCCAGGCCAGAGCCCTGGGATGGCCATGGCTGATTTCGTAGCAACCAGGATTTCAGCCAGAGAATGTGCAGGGGTAACACACAGTTTCAGCTGAACTAGGGAAAAACATTGATTTAGCAAGAGTGACGACAGGAACAGATTTCAGAGAACGCAAAAAGCCCTCTCTCTCTGTCAGCTACATTTAGGCTGCCTTGTCTTCAGTTTTAATATCTGACACGCAGCCAAAATGAGAAAGCCTGAAAGAAAATCATCGACCAGACAGTTGCAATATTTTTTATATTTAATTTTGAAGTGGCAAAATAGGGGAAATTTGCTTTGCAGCAGGTGAAGAAATGTCTCTTTTCTTCTCCATTTTGGAAGAAAAATAAACTTTTGCATGTTGGGGCTTCCCCCTCACACACACACGAAACCAGCCAAGCCCCCCATCACAGCAGTATGGAAAAACACAAAGCCCCAAAACCCGCGCGACGGTGAGACCCCAAAGCAACCGTTTTCCTCCCTCCGCAGGAGAGCTCGTGCCTGCTTTTCAGTTCATGGACCCCGCTCGTGAACTTTGGACCCACAGCAAACCTCGGGGCCTGTTTTTTGTCCAAAGGTCCTTAGCTAAAGCTAAAGCTAAAGCGTGATGAGCCTGACCCTGGGAAGCTCCTGCACAATCCGCTGCTGCCCTGAGCTGCTGCTGCCCATCCTCACTGCAGGAATTGGCAGTTTCGCCCAGCACTGCGCTGTTCCTGGGCACCCAGGTTTCTCCAAGCCCTGCCGCATGCAGCTGCGTTCCCACCTAGGCATTAGCACAACTCATTGCATGTTATTTCTTATGTCTGTCTGCCCAAACGCTGTCTTCAAGCAGCTGTTCCCTCTGCAGGCTGTGCAGTGCACGGAAGTGTCTTCCCATCCTCCCTGCTCGTAACACCCAACAGAGCAGAGCTGGGAATAAGGAATCCCAATCCCAAGATTGAAAGAAAACTGAGAATTTCTTCCTTCATCCTACTCTTTTCCCCTTTCTTACCTCGGTATCACTCACTCTCTTGCTCTTATGGCTCTTATGGTGTTCACAATCCCTCACCCTAACTGAGCACCCACTTTGGCCCCGTGACCACCTTGAGTGACCCCACAGCCCTCCCAAATGCCCCTCCAAGGGCCTTGCTTCCTGCTGGGGGCCGCAATGAATAGGCCTCCCCCACCTGCCCTCTTTTTTCTCCCCCCTCCTTGAGCCATTTGCATCGCTCTCCCCACTTCTTCCCCTGCCCCAGCTACAGCCTCCCCAGGGAGGAGGTAAATGCAGCACTCGGAAAAACCCAGGGTCAAACAGTCAGAGGCCAGGGAGCGAGCAGGACCCGAGCACCAATTCATCCCTCCCTAGGCTGGGCAGCACCGTATCATCTCCTGAGCGGCACGCCAGAGCCGGAAAAAACGATTGCCACTCTCAAAGCAACTAGCGGAGGCTGCTATTTTTACACAGCCCGCTTTATTTTTAGCATTGGAGCAGCCATTTTTTTCATGGGAGGGCAGGAAAAGCACAGGGAATGGGCGAGGAATGCTACCCCGGCGGCAGAGTTTTCCATTGCTTACTTTAGGCTTGGCCCCCGACGCACGAGCAGGAATCGTGGCCACCGGCAGCCGGGAGAGAGAGGCCCTCCGGGTGCAGCTCCCCAGCGCAGAGGAAACCTGAGGTGCTGCCCCCTCCACAAAAGCAGGTCTCTGCTGTGCAATCCCTGGGAATTGAGCTGGAATGCTGACACAGGCCGGTCCCCGTTTGTCTTCCAGCGTGGCTTTGAGGAACAGCAGTCTTGCCCATCAGTAGGGCAGGAGCAAGCAGGCAGGCAGCAATATTCCCGTGGCTACGGGCCAGGGCTGAGGCCGGCTCCCTCCTAGCGCAGCAGAAGTAAGTCAGAACTGGCTCCTCTGGGCTGGAAAAACAAACAGTCTCAAGGGACCATCCAGCCCTAAGAAAAACTAGCAAAGGCTGCAAGCTGCCAAGGGCCCTGCTCTGAAACCTGGTGGGTGGAAGCCCCATGGCCTTCAAGGTGCTCCAAACTGCCCTTGGGTGGCACCAGAACTGGATGGGCCAGACAGTGTTCCTGGATCTGGTAGGGGGGCACGGGGAGGAAGGAGAAAAAAAAAGAAAAACAAATAAAAAGCCCTATCTTAAGCAGGGCCAGCGTGATTCATCACCTCCTGAGTCACAGCTTCCTCGAGCCCATTAGGGTTTTTAAGGATCCCTGTGCTGTGGCAGCAGCTCAGCCACTGAGCCCTTGCTGTGGCAGTGAAGGGCATCCAGCAGTGCCTGGGCCTTGTAAGGGGCCCACGAGCAGGTGGCTGCTGCTGGGGAAGTTACGGCAACTCTGTGTGGATGGTTTAATAAAATAAAATAAAATAAAATAAAATAAAATAAAATAAAATAAAATAAAATAAAATAAAATGTGAAGTGAGCGATGCAACCAGCGTGTCCTAATTGCAACTGGGCCCCTGGGAAGCTGCTACCTAGGCCAGCCAGGCCCTTTCTGCAGCAGGGGGCAACTTCACCCCCCCAAATCGAGCAGGGTCTGGGCATCAGCGGCTTTCTGAATCGCCCATTCGCTCTCATCTTAGCCGGGGTATGCAGCCAGGGGTATGAAAGTGGGGGCAGAGGGGGCAGCCGCACCTTGTCAGGACCTAAAAAGCATCAACGCGGCAGCACGGGCGAGCAGACACAGGAGAGGGAGGGCGGCCGCGGGGGCCAGCAGCGCCTTCCCGCCCTCCTCGCCTGCCTCCTCCCGGCCCCTGGGGCTCGCT
>NW_010578766.1:681474-696771 GCF_000705375.1 Tinamus guttatus
TGCCGCCTGCGCGCAGGAGCCGTCCGGGCTGTGCGGGAGCCGCAGCGAAGCCGTCGGGGATGAAGCTGCCGCTTCTTTAAAGACCCCCGCTCCCCGGGGCCCCCCAAAAGCGGGGGGAAGCCCGTCCCGCCGGGCATTCCCTTCGCGCCGCCGCCGAGCTCGGTCCCCGGCGCCGCCGCCCGCGCGCAGATGCAATCACGGAGCGGGTTGCAGGCAGCTTGCAAAATAGTTTCACTTTAACCCTGTTATCCGGCCTTCCTATCGGTAGTTTTCCAAATTGCTCCTTTAGGGGATGGTAGTAGCTCTGCACAGCCCGTCTGGAAGGTTTGAGGGCAGAGGATACAGGCGGCAACTTTTGCTTTCTGTCCAGTGACTTTTGGTGTTTTGTTGGTTTTTGTTTTGCCTTTTTTTTTTTTTTTTTTACATTTGAGAAAAGTTTCTTGAACTTGCTGTGGGACTCCGGAAGAACGAGAGAAAACCTGCTATTATTAACCATTTCTGAAACAATAATTTCTAACCGCAGCTAAGGAAACTGCATGTGCTCAGGAGGTGTCACGTTTTGTCCCATTTTCCTTAAGCCTGCAGGTGCAAACGGGAAGAGAGCTGCCGTGAGCGCCCGTAGCCATGTCCCTGCTAGCTGGGCCAAAGGGCTGCGAGAGGAGTTTGCTTCTCCTCGCGTGACCCCGAGGGAGCTGCTGCTGCCAGCAGAGGCAGGTAGGGAGCCAGCGTGCAGCTGGTAAGAGGGATGCAGCCCGGTTTGGCTTTAGGATTGTCGCCATGTGTCAGTTGTCAGTCCCAGAAGTTAGGTCTCCTCTGCATTAAGAAAGTGTGCATGGATGCCGGCTGAGTGCTTCCGTACCACCTCCGCCACGAGGAAGCCCTGAGTCGTGGCGCTGGGGGTTTTAAGGTTGTTATTTTTTGCTCTCGCCAAGGACATCAGACTTATGTAGAAGGTGCACAAGGGCTCCTAGATCTGCCACCTCTGAGGCCGTGGTTGCTCTTAGGGCTGTCCCAAGCTGAGCTTCCAGCTGGCCCAGAGGAGCTGAGTGAGCTTTGTGCAGCTGGAGAGGACCTTGTGTGGATGTGAGAACCTGCAGAGCCTCCATCCACTTGCAAAATCAGGCCCTGAAAGGCCTCCAGCTCTCCCTGCTCTGCCACATGCAGTTCTCAGCTTTGCTCTCTCTAACTTGGCGCACTCTAACTTTGCTGCAAACTTTACCGCTCTGCTGCCACGGCTGCCCCACACCACCCTGCATGCCGGATGTGGGCAAGCATTGCCAGGGCAACCTTAGATTTTGCTTTGCTGATGCTTAGCCTGGCAGCCGCCGCCTGTCAGGCGGAGCTGCACAGGGGGCTCTTGGCCAGCGTCACCCTCCTGAGCTGGTCCCGTAGCTCCTCTGGGGAAGACGTCCCCCACCTCAAAAGTGTCCTTTGAAGCCTGTAAGGATTAAGGAGCCCAGCCCCACTTGGACAAAGCTGACACAAGACGGGCACAATGCGGCCCAAAACAACTGCGTGAGCCAAGGCAGGCCTTAAGCTAGCCACGCTGGGTGGCCTCGGGTGACCCCCGTGGTGCTGCTGGTGTAAAAGGCACCAGTTTTTCTGCTCTCTCCTCCTTTTTTTTTTTTTTTTTTTTTTTTTTTTTTTTTAATCTGAACAACCCCTTTATTCAAGGCACAGGCATCCCTTCATGCATTGAACAAAGGACGATGCACCGCCAGGAGGAAACGGTGCGGCCATGGGAAAGCCGCTGCCAGGAGGTGGCCCAGGCCGTGGCCACCTTGGCCCAGCGTCTCAGGGGTGATGGATGCCCCAAGACAGCTGCCTGGGCTCAGGGAGCCGCTGGTGGGTCAGGGTTTTCCTCTGCATCCTTCACTTGGGGGCTGCAGCAGAGCAGAGGAGACCCCTCGGGGCCCGGCCCTTCCCAGAAACAAGCAGTGAGGGCCTTTGCGGTTCTGGTTAAAGTGGAAGCAGTTCAAAGGGCCCTGTGTTTTCTTCCTGCAAACAATTAATTAGCAGTTGGAAAGGAAGCTGCAGCCCTCCTTCCCTCCCCTGAACTTTAGAGGCAATAAACATAAAGCATCTCAGCGCAGGAATAAAATTATACATCCTGTTTTGTCTGAAATTAATGGGTTTGGCTGCGTTTCTTTGCCATTTGTTTATTTATTTATTTATTTTAGTGAAGTGTATCGTAGGAGCCCAGTGTTCCTGCCTGGATAATGAGCTGTCGGGATATTTATGGATAAATGGCAAACTTGCTTCCTCCAGACCAGGGAGGTCTTTGCTGTTTGTTTGTGTTGCAGTTTAACCTTTGCTAAACCTGGACTGAAAAGAGCAGTCTCCAGGACGAGAGCCCCTGGGGCCATGGAGGTGCCTAGATTCAGCCCCACATGCCTGTTGGTGAAGCTGTGGGTCAGGCCCAAGATGGGCCCAGGAGACCTGGAGGGGCAACTCTGGGTCCTTTTGGCGGCGATTTTTGCACAGGGCTGGTGGGGCTTGCGTTTTGTCACCCTCAAGCTTTGGGAAATCGAGGAGCGATGTACCCTGGCTGCTTTTGCAGAGCTTTCCGCAGGATTAACTCCCTCCATAGGAGCCGTGAGTGAAGCTGCCGGCTCAGAAATACTTTGTATGAGGCCAGGAGGCGCAGGAGTGTATTGCATGGTTGTGCAATTGGTTGGAGGGTACTAAGGAAGCGGCTGTTAACTCCAGTCAGAGCTGGGCACAGGCTTACTTCACTTCATAGCAGTCTCCTCTAGCCCAGTGTCTGAGATTTAACCCCTTGCTGCCTTGCTCCAGCCTGCAACATCACCCCCTGTCTCCATCCTCCCCAGGTCCGTCCTCCCCCAAGCTACAGGCAGCAGCAGGAGTGAGGACCCGCAGCGGCTGCTGGCTACTCGCGCCCCAGTGGCATCGCACCACTTGTCTTCCTCCAGAGAAAAGAGCTTTTAAAATTCCCCTTCTAGTGCGCAGGACCTGGAAAGCACAGCAAATGGGACCAAAATCATCCGTAAAAACATTACTGCTCAAAGTCTTAATTTATCTGAGATTAAAATTACCCTTGTTGCATAGTGCTTTGCTCTCAGCACTCAGTTCCCAGAAGGTCTCCCACTGAAACTTTTAGATCTATTTTCAGCACATTTCCCACGCATGCCTTCAAAAGAAAAAAATGCCAGTTAACTGTTGCCAGCTCGGAGCTACATGCTCTGGCTGGTAGGAACATAAGTTAGCAGCATCCAGGCTGTTTTTTGTGAGATGTGTGGGGGGAATAAACCCCTTCTCTTTCAGTAGGATCTAAGCACGGGTGAAGCCCCAGATTGAGAGCCCAGCAGCTACCCGGAGCATTTCACTCTTGGTTAGGAAGGGCAGGGCCCAGTGTGGCTGATGAAAGAAGCCTGCGCAGCTCTCTGTGCACAGTGGCAGCCCGTGGCTTAAGTTTAGGGTTTGTTTCCTGAAAGAGGCGGATATGGGTTTTGCTGGGTGCTTGTTTCTTCGAAGAAGGGTGAAGCTGTGCAGCGAGACAGGGATATGCGGGGCCAAGGGCAGCATCCCTTCCCCTGGGGCAGGGCCCAGCTCCCAGGCCGTGCTGCCTCCCTTGGCCGGAGTAACTGTGAATGCAGTTCACAGCAGGGAAGTGGAGCTTAAAAGACAAGGAACCTGTACCCAAACCCGCCTGGTCCCTCCCCGGGGGAGCCGGGCCCAGAGGGCTGCGTGAAGGCCGGGGCCCTACTCGAACCTCCTTGGGGCTCAAGGCTCGCACGGGGGAGCCCTGGCCCCTGAATGCTCCTGCACCGGGGCTTTCCTTGGAAACCTGCCGCGCGGCAGTACCTCTCCCTCCACGAGGGAAAGGAAAACCTTATGTCATGCCGCAGAAATGCTCCTGGGCCCTACCCGTCCTTGGAGCAGTTCCCAGGTGAGTCACGGTGAGGCCCTTCCGCGGCTGACGCGGCTGTAGCCCCCAGCCAGCGCTTCTCCCCGTTGCGGTTCGTCGCTGGGTGTGACGGCCCCGCTGCCTCGGGGAAGGCTCGGGCCCAGGCCGGCAGGGGCACGAGCCGAGGGGAGCAGCAGTCTCAGCCATGCACGGCCTGCTCCCCTGAGGCACCGACCGCTGCCCAGCAAGGGTACATCCCCAGGAAGGGTTGTGAAGGCTCTGAGATAAATCTGTAGTGGTGCAGGATCCGTGCTTGGTGCCAAGCCAAGACCAGGAGGCTCTCCCCGCTGAAGCCTTCTTTGCTTGTCCCCCAGGGACGAGCCCGAGGGAGAGGTCCTCGTCTCCAAAGAGATCTTGACAAAGGAGGCAAGGCCATGGGGGCTTCTCCCCCTCTGCACTGCTACCCCAGGGTATACCTTGCTCGCTGCACAGGGGCTAGAAATTCCTGTCCTCCCACAGGAGGGTGTCCTGTAGGGGTGGTTGGCCTCCCCGTCTATAACAGATGGCTACGTGCTGGAGACTGTCAAGGGTGCTGAGGCCTAAGCTCAGCCCCGCAAAGCAGGGGCTGGGAAAGCAGACACAAGGGGCCCTCCAAGGCAGCAGATCTCTCACCCTGCCGAGGCTCTGACTGTGCTGGCAGCTCCGTGGAGAAAAACACTGAGGGCGCAGCCACCTGACGTGTGCGATTTCCTGTCTTTACAGGCATCATCCAAAGACACTTCGGGAGCCCAATAGCTGTTTACAGGAGCTGAACATATCCTGAGAGGCCTCAAAGCAGACGGACCGTGCCAGAGCAGTACAGGCAGCCTGCCAGGGAGCCAACATGGAGCAGAAGATCAGCTCTTTCTTTAATTCTATCTTGGAGCTCATCCGTACCAAGCATGAGGAAGGTGTCTTCAACACCGTCTGCCTCGCTGTGCTGTTGGGCCTACCCGTCGTCGTTCTCATTGTGTTCGTTTTTATCTGCTGCCACTGCTGCTTCTGCAGCCGGAGGGGAGCAAGCAGCAAGAAAGGTGGCACCAGCAGCAACGGGCGGCTCCATGCCAAGAGGAACAAGAAGAAAAAGAAGAAGAAGAAGGATGAAGAGGACCTGTGGATCTCAGCTCAGCCCAAGCTGCTCTTGCTGGACAAGAGACCATCACTACCAATATAGCAGACAGGAAGGTGTCCAGGTCCTCCCTGTAGAGACCTTGCCAGTCCTTTCAACTGTGCAGCACAAAGGGCAAGGAGATGCCATAGCTGCTGGCCTCTTTGTAGTGACTTTCAAAGAAGGATGAACTCAAAAGCCAACCAGAGTGTTGAAGGCACTTGTTGAAGGCAAGGCACCTGGGCATATGCTTCTGCAGGTCTCTTTTCCCCTACCATGGCAGCGTGCCCAAGGGCTGAAACCCATGCAAAAGGACACATACGCACACAGACCCGAGCAGTGCTGACCACATGAGAGTGACCTGCCACTAGGCCATATATACCCTCACCTAGACATGCACCTCTCGCCATAAGCACAACACACGTATCAAGCTGACGCTTGGCGAATTCAACATGAGCCTATCTGTTTGCACTCGTGTTTGTAAGCACGTCCACTGTAGCACAGCCAAATGTGCCCAGGACCAAGTGCACTTAATGACAAAGCTGTCCATGCACGTCCCCTGCACAAGCACAGATGCCCGCGTGCAAAGCAAGCACACACTCCTCATTCACGTGCCTTTGCCACAGAGCTAGCACAGCGTGACTATCTAAGCTCTGTCCAAATCTCAACCACGCTGGAGATGCAAAGAAAGATGAGTGCCAGATTACATCACAGCTCAAAGATGTCTTGTCTTCCCACCCCCAACCCAAAGGCAATAAGAGCTTTTGAAGACAGAGACTCCCCGACACTTATCCCAGCCATAGAGACCTCAAGATTTCATCTTGAGGCAGCAAAGCAGAAGGACATGCTGCCATCCAGACGAGAGTCAGAAAGGAGAAACAAGGCTGTGAGACCAGCCGCTTTGCACCAGCACTGAAAAGCTCCTCAGAAAAAAAAAAAAAAAAAAAAAAAGTATTAGACCATTTTGCCTTTAAATAGCCCACCACACTGCAACAAACACTGCATCACCTCTATGCTACTGCAGGAGTGGAAATGCATGCTGTGGCTCTGTAGAAGTTTAGTTATGAGCATTAGTGTTATTTATTGAGTGACTACTGGAGGTGGGTAGGACCAAAGCTCCCTGTGATGTGGGGCCAGGAACTGATGCAGTACTGTGGCAGTGGACCCACTTTCGCTGCACGCACAGCCATGCCCATTCCTTGCAGCCGCTATGCACCGTCTCAGATGCGCATGCAGGAGCACATGCTGCTGCCAACCAAGGCCATTTGGGCAGCTCTTCTGCAGAGCACTTCTGTGTTCCTGTCAGGTCACCTGGCTTCGGGATTTCGGACGTGCTGGTGGCACAGCAAGGAGTAAAGTTCATACTCATAGTCATCCTTTATCTACATCGTGTCCCTCCTCCTGTCCAGCTGGACCCTGCAGTCAGTTCCATCTCCATCCTTATCTTCCTCCAGCATGCCACAGCTCAGCCCAGCCCAGCAGCTAGCCACACCACCTGCAGCTCTCACCTCCTACAGTTTTGGCTTCTGTTCCACCAACACCTGCACGCCTACCCCACCACCTGCCAAGCCAGGGATCTCCTCTGTCCCCGCTCTCTGCACCACCAAGCTCAGCCCCTGCCAGCAAGGACTATGATCAGAAGCGGCGTCACATCTGAGTTTTGCACTGTGTCTGTTTGCTAGATGTTTTCCTCCCACTTTCTAAGCTGTTGAAGCCAACTGAAGATGGCAGCCACACATCTTGAGGACAAGAGGCCAACGTGGAGGGAGCCTGCCAGACACAGCTGCTTCCAGCCCTGGAGAGGGCAGCGGCACCTTGGGGAGCTGCCCTGTTCCAGTACCCTGGGGGCACGCCAGCACGGAGGCAGTGAGGAAAAGCTGCCTTCTCGAAGCAGTCGCTCCTTCCATATGGTCCCATTGCAGCCTGTTTGGTCTGACTGATGGGGGGCGATGTCAACAGCATGTCACGGGGCTTGGCCTCCATTTGGTCGTGTTGGTAGCAGCCCTGAGGCCAGGTTCTGCATCACATAGACCCCATATGTGCCTTATTTTCCAGTCTACTTTATTACCACAGAAAAAAATGACTCTCTTCTCCAAAACAGGAAGCAGCATGTAACGCTGGAAACATTAGGGTTTGCCACACCTAGCCACAGAGACAAACACAGCTCTGGTCTCCGTCCCAAACCCTCAGACCTACTGGGATCCTAGAGAATCGGTGCTGCACTCGGATTATTCCGTCCTGCTTCCCACATCCAGGTGCCTGTCCCTAGCCCTCCTGCCCGCACAGCTCCCCAGGTGGGCAAAGCCGCCACCCCGTCTTACTGCAGGCAGCAGAGCTGCCCACGCAGGTGCTTCTACTGTGGTCCAAAGACAGCAAAAGCCTCAGAGAAGGGGTGTTGTTATCTGGAGGAATGAAAAAAGCAGAGCTAAGGGGAACGAGGTTGGGGTGGCAGCCAGCGTGCAGAGAGCACAGCATCCTTGGTGCACAACTGCGGTGCTTCGCACAGCTCCTGGAGAAGGGTCGCACTCCAAACGCCTCAGTGAGGGCAGCTTCGGGTGAGGGCAATCAATTCCTACAAGAACCCAAGAACCCGAGAAATACCAGGGAAACTTCTGTAACTTCTATTCCCCTTTAGCAAAAAATGCTGCTACTGATTCATTCTGCCCCACTCTTTTTTTAAAAAACTAAACCAGAGTCTGAAGCCGCTGAGACAAAAGCAAAAGACCAGCAACAGCCTGAGGTGCACCAGAGCCCATCACCTGTGCATCGGGCGGCAGGAACCTCGCAGCACCCGCCCTAGCAGGGAAGTAGACAAGCATGGTACAGAAACGCTGCTGCGGGGGGTCCCAGCTCCCTACAGCCACATAGCCACATGTGCCTCCCCATAGCCACATTTCATGTCAGCCTTTTATTTTTCTAAACGGTTTGTGTAACAGAGGAAAAAGAATGATTTGGAATATTTTTTTTAATAAAAAATAACTAAAGAAAAAAATCTGTGCTTTCCAGTTCTCATTCGTGTGTTTATTTTCATAGGGAAATCTTCCCTGTATCTGTGTTCTGGCCCTGGATGAGACGGTCGGAGCTCAGTGGGCAGAAATGCTGTGTAGTTGCTGCCTGCAGCCAGCTGCACAGCTCAAAGAGATTTTCTTAAAGAGACAGTTTAGCTTAATCAAGTTTAATGGCCTTGCCTTATTAATGAGCACAGTCAAGTGCCTCTCCTCCAGGGGAAAAAGTAGTGGGAAGAAGAAAAGCAGCATTTCTGCTCTGCAGGAGGTTGGCTGCTGCCGGCTCTCTCCTTGCTAAGGGGGAACAGCGCAGGAGAGTTAACCCTGCTTGATTCTGTGCTTCCTTTTCCATTCACAGCCAGACTATGGCATGTCCAGCAGCAGGTCCTGGCTCCACCTGTGGGGGTTTCAACCCAAATATCTTGCCCCGTTTTTCAGTCGCAGCAGTGTGCAGAGGATGTGGGTGGACTGGCGAAGGGCAGGAAAGGGCTTTCACCTTGATAGCCAAGAAGCATCAGGGGATGAGCTGGCCAAGAAAGGAAGCAGGAGGAGAAACCAATGGTAGGAACTAGCTAGAGAAAGGGAAGGCTGGAAGTAGGTTAGGGTGGAGGTCAAGTTGAAAGTCCCTTGAACTGGAGCAGGCCAGGAGCCAAGGGACTGTACAAAGAAGTCCTTTGTCCCCACAGGCTCCTGAAGCCCTACCAGGAGGGGAGGGCTGGCTCTTACTACACCTTCACTCTTTAGTCAAAGTGTGGAGCAGGGACCAGAAGCAATAATGCTGCCATCCAAGCAAGTCCCCAGTGCTCTGAGACACTTTGGTCTTTTCCCTTGGCCCAACAAATGCGGAGTTACTCCGTTCAGAGTGCCAACAGCTTTGTGAAGAGGAATGCCTTTTCCTCCCTCCTGGAGAAGTGCTGCGATGCTGGAGCCGTGCTAGAATGCCGGAGCGATGGGTACAGCACCCGCCACCTCTCCCCCACGGAATCCAGCTCATTGGGTCCCCAACAGCAGCAGTGGCAGACAGGTCAGTCTGTGGGGCCCAACAACAGAACAGTCAGCATCAACTCAGTGATGCCAAGGCAGAGAGAATCATTCTTGGCCCTGGCAAACTTCACTGTCCACAAAATTTAAGTGACCACAAGACAAGGCAGAGGGGCTCTGAGGATGTCTATTTTGGCGCTAAGGCACCCCCAATGCAGTTTGCATCTACATCTCTATTATGGGGCTGGGTATAGCAAGAAAATAATGGGAGCAAGAGGACGTGAAATTCTTGTGCGACTACCCCAGCCAGCGCCAGCATTTAAGCCAGAACAGCTCATTCCTGAAGGCAGAGCAAAACAACTGTGTTACCTGAGAAGTCCTAGCTTTTAAAACTACGCTACAGACACTGGTTAACTCCAAAAGGGCCTTTCTGTGGAGGCTAGCTGGCTGTAAGACAGTTTCTCCTAGATTAGCATGAATAGATGATGCCATCCTGTGGCTGTTTGGAAATACTGACTTCCTGCACAGGTTTTCCAGGAACTGACTCTGCACTTCCTAGTGAAAGAAGAGCTGATAATGAGGAAGAACAAAAAGTCTCCTCTGAAACTGCAGATAAAACATCAAAATATATTATTTACTTCTATTTCAGATCTCTGCTATTTAGGAGAAAGGGACCTGAAATACAAGCACTCTTAAGAGAATAATTCCCTACTCCCTAGTAAGGTTGAGCTTTTGAAGGGAATTACGCTTTGCCTCCGAGATTTGCACAGTAAAAAGCTGCTGGGTACACACAAGTCTGCAGCTTTAGGAGGCTATGCTGAGTGGCCAGGAGTAAAACTATTCCTCTGGTGCCCCCAGTCATCTTCTTCATGACTACACTGTGCCCTTTAATGGGGTTAAGTAGTGGCAGGTTTAGTGAAATCTACCTGCCTGGCCACCAGGTAGCAGAAAGAAATCACATCACCACAGCTTTGAGAGATGACTCACTTGTTTGCTCTCCTCAGTCAGGTTCTAGCAGCCACAGATCAGTTCATTGCTCTGGGTATTAAGTCATGAGGAGACCACATAGTCCCTCCATATTCCCATTTTGGAGCAGACTCCAGAGACCAAATTCCTACAGTCTCTGCTCTTCCACATTGCTCTGAACGGCCGGGGTATTGCTTCTTCCATGTAAAGAGGGTTTGGTTTAAAAATATATTCTATTAGACCCACCCAAAACAAGGAAGATGGAAATATTTTAAGACTTCCTTTATTTCTAGTTTTACTACTTACCTAAAATGTTGAAAGGATTCTTTTAAAAGTGTTACTGAGTTTAGCATGGGGACTAGGAAAAAAAAAAGAAAAGCCATTAAGACACAGGAGAATCATGTTGAAATCTACTCAGACAAGGAAGTCTTTTAGCAAGCATCATTCGGTGAGCTCATACTGCCTCTCTGGCTGTGGCTCTTGGTCCAAAAGTTGAATTTCTTCTCAAGGGAGGGAAGTAAAACTCACCTTTATGACTGCAAGGAAGAAAGCAGCTAAATGTGAAACTATGCACTGGAACCCATCTAAATTTGCAAACAGGCTGATATAAAAGCCCAAGGAAAAGTGCACAGGACTCATTTATTCTCAGATGTTCAGTTTAGGGCTAGATGACAAGCATTATCATTTTAGCATCACTAGCTATGACACTGATAATGAAAAAACAGAAGGCAGGAGGACAATCAAATAGAGAATTCTCTTCATGGTCTGTATGAGGCCTTGTAAGCATTATGCAGGAGCAGATTTTGGATGGTGAGCAGACCTTGAAGGAATATAGCTTTACACTCATGCTGTTCTGGACCTTGTCTCAGTCCATGAACATTAATTCATCGCATGTCTCCTCAGGCATTTCTTTTGGCAGACAGGCAAGAGGGAAAAAAAAAAAAGGCAAAACAGTAGGATTTTAGCTTGGAGAGATGTAATATTGAAGGCTGAGGAGCCCAGACTTAGCCTGGGTTAATAAGCCTTACTAGCAGCGTGACGACATTTCCAAAACTGAGCTCTCTGACTGGAGAAAGAGAAGGGAAAAACTATGTTTCAACTGACAAAGAGAAGGAAACGGCAAGCTCAGATTAAGAGATAGAGAGAGGAGGTGAAAGACATTTCCTCGCAGCAGTAGTTATGGCCCTGTTGAGAACGAGTAGTAAATCAGGCACTTACTGCTGTAACATGCTCTGGCAGTTTACTGCTCAGTCATTTACTAATTAATTCTCCACATTTCTGTGCAAAGCAGGTGAATATTATAATCTCCACATTTTCCAGAGAGAAAATGAGGCAGAGGGGCTGGGTATCATTTTAAGTCCAAAAGTTCTTCCCAGAAGATACAGGCACAAATTTCACAGGAGATATGATGTACTGCAGCTCCTGAGTCATGAGGTTGTTGTCTGAGAAGCAATATAACGTATTAAAGCTCATTTTATAAAGTGTTCATGAAGGTGAGTTACATTCATTCAATCAGGGAGATCCTTGTCTAGCTCAGCCATCCAAGGGAACTACAACCTGGAAGTTCCCCATCCTCTGCAGCAAGGACAGCCTGCACATTCAGCCCCAGGCAGGCTCCTCAGTGCCAGCAGCATTTGTGCGGCAGGCTGCTTGGGCTTCTTCTCTTGGCTCTGCAGCTGCAGGAAAAGCCCTGAGCTCGGGTTCCTCTTTGCTTTGAGCCTGGCCCAAAGGAGGAAGCTTAACAGCAGGGGCTCCAGAAGCCACCTTGGTCTCCCTCAAGAGCTAGGAGGGCAGCTCACACTGCTCTCCACCTAGGCCTGGGGAGATCTTGCTTTATCAGGGCTTCCACAGCGCGTGAGCCAGGCACACAGGCAGAGGGCCTAGAGGACCCCACGCCTGTCGGTATGAGGGCAGGGGAAGCGATCCACATGGACTCTAAATGGCAGCACTTCTTGTCAGCCTGGCTGTAACAATAAACAGCGTCCCTAGGGCCACGTCCTTGCAGCTTCTCCACATCTGTTTGCATTTCCTAAGGGCTGTGGTCTCTGGGAGGTGTTAGATCACATCCCTTGCAGGTGCATCCCAGCCTCTAAGCCTCATATTTCTTTGGGAATGGTGCTGGCTTCAGGGAATATTAGCAGTCCAAGCAGTACCATCCCGCTGGATAACAGGCTGCTCATTGTGAGGCAACAAACAAGACCTCATACCTACCCGCAGTAGAACTGAGCTTCCTTGCCCACCTGGTCTATCTGGACTGTGCAGAGAAGTGCTTGGGGGACCACCTGGATTTCACTTTCACTGCCATGGCCAAGCTGGGGCTTGGTGATAACCTTGGACTCCACTTGAACCTACCTCATTTGTCATTTACCTGACAAAAGCCTTTTTTTCTGCCTTTGTGGTCATCCTTCTTTAGCATCCTTCTTTTTCCTCTGCTTGGGAGTTTCACTACAGACTTCTTGCCCAAAAGAAAGCCTGAAAAAGCCACGCCTCCAATGTGCCACCTTAAAGTCAACCCGTCCAGATAGCAGCCTCAAGCCAAGTACAAGATCCCATGTTTTCAGGCTGCTGGGGCATATATGGTGGCCTTACATGGGAAGGCACTATAATGTCCGTGTGTCTTTTGAGGCTGATGTATCAGAGACAAGCTCCACACGTGCAGGCAGCCCCCAGAGCCCATCCGCTTTATGGGTGGCTTTTTCCCTGCTCCTGATTTGGAGAGAGGTAGTGTGGGGGGAGACCATTTTTTGAACTGCTTTACAGCTCTCAACTCTCTCAAACACTCCAGGTTTCAGGGATGGTTTTTCCACAGCCTAGCTTTCTCCATAAATCACAGGCCTCAGACGCTCCTTGCATGCCTACAGGATCCTCTTTCAGGGTCCTGCATGGAGCCACAGACTAAAGAGATGACAGCGTGATTTAATTATTTAATTCTTCATAGAGCATCCTCACGCTGGAGTGCTGGCAGCTTCAGCAGATACCTGCAGCTGCCGCCTTCTGGCTCTGCTTCCATCAGCTGTGGAAAATGTGGCGCTGTCCTCAGCCACAGATCTTCCACAGTGCCCTTCTCGGTGCACCACAACTCCTAAGACAAACAAGAGCCACCATGAGAGCTGAGAAGAACAGCAGAGCCCCAGAGCCCTCATCGCTGTCTGGCACGGGAGGCAAAGCCTCTTGCGGGAGCTCCTTCCCTCCCTCAGCCCACTTGCCACACTGCAAAAGCCCCTCAGGGAGGGCAAGGAGAGGGCAAGCAAATGGAGACTGCTGGGCTCCCACAGCTGGCTTAAGGGAGAGGCAAAGGTTCAGCTTGAGCACTCCTCAGCCCTGCAGAGATGCTGGGGAGGAGCAGCTGCAGTGCCCACTGCTTCCTCACGGGCAGCCCTGCCTGGGTGAGACACATGGCAGCCGCCCAAGCTGTCCTGCTGGACCTAACAGCACCCACCAGCTCAGCAAGGCTCTTGAGGCTCTCTGGGAGCCTTTCCTGCACAGACCTGCTGCAGTACACCCTGGGCTACCTTCTCCCAGGGCACGCTGCTCCTCTGCCCAGGAAGCATCTCAGAGGCAAGGAGCAGCCACTTACAGAGCTCATCTCCAGCCAGCTCTTCTCCAGGAGGTTGCCATGCCCCTCACAGGCTCGGAGGGCCTCGCTGAGGCACGACAGATTCTGCCTAGAGGACACATGAAAGCCCACAGGACGCCCTGGCAAGGGGCGTGTGGAGGCTCCGGGAGGCCGCACGAAAGCCCATAGGGCCCCCCTGGCCCAGAGTACAAGGAGACCACAGGAGGCTGCACGAAAAAACAAAAGGTCCCCCTGGCCCAGGGCCTGTGGAGGTACCAGGAGGCGCACGAAAGCCCTTAGGGCCCCCCTGCCCCAGGGCACACAGAGGCCGCATGAAAGCTCATAGGGCCTCCCTAGTCCAGGGCACACAGAGGCCACAGGAGGCCACACGAAAGCCCCTACGGCCCCCCTGGCCAAGGGCACACTGAGGCCCCAGGAGGACACACAAAAGCCCGTAGAGCCCCCCTGGCCCAGGGCGTGTGGAGGCCCTGGGAGGACGCACAAAAGACCAAAGGGGCCCCCTTGCCAAGGCGCACGGCGGCCCCAGGAGGACGCACCAAAACCCGCAGGGCCCCCCTTCACCAGGACACACGGAGGACCCGGAGGCCACATGAAAGCCCGTAGGGCCCCCCTGGCCCAGGGTGCGCAAAGGCCCTGGGAGGCCGCACGAAAGCCTGTAGGGGCCCCTGACCCAGGGCACACAAAGGTCCTGGGAGGCCCCACGAAAGCCCATAGGGCTTCTGTGTCCCAGAGTGCACAGAGGCCCCGGGAGGGCGCACCAAAGCCCATAGGGTCCCCCTGCCAAGGCACATGGAGGCGCTGGGAGGAGGCCAGACAAGAGCCCATAGGGCCCCCCTGACCCAGGGCGCACCGAGGCCCCGGGAGGCCACAAGAAAGCCCCAAGGACCACCGTGGACCAGGGCGCATGGAGGCTCCCTGAGACAGCACCAAAAAACGTAGGTGGCCCTTGCTCCACGGCGCACGGATGCTGCACGAAGCTCGTAGGGGCCCCCAGGCCCAGGGCACACGGAGGCCCCGGGAGGCTGCACCAAAGCCCGTAGGGACCCTCGGGCCCATGGCGCATGGTGGCCTCAGGAGGACGCACCAAATACCGTCAGGCCTCCCTGGCCCAGAGCACACGGAGGCCCCGGAGGCCGCACAAAAGCCTGTAGGTGGCCCTTGATCCAGGGCACACGAAGGCCCTGGGAGGCCGCACAAAAGCCTGGAGGGCTCCAATGGCCCAGGGCAGAAGTAGACCCTGGGAGGCCGCACGAAAGCCCATATGGCCCCCTTGGCCGAGGGTGCACAGAGGCCCTGGGAGGCCACACAAAGCCCGTAAAGACCCTCTGGCCCAGGGTGCACTGAAGCTCTGGGAGGCCGCACGAAAGCCAGTAGGGCTTCCATGGCCCAGGGTGAACAGAGGCCCTGAGAGGCTGCATGAAAGCCTTTAGGGCCCCCCTGGACCAGGCTGCACGGAGGCCTTGGCAGGCCACACGAAAGCCCGTAGAGCCCCCCAGGCTGCACGGAGGCCCCGGAAGGCCCAACGAAAGCCCATAAAAATCCCTCTGGCCCAGGGCACACGAAGGCCCCAGGAGACCTCACAAAAGCCCATAGGGCACCCATGGCCGAGGGCACACGGAGGCCCCGGGAGGCCGCACGAAAGCCCGTACGGCTCCCCATGGCCCCAGGCTCATGGAGACCGCATGAAAGCCCATAGGGCACCTCTAGCCCAGGGCGCACGGAGTCCTCATAGGGCCCCCATGCCCCTGGGCGC
>NW_010578766.1:699849-712700 GCF_000705375.1 Tinamus guttatus
TAGTCCAGCCCCCCTGCTCAAGCAGGGACACCTAGAGCATGTGGCACAGGGTGGCATCCAGGCAGGTTTGAGGATCTCCACAGCAGGAGAGTCCACAGCCTCTCCGGGCAGGCTGTTCCAGGGCTCTGTCCCCCTCACAGTAAAAAAGTTCTTCATGGAGATGGAACTGCCTGTGTTTCAACTTGCACCCATTACCCCTTGTCCCATCACTGCCCACCACCAAGAACAGTTTGGCCCCATCCTCCCTACCTTCTCCCCTCAGGTTTTATACATATTGCTCAGATCCCCTCTCAGTCTTCTCTAGACTAAACAGACCCAGCTTGCTTAGTCTTTCCTCATAAGATAGATGCTCCAGTCCTTTCATTGTCTTTGTCACTCTACGCTGGACTCTCTCTAGAAGTTCCACATCCTTCTTATCCTGAGGAGCCCAGAACTGACACAATACTCTAGGTGCGGCCTCCCCAGAGCTCAGCAGAGGGGGGCAGGATCACCTCCCTCGACCTGCTGGCAACACTCCTCCTGGTGCAGGCCAGGATCACCTTGGCCTTCTTGGCCACAAGGGCACGCTGCTGCCTCATGGTTAACTTGTCAACCAGGACTCCCAGATCCTTCTCTGTGGAGATGCTTCCCAGCAAGTCAACTCACCATCTGTACTGATATCCGGGGTTATTCCTCCACGGGTGCAGGACCCTGCACTTGTCCTTGTTGAACCTCATCAGGTTTCTTTCTGCCCAGCTCTTCAACCTATCTAGGTCCTTCTAAAGGGCAGCACAGCCCTCTGGAGTGTCAGCCACTCCATCCAGTTTGGTATCATCACAATCCTCTGAGCTCTGCCATGCAGCCAGTTCTCAACTCACCTCACTGTGCACTCATCTAACCCACCCATCCAGAGCTTTCCTATGAGGATGTTATGAGAGACTGTGTCAAAAATCAGAGGCAAGAAGAAAAAGTTGAAAGAGGTAGCAAGAGGCAGCTCCAGTTCCCTCAACTTATCTAGTGCTCTAATGGGCAGAGGGGACAGGTGGGGTGGGTCAGCCTTCTCCTGAGGCTGCTCAGGGCCATTAGGGCCCATTAGTACCCAAAGGCTCTTCCTCTCCCACTAAGGGAGTCCTCGCACCTGAGAGCAATCTGCTTTCAGAGGGGAGGTGCTGTGGAAGGTCCCAGTCTCAGAACTGTGAGTGGCCTTGAGACTACTGTAAGGGGTCACAGGGAGGGCATCCAGGGTAGGGATGTGTCCCTGAACTGGGACAGGACATTTCTTGGGTAAAAGTGTCTCTGGAAGAGCCTCCTTAGTCTTCTTCTCCCAAAAGGAGACAAGATTTACACACACCGTGTGGCACTGCGCAGCGCTCACTTGTTTATTCAATGCAAATGAGCCCCTTTTGCCTTTTGACACTAGTTGTGGCAGAAACTGCCTTTGTTCACAGTGCCCTTCCCACCGTGGGCACTAGCTGCTGACATCACAGAGGTGTCAAGGGGTACTGAGCGTGACATGGAGACCCTCTAGCCAGCGCTTGGCACTCTCACATCCAGAAAGTGGGTGAAAGTGGCTCAGTTTCCAGGCAGGCACAGTGACAAGGAGCCAGGCAAGCCACAGGCACAAAGCACTGCCCAACCGCAGCGCTCCAGGCATCTTGTTGCCCGGGCTGTAACGATAAACAGAGTCCCTAGGGCCCTGTCCCTGCAGCTCCTCCACTCCTGCTCAATTCCACTGCATGGAACTGAGCTTCCTCATTGACCTGGTCCATCTAGACTGTGAGGAGAACCACTTAGGGTACCACCACCTTCAAAGCTGGCAAGCCCCTTACCTTTCTGAGCCGCTGAGCTCCTCAGGAGCTCTGCTCACAGAGGCCCCACGGGGCGGCATGGATGCCAGTAGCTCCCCACTGGCTCCATGCGCACAGAGACCCAGGGGGACCCCACAGAGGTCTGTAGGACCCCCACAGCCCCATGCACATGGAGGCCCTGAAGGGTCACAGCAGCGCCTGTAGGGCCCCCCAGCCCAGCACGCTCGGAGGCTCTGGAGATGGCATGGAGGCCCATAGGGATGGCATGGAGGCCCGTACAGAGGACCTCAGGCATGGCATGGAGGCCCGTAGAGCCCTCTCCGAATCTGTGTGAATGGCCTGCACCAAGGCCCATAGACCCCCCGGACCGGTGCGAACAAAGGCCCCATGAAGCCGCATGGAGGCCTGTAGGTTCCCCCTGGTCTCATGCGCACGGAGGCCTCAGGGGGCTGCACAGAGAACCCTGGGGTCCCCCAGCCCCGTGCACATGGAGGCCCGTGCAGTGGAAGGACGTTGAAGTATGAAATACTTGCTTTCTGTATTTCCATAACGTTGTCCGGAGGTCAGTTTAATGGTTGTCATTAAATACTATGCAAACATCAGTACGTTTCATTTTTGGTTGAGTTCAGCAGCATAAGCTGTTGCTTGTGGGTTTATTTTTAGTTTTGCCCTCGTTTTGAAAGCTGTGAATGGTTGCCCCAAACTACAGATGGAGAAAAAAAAAAAAAGAGTTTGTTTGGGTTTCTCATAAGAAAAACAAATGTTCACGTTGTTTTCACACCTCTAGCCTTGACTTAAATAGAAGTTTATCTCATATGATGATCTCATTTGCTTAATGAACTAAAATGAATGAGGAAAAAAATGAGAGAATGTATAGGACTCAATCACATTCTGAAAGCTTTTTTTTTTTCCTCCGCAATCCCATTATTTATTTTTCAATAGAAGTTTTGTGTCAGAAGTAAACAGATGCAAATAGGTTTTTTTTTGTTTTTTTTTTCTTTAAAAGGTCATATGAATGTGTCCATACTCGAATAGTTGTCGTAGATGAAGCGTACAGGGATGTGCTCATGCAGCACTGAGTTGCCATTGCACACCTTGTCTATGCATTGCAAATACAGGACATAAAATTGTTAGAGAGACAGCTTTTTAAATACTCATTTCCTTACAGATGTCAACATAACATGATTGATGCTCTGCCAGTTCTTACATCATTGCTAATGCTGAAATGTACAGAGGAGTAAAGGTGCTTTCCAAAGTAGTGTAGAGCAATGAAAGGGAGGAAGGGGATGAAGCAACCAAGTTGGTTCTTGCTCTTATCTTGTACAAAAGCATGTTTTGGGCTGGCCCCTTGTGATGCTGGACTCCAGCAGGCAGCTTTCTTGTCTAGCCCAGTGTTTGTTATCGTTATAACCTGCATGAACCACCTCACACTAGTGCTTAGTTCTGCAGCAGTAACTCAACTCAGTCTGCGATTGGAGATAAACTGAGCAGCAGCCACGGCTGCTCAGTCAGGTCAGGCTGGTGGGTAAAATTCTACCATATGTGGAAAAAAAAAATGGGCAACTGTCCTGGGTTTTGTTGGCATATGATTAACAATGTGAAGAAACAAAATGTCAGTTCTTTGGTCAGAATTTCAACTAGTAACCTGCTCTTCCCTTGTTTCACCCCCTTCTCCAAGTTCGTTGTCCCAGACCTCCCAAGACAGGACAAGGCACGTGGAAGGAAGGAGACAGGCTGTGATTCTAGGCATTGGGGTGAGTGACCATGCCTCAGCTGAGCCCTCAGTGAGGACAGATCAACAAGGCACCATTGGTAGGAGACCCAGTCAAATAAGGGCCTGGTTGCTGTAAGGGGCACTAAAATGTAGCTTTTGAAACACTTGAGTGTTCTTGCTTAGTGTCTTGTTCAACTATAAGCCTTTGCAAGGCCTTGGCCTATGCTGTTTAGATGGAAATAAGTCCTGCTTTGCTATAGCTGCTCCTTCTCTAGCAGGCATGATTGTAGGCACTAGGGGCTGACGTGGGGCTGACTCTTGTGTTATTAAATACCTGCACTTAACCCAGATTTTCCTTGTGTTAGCAGCTCTGCCATAGAACTTTTACAGAAATTTAGTGTGCAGGGGCAACACAGATTATAGGACTTAAATTTCTCTTTGTGGAGCTCAGAAGAGGACATGGAGCTCAGAAGAGGAGGCACGATAAGAAACCAACCTGCTTAGCTGAGGGCTCCTAGTGTTCATGGCAGAGATTTCATCTTTACCAGCTACCATCAGCTCTGCCCTAGCCACCCTTAGACCAGACCAGGGCACCAGCTGCCTGGCAGGAAGGAAAACGTGTCCTTAGTGAGCAGTGACCTGGTGTGCTGTCTCTGTTGTTTGACATAAATGTCTAGATTAATGTCTACATTAATCAGTAAACTTAGTTGGGGAGAGGCAGACAAAAACAGGGAAAGAAAGTTGGGAGGCTGCCAGGCTGCAAAATGGTATGGTCCCAGGGCTAAGTGTAGTGTGTCCGTGCACCCTGGAAAAGTCCTGGTGGGAATCAGTGTCTCATCCGCACGCTCCTTCCCTGGTCCTGAGGACACCCCCAGACTTCTGTGTGCAGCAGAAAAGTGTGGAAATGACTCTCATGGCTTCTGCCCTATGCTCATGCATCAACCTCAAGAGATGGTTGTAGCCTTGTGTTCTCTGACATAAGGGTGATACCACAGGATTCCCCTGTTCAGTCAACTAATTAGGTGCTGACAATCTGAGATAATTTTTAATTGATGTGTGAGGATTTTTGAATTGCAGGTTTGTTTGAACTTGCTATGTTTAGGATCAGGTCTTCATGTGGTACAAGTCAGCCTGTGCAAGTAGTTTTATCAGGACAAACTGGCCATAGCCTGAACTAGCACAAGCTAGGACAGTTCATCAGTCCTGATTTTTCTTTTGGAAGCATGACTTCAAAGTGTTGGCGTGAGGAGATTTGACCTCCCAATGGGTATTCTCAGTCAAAGGGAGGGAAATAGTGTAGGTAAAGGAAATTGTGACACTGGTGTGTTTGGGTGTTAGCAAACAGGGGGCCAGGGAGGAACAGAAGAGCTACTGAGCTGAAATCTCTTTCTGCTGTAATAGTTATATTCTACATTCTGCTCCAAGGACAGTGTTTGCTGAGAAAAATGTACCTGCCAAGTATTTCTCCCTCCTGCCCCCCTGCACAGTGGCAATAATGTCCTCATGTGCAATTAGCAGCTGAAAACGTCAGCTCTCCCTGCCCCTCGGAAGGCAGCATGCAATTTGTTACCTGCAAGGCCTGATTCCCTTCTACCTGTCAAACTCTTCCCAGGGAGGCGAGGAAAAACAAGTAGAAGAGAAATAGCACTGGGGTGTTATAAAGTGAGCGTTGCGCTTGTTTGGGTCTCTGCCTGCCCCGGGGGCCAGGACAGGCCACCCAGCCCTTCCCCAGGGCAGCCCTCGCCTCTAGGGTTTGGTGTGTGGGTGGCAGCCTTCCTCCTCGATGGTCTGGACCGGATGGATGGGGAGGACCAGGTGGGAGATGCGACTCCACAGCCCGCTCAGCTTGTCAGTATCCATGTGGTTGTAGGAGCTGGGGGCACCGGTGTCAGTGAACTTGGCCCAGAGGAAGTCCCGGACTCTCTCCTCCACCTGGGGGAGGCTGATGTGGGGCTCCAGCGTCTCCTCCTCCAGCAGCACAGTCAGCAGCAGGGCTACATCCTTGAACGCAGCGCTTTCATGGTCACAGTATTTGTAGAAGATGAGGGTGGCTCCTGGGGGCAGCGACTCGAAGTGGTGTATCACTGCTGCACGGCCCCCCGCCTGGAAAGCTGAGCTTAGCTCCTTGTCCACCTCCAGCTTGGCCTGGTCACTCTGGAGCCCGGATTTATCCGTGCCATGGATGTGGACTGTGCTGGCATGCAAGGCGGCTGCGTAGGTGTCAGCCACGTGGGCTGAAAGGCACTGCAAGGTCCTCCTGCCTTCGCGCGCGGCCGTGAACATGATGATGGCTGGCTCGCTGTGGTGAGACGCATTGAGGTGCTTCTGCAGGAACTTGCGCCCCCGAAGCCACAGGTGGGGGCTCTGCCCCGGGAACCTGTCCTGCAGCTCGTTAAACTGGGACACGAAGGCCTCCACTATGGGGTTCGTGGGAACTCGCTGGGACTTGGAGGCCAGGATGCCAAAGCGGTAGATGATGATGACAAACAGTACGAAGAGCACGAGTGCAAGACCTGTTTAAGTGGGAGAGATCCGGGACAGGAAACAGAAGTCAGTTGGAAGGGATCAGCAGTGATGTTCTGGAAGCAGTTGCGAGGGCTCTCCTTCCCCTCCCCAGCCTCCCCCCTGCCGCTCATAGATGGTTCATTTTGATGTGTTCCAGGGCCCCAGGGCCTGCAAGAGACGTTGTGGGACCCGCACACCAGCCTAGGAGCTATAGCTCGACAAACGGAGTCAAGGCTACGGCTCTGGAGTCCCAGGACACCATTCCTGAAGAGATTAGAGCTGGTCACAAGCTTCTTTCCTTCCTAGCCAATTCTTCTTTAAGGTTTTCTTTGAGGTTTGTGAGTTTTTGCTGCATCTGCCTCCATGTGCAGAGGTGGCTGAGCCAGCAGAGGGTTCCTGGTCTGCCTCCCAGCTATGCTAGTGATAACTGTACTCCTGTCCAGAAAAGGAGGATGTCAAGGGCCAGGCCACAGCGGCTCTTTGCTCCCCACAGCAAAGTGGGATCTCTGTGGATCAGAGCTCTGCCAGCAGGAGTGTAGGGTGCACATTAACCCCATGGCTCCTGCTTGATGTCTTGTGACCGGGGCTGGCGACACTAGGCCCATCAGCTTAGCCTCAGCCCTCCAAGGACATGTTAGTACTGCATTCAAACTAGAGAGCTGCAGTGAAAGCCCTGTTCAAAAGCAGCCTCCAACTGGGCCTCTTTTTAAGAGTATGGTTTGCTTTTCACTTAGAAGCTGTTTCCCTAAAATCCCATGGGCAGTGATTCCCGCAAACCCTCAGAAAAGACTGTGAAGGATCCTGAGAGAGAAGAATAATTAAATGTGCTTCTTTACTTGTTCGTGGAGGATCAGTGCCTTCTGGACGATGAGTAACCCGCAAGGGAAGCTTCTGTTCCTCACCTTTCAGCAAGAAGGGCATTTTAGCCATCTCCTGCTTGGTGTTTTGGGGGGTGACGTTCTGCAGGCAGGATTGAGCCTCTGACTTTTGTGCTGTGTGTCCTGAAGTGAGAGAGGGAAATTTGTCACTCACTGCTGAGGAAGAGGCAAGCGGAGCTGCAATAAGAAAAGCAAAAGGGAGCTTCCAGCTGAGACAGTCGGAAAGAACAGTGATACTGCTTGGAGTACCAGCTCTTCCTGCTTTCTGAGCAAGCAAAGAGGAAGGAACATGCAGAGCCAAGCATGGTTCCATGCCTTTCGAAGCAGGACAGCAAAGAGGAGGGAGACAAGCGTGTTAACTTTGTGCTGAGAAGCAAATACCTCCTTTCCTGTTTGACTCTGGAAAACTGACAACAGGTGCTGGAGATGTCCAGATTACCTTTTTGCAGTGTCTCTGCAAAGTGTAGGCATGTGCAGAGAGGAGCAGCAGCAGTGTGCAACTGTAACTCACCTTCGGTCCCACGTCTGTTCCTTAGCATGCTGTGGGATTCGCTCTCTGGAGTTTCTTGCTCCCTGTGCTCTGGCCCCTCATGTAGGAGGGGGGCACTGGTGCTCTCCTCTGACAACAGGCCACTGGTGACACCTTCTGTGGCTGTCAGACCTGAATGTCCCCTTTCGCTGCCCGAGTGGAGTGACTTGTCTATTGAAAAATCATCTTCCTCTGGTGTGTGGGAGCTCTTGTGTTGCCTGCCTGTCTCCTGGTGCCCATGTGTTTCCTGCTGGACAGGGCTCTCCCCTTTGCTCTCCGTTTTGTCTTGGGCTAGCCTGCCTGTAAGGAATAAAATTCACAGACCTAAGCTCAGTTTCAGCACAAGAAACAACAATCCTTCCTCGTTTTAACTCCTCCCAACAAAGGCCCTGATCATCAGCATTCTGCAAATACCATACAAACATGCAGATGGGGAGAGGACTCACCTCTATCCATGTCATCTTCTGCTTGAGATCTTTCTGAGGCACCATCTCCTGTCTCCCCAGATTCTTCCAATGTCTCTTTGGTTTCTTGCAGGACCTTCTCCTCTTCCGTAGGGCCAGCCAGCTCTGACTCTGTCACCTCCCCCCCATCAGCAGTTGATGATTCGCCCACTGAAGGATCTTTCTCTGGTTTGCAGGAGGTGCCAGGACAGCTGCTTGTCACTTGGTGACCAAGTGTTTCTGGAGGAGTCTCTTCGTGAGCAGGATGCTGTGCTTTGCTCTCCACCTCACTCTGGGCTGGCTCAGCTGTTGGGATCAGAGTTCACAGCTCAGCTATGGATACAGGAGTCAGGAAAACCCACCCCTTTACCACCGTGCAGCAAAAGTTCCAGTCTTTCCATTTCAGAAACATCTATATGGAAACTGCCAAGAAGAGAATTTACTGTGACCAATCACCATCACCAATGAATTGTGCTGCCTCATGCTTTTAAAAAGGATTGATGGGGTCTCTGTATTTGTCCATAATCATGGCCACACAATGAATGATGACTTTTAGGGATGCATTCCTCTATCCATACTACAACCTGTCCAAGGCTGATAATGTGAAATGCTTTTAATGCACAAACCCCATTAACACTGTGATACAGTATTCTTTAAATGTTAGGTTGTGTCACAACATCTTCTACAGATAGTTATTTTCCTAAGCTGGTAAATTAAATTGATGGATTTAAAGCATTTCTAGATGGATATCGGCCAGAATAGGCAATGTCAATTTGAGTATTTGTCTGAAGAAAAATTAAATGTTAGCTCTCCTTGTGCTCTTCCTCTGTTCCTGTTCTGCAGTGGTTCTGCCAAACAGTTAGGATAAAGTATTGTAGAAACAGCAAATTAAAAGCAAATTATCAGAGGGTAATTCAGCAGAGATTCTGGAACTGAACATCAGCATTTGTAACATATTCTGAATCTTACAAAACTAAACAGTGCAGCTCCTATCTCTCACACTCTTTGCAAAAAGTTAATTGTGAATGATCCTATGGATCAAGCACTATAGTGACAGAAATGATCATGCTGAAATCAGAATAGAGATTGATTGAAGGTGGCAAGGAATTCCCTGCTAATTTGAAAACAGAAAAGTGGCCGCACTTGTTCCATGTCAAGACATGGTGTCATTCAGAGCATGGTTATGTTCATTCTTGTTGATTGTCATGGGAACACCTCCAGACGAATCGGACAGGTCTCATCTGATCGTAGCATCTCAGTATCACTGAAATAACCACATGCAGCAGTAGTAACAAGGCACCAGGAGAACGTAAGCACATGCTAGATGCTGAAATGTGAGGGGCCTGCAAGGTGTTCTGCTATTCAAGCTTGGCACAAAGCATTGCAGCCTTGTCCTGCCTGCTAAGGGAGGCTTCCCATCCATAGAGGATGGAGGAAGGACTTGTTATTTAAGCACCTGCAGATCTGTGGTTTCTGGGCTCTGCAGACTTTGCATCCTGTGCTTGAGCTGAGTTGTATCTGAGGGAAATGTGTGCCTGCCTGCCAGCTCCATGTGAGATACCAGCCTTTAACAGAGCCTCTTCCTCCTCCACGGGTGATGGGAGGGAGTTGCTCTCCAGCCCTGCCACCCGCCAGGCGTAACCCTGCACCGGGGGCCGCTCCTCGGCATTGCCCTCCTGCTGGGTGCTCCCCCGAGACACCATGCACCCCTCCACAACCAGCTTCGCAGGCGGCGCCGCCAAGAGCCGCTCCCATTTCAGAGCCCTGATCTCTGACGTGTCTTGCCTGCAATCCCAGACACCAAGTCTAGGCTTGTTGCAGCTGAGAATCCAAAACTGAAAGTGATTTGTTAACCCTTGTCCTTCAATTAAAAAAAAAAAAAAAAAAGCAGCTTGCTTTTTTCTTGGCTTTTTTACAGGGTTTTTTTTTTTATTTTTTTTTTTTTTTTTTTTTTTCATATTTTCTTTTTTTTTTCTTTCTTTTTTTTGGGTTTCCCTTTTCACTGTTGGAATTTTCTTGTAATGTAGTTTTTTCCTAGCACACGGAGCACGCGTGGGAGTCACTTACCTCCGCAGAGGTCCACCTTTGGATTCTCCTCCATCTTCCTGCGCTCCTGGAGTTGTGGGCTCTGCTCCCACAGTTTTGTTTCACTTTCTGGTTTGCTCATAAGCAGATTTGTCCCTCCGGTGCTTGCGTGACTGAGCACATCCTACCCTGCATGCAGACACCATCCCTCTGGGCCTCAGGAATTGCAGTAAGGACTGGAAAACTGATAAGCACAAGCACAGAGCGAGATTGAGTAGAGAAGGAGGCCACTCCCTGCTGCACTTATCTGGCTGTTGGGTGAAGTGACTTTCCTACCCTATCCTCGCGACAGCCACTCTCTACGGAAAGCACCCTGGGATGGGGCTGAGAGAAGCAACGCGGAGTTTCGAGCACAGCTCAGAACCCCCCGGAAGGGGAGTCTCAGAGGAGTCTCTCCACTCTGGAAGTGGAGACTTCCCCCACGCTTGTGTTTCTCTGTCGCTGCAGCCCAGAGGTTTTGTGAGCACAGCGCTCACCCGACCACCAGCCAGCGACTGCGAGCAATGGTGAAACACCAGAGAAACTTCCCCAGCCGGGGACCAGCTCCTGCAGATGCTCATGACACACAGGATCTCAGTATCAGAGCCTCTTCTAGCTGAGGGGTCACCTTCCACCACCTGATGCTGTCTCTGTACCCAAGTTTTCTTGCTGACTAAAAAGCTGGGGGTATAAATGCCACTGGGCTCGCGTCCCTCCCGTCCCTCCCCGTGCTGGATCCCGCGCACAGAACAAGGAAGTCAGAGGAGCAAAGGCAGCGGGGGGGTCAGCGCTTACCCGGGCGCTTTGGAGCTGGTCCAGGCGGCAGAGCGGAGCGGAGGGGCTGGAAGAGGGGGCTGGCAACGGCCCCGGAGGCCCCAGGCCCGGTGGCTGGCAGGGCACCCGCTCCCCGGCCCCGCACCCTTAACCCTCCGCTGTCAACGTGACAGTGAACTCTGTCCTGCCCGGGCCCGGGCAGGCTGCTGGGAGCTGTAGTTTTCCTTCTTTCCTGCTTTTCCTTAGTGAGCGACGGTGACGTCAGCAAGCGCGGCGCTCTCCCGAGCGTTTTGGAGGCCACGCGGATTTCTTGCCTGCTGCGGTTGCGCAGTTCCCTTCAGGCAAACTGAACGGCCAGCTTTTTTTTTTCCATGTTAAGTAACGGTGTTGCAGATTTAAATTAATCTCAGCAGGACTGGGGTGCAGCAAAGCTGGGCTGGAGCAATGGTTTTCCACAGAAGTTATAACTGGCCTTGCTGTGTTCACACATGGACAGATCCCTGCCGCCCGATACCCTCCTGGGAACATCTCAAGGGCACCGGTGGCTTGGAGTAGGGCAGGCAGGCCGTAATGCTTCCAAGAGAGTTGTTACTTTGGGCTGGATAGGTAATAGATGTGCTTCTTCATGGGCAATGCTGATCCGCCTGGTTTCCTGCCTCCTGTGGCCCTAGCTGTTCTCCAGCAATGAGGAAAGGCAGGCAGACACTGGGCTGTTAGTGGCCAAGAGGGGACAGAGCCCACGTTCAGCAAGTTCTTTTGTGACAGCCTACCTCTCACAGTAGTGGACTAGAAATCCATGGGCCTGCAGGGAGATTATTTAAGGGGAAGGCAAGAGGAGAACGTTGATGATGTTTGCAGATGCATGAGGATGCTCCATCCAGGTCACTGTGAAGCTCTTGGTTGCTGTCACTCCCCACATCCGCATGGATGCTGAGCCACCAATCACCAACCCTCAGACTTGGCCATCCACACAACTTTCAACCTCCTTAAGAGGTTCCCCAAGCCCATATCTTCTTATTTTCAAAACAAGGTGCTCACAAGTTAATTGGATTATAAAGAACATGTTTTCAAGTTCTGTTTGTCTTTACCTAATTTCACTGTTTACGTAATGTAATCATTTAGCTATGCTCTTTGGAAGCCCCTGAAGAGAGTGGTACTGTTTCTGTCTTAATTCCTCAGACATGGGGAGCCACGTCATCCAGCAGGTCTTGATTTGAGTCGGAACAAGCAGTTGTACTTTGAAACCTCCTAATGAGGTATTTATTACACCCTCCTGCATTTTTGCCTTAGCATACATTGCTCAGCATCTACATCATCCCAAGGGAACAACAGCATTTATTTATTGCTGGTACACAAGATGCATAATGTATATCATAAAAATTTGCTTCCCCTATTGCATGGCATTAACAGCCTTTCTCATGCTGAGAAGTGCATGCACGCAGGCGGGTGACAGGGGCTGAAGGGCATCTCCGTCGCGTGGGGTGATTCCGGCTCACGCATGCCAAGCCCGCACGCGCGTTCCCGGCGTACAGCCCCGCCACAGGAACACTGCCGCGACGGCAGCGGTGTCGGAGCATTTGGTAGCACCCAGCAGGCAGGTTCAGTGCAGAGGCCGGGTCCTCTCCCCCGATCCTGGTTTCTGGCAGGTGGAAGCGCTGTCGGAAATGCCCTTTTCTTGCCCATTTGCATCCCAACTGCCTGCAGTTAGAAGAGGGAAAATAGCGGGTGTAGAAATACAGTCTCCAGCTACAGCTTCATAGTGGGAGCACTGCCCTAGGCTGGGGTGTGTGCATGGAGACCTGGTGTGGATATCCTGTATGGATATCCAATGTGGATATTCCCGGTGTGGACATCCCTAGCGTGGATATCCAATATGCATTCCCCGTATGGATTATCCCCGGTGCAGATAGATTTGGTGTGGATATCCCAGTACAGACGCCCCCAACACGGATGCCCTTGGTCTGGATATCCGGTGCTAACACTGGGTGTGGACATTCCCAATGCGGATAGCCTCACACGGACACCCCTGGCACAGACATTCCCAGTGCAGATATCCCGCTGCGGACACTGCGTGTGGATATTCGCACCGTGGATACTCCCGCACGGGTGCCCCCTCCCTCATATTTTTCGCTGGGGGGCAGCCTCGGGGGCCCGGCC
>NW_010578766.1:713144-726080 GCF_000705375.1 Tinamus guttatus
AAACGGAGCAGCGAATGGCGCCATTAACGGCCGGGGGAGGCGGTCACCGGTGCGAGGGGGCGCCGGGCCCGGCCTGCTCGCACGGGGGCTACTAACGGGCAAAACGGGGAGGCAGCCTGCAGTGGTGTGGTTCTCTGTGAACAATCTCCTACTTATTAGTCTCTTCGACACTTACTGCTTTATTATCATTATTATTATTAAGCTCTTACACCTGTGGTATCTTTCCCGCTTTAGCAAATGAGCATCCCTTCGGAAGCCCGGACTCCTTGACTCGGCCCCCCATCAGGGCATCCAGGGCAGCAGGTAAGCTTGGGCTTCCGACCTGGAGAAGCTGCTGTGCTCACTGCTTTGCCTTGTGAGGATGCTAGGGAAAAACAACAACAACAACAACAACAAAAAAAACACCCCTATGAACGTAGTTTATTGCGTTTGAGCACATTTGCTCATCTTGACCCAAACCAGTCATGCAACTATAGGTTTAGAAATCTGTCATTCCATTCTAAATCTGCAAGCAAGTCATCTTCATTTCCTTCCTTTTTCTGTCACATGATCTGTTGGAGTTAAGCAGGGTTTGGTAATTCCCAGATGGGTGAATTGGGCTAATTCTGACAGACCTCTTGTTACAGCACAGTGTATGGCCTAAAGTACCCAGTACTGTCATTAGACTTTCCTGACAGGGATAAGTAAGAGCTGCCAGCATCATGCTTCAGTTTTAAAAAATTCCAGGAGACATAAAAGAATCTCCTTGAGGAGGAAAGGGAGAGGATGTATATATTTTTGGGGGGGAAAGTAAGATATCAGTAGTTACCCATGTAAAAATAGCAATTATCACAACTAGTTAGTTCATAAATTGTGCTGTTAGCTTTACTGGTGAAAAATGTGGGAAGCAGTTACTCCTAAATGATGGCTGCCATAGCACTAACATGCTTGTCTGGGCTGTCTCATGAGGTATAGTATCTTTTTTTTTTTTTTTTTCTGCTGCTGGCATACTGCAAAATGAGGGAATTGAGAGAGATGCCAGGATTTAACATCTGTGAAATTTAATTATATTGGCAATAGGTGTAAAGTTAGAATATTAAGAGACCATAGTGCTTTATACAGCAGTGAAGGAACAGAAGAATGACTTCCGCTCACAGTCCTTTTATTAGTAAGTATAACTTTTTTTTTTTTTTCCTGGAGAATTTAAGGAAGAGCAGTGGGACTGCATGGGGATTTTTGTGAGGACTTTTAGTTTCCAAATGAAAGCAAAACCACAACTCGAAAAACTGGTTTCCAACTCCTGATTTGAGGTTTTAAATATGAATTAGGAAACTCATTTCTAAAGTTTAAAGATCTTAAAAACCATGTCACAAGGAAGGCAGCTTCTAGATCATAGAAAATGCGCATTAGTAATCTCTGTTCAGGTAGAATTGTGAAAGGCAGGAGCTAGATGTTTTTGGCACTTGAATTCATGCAGTCTATAGTTTTAATGGAATATAGATGCATATGTGTTACATGCAGTTGCATCTTGGTATTGGAAGAAGACTGGAAGCCATAAGGCTAGGGATGTGCTGGACTTAAGGAGTGGGCAGCTCTAAGTTAAAACAGCAGCTTTATATTTTGGTTTATAGAGCTTTTAGAATTTCATGGTTTTCTAGTCTCTGATTAAACTGGGATATGAAATGGGGATAGATTATTCCCTCTTGACAGGTGTCTGTGCAGAAGGTAGCTGGCAGGTAAATTTAAGGCAGATTCATGAATTCTCTGTAGTTCATTGGGAGGCAGGAATGATCATTTTGATAGTAGGCTCAAGGTCTTGTAATTGCAGTGTTTGTTTTTGAAAGATAAAGTTCATGTGCGGAGACTTTTCCCTGGAAGGGGTGTTATGCAGGCAGTCTGCTGCACTAATAGTCTTCCTCCATGCTGGAGATATCCGTGGTTAGTAAATGAAATAGAAATTGCTGATTAACGGGCTATCTTCATGTGTGAAGTAAAGTGGAGTTTGTTTACATCTTTCCTGCTTGCAAAAACTTCCTTTGGGGACGTGCAGAGTACTGACTGATGCAGGGATGGGGAGAGGAATTAGTGTGGAGTGCATGAGTAGCTCTCTAGGTTCAAAGATCTTCTCAACCTTTGATTACCAGTGAACACCACTACTGAAATTCTCATGCAAAGCCTCTGTGTGTGTGTTCTGGAATATGGCTATATTTTTTGGCATTCTTGAAAATTGGGTAAATGGGTTAGTGTTTTTTCTTTTTTCTTTTTTTTTAACTCATTGAGAAATTACAATTGCTACAAAGCTGTTTGGGATAGCTTTGAAAATGCAGTATCCCACTTAAGAACTTGCAGATAAGCTAAAAGTCACCGGGACAACAGTAAGTTAAAACTTACTTTTTTTTTTTCTTTTTTTCTTCTTTGCGTGCTTCATAACCAGTGGCATGCCAAAGGTGCCAGAATATATTTTAATCAGGTTGTTTTATTTTCTTGAGGCAAAATAGCAAACACTAGGTGGCAAGATGTGTATTGTTTTTCATGTGTGTGGTATAAGAACTATAGGAACATTTTAAGCTACAGGAGAACCCTGTACTGTTAAAGAATGCAAAAAGTGTCCAGTGTGGGTATCACAGAGAGAAAAGCATTATTGATTGTGTTCTTCTGGTTGGGATTTCTTCTGTTTATGCCCTCAGCTTGATGATTTTGTCATAATCTCTGCTCCACAGTTGTGCTGCAGCTTTCGTTGCATACCTGGACTTTCTTGTTGTTGCCTTTTTCCCCCTCTGTGAATCTGGGTAGCTGTGTGGTTGCCCTTTATCCTTTCAAACCTCTTCTCATGGTTTTCCACTTCTGACTGGCTTTCCAGCCCTGACCTTTGCTCTGCAACTCCTGTTGCCTTCCTGGACTTTATTCTTTCTAGATAGTAACATTAGCTAAGATGAGTTTTAGTGTCTAAATGGCTGCATATTTTGGGAAGCAAACTAAAGGTATTAATTGTAGTGGAGTTGATTTGCCTCTAAGATTTTTGTTTTGTAGTCACTTTTGGGAATTAAACCCTACAGTGACCTTTGGGAGATCATAACTGGAAAACCATTGGTTTAGTTCATACATGTCCTAAACAGTGTCTTTTAGTTGTTATTGAAAACAAATACTGTGCAAATACTTTTATACTGACTATGAAAATGCTTTTTTCTCTTCAGATAGTCCTTTAACTTCCTTCATTCCAGAGCAATCGAAAAAGGAAAAGGCAAAGATTTATGACAGCGTTGAACCCAAGAAACCATTAGGGCATCAGTCAGACACTGATACGTTGTTAAAAGGTAACAACAGGGGTTTGGTTGATACCTCTTTCATGACTGTGTATTTTGTCTTCGCTTGGTGCTGATTTGGCTTGAGTTTTGGCTTGTGTATCTTGATCTAAAGGAAAGAAAATCTGAATGAGGCTGTTTATAGTAAAAGTTATGTCTATCAACTCATCTTTCAGTTTTGAAAGTAACAAATCTGGTACTTCTTAAGAGAATTCAGTGTTGATGCTGCTAATTCCTCATTCTCTTTCTTTTATTTCTTTGCCTTAAAAAAGGGGAAGAAACATTAATGCTTGTTGTTAACTCCTCCTGCAGAGGAGTCTGAAGTTGTCATATGGAGCGGGTTTGCTTTGCTAGTTAAGGTAGATGTGACTACTTCTCTGACATTCTTCTAAAGAATTCACAGAAAGAGCTAAACACATTTGTGGCTTGTCTGTCTTTTTCTAAACTCTTTCCATTTTTGCTTTGGTTTCAGAAAGCAGGGCTGACTTCATTGAGAAAAAGAAAGAGCACCACCTGCCCTCATTACAAAGTAGGTGGAAAAGTAAATACTTAATCTTTGTTTGCCTCTAAATGAAAAGAGAGCTAATAAAAAAGAGCCAGGTGAAAAGGGTCCTTTTCCTTTTCTGTGCTCATATTTTTCTTGTGCCTTGTAACAATTTGCTCGAGAAGGTGGACACAGAATGGAAGACCCAGGAAGCAGACCTAAATAGATGAATAGATGAGATGGAGACACCAGTGTATATAAAGCCAGATCCTCCTATGAAGCTATTCACCTTGTTGACCCAACAGAAAAGAATCCGCTTTTTTTCTTCTTCCCTTTTGGGGGAAGGGGAGGATTATCAGTTATATGGTTGAGTGAAGAATTTGCAAAGTCGCTTGAAATTGTAAGTTTTAGTGTGCCTACAAGAGTGCCACAGGGGGGTTAGGCAAGACAGTAATTGGTTTGGTCTGTAAGGAACTTGGTTCTAAATAAACAAAGATTCATAGGTAGAGTAGGATCTGTGCTCAGAGCATTTGTTGAAATATATTGTTTACTTTGTGTGAATTACTGATTTTTTTGAACTGTGAAAACCAGTGTCTCTTAAACAGGGTTGCATGCAAAATATTACAGATGGTAATCTGTTAGCTATTAGAACATTTACTTCAGATTAGCTAGTTAGAAGTTCAATTTCTCTGCTCTGTCAAGGGGAAAAATGGCGAATGGAGTAGTTTTGTTGAGCCAGTTAAGCTCTGGCTTTAAACCAGAGCTGCTTTTAGCACCTGAGTGACTATATTCATACAGAAACAGGGTTGTAGCATTTACTTTGGTGTTCTTGAAATAACTGCTGCGGGATGTGATTATCAGTTTATTACTGATAATATTGCTGACAACATCCTCATTGGTCTATATTTTAATGAAGTGCCTTCACTGTTGAACTGGTTGGTGTAGTTCTTGTGTTTGTTTGTTTGTTTGTTTTTCTTAAACTGAACAACTAAATGTAGAAAATGTCCTGACCAGTAATTGCACTGTATGTATTCATACAGGTCTCTTGGAATAAGGAAAGCTGTTCACAACTTTTCTTACGGATAATGTCTCTAGTATCTTGCTGTCTGACCCCATTTAAATAAATAGATCAGGAATATATTTTCAGTTGGAAACTTATATTTTGCTTTAAAAGCATGATTCATCCCAATAGACTGTCAATAAAACAAGTGTCTGACCCCAGCTGGCTGGAGAGATGTGAGACTGTGCCTTTAAAATAACATGGTGCTTTTGCTACTTAAATCTTTCATAGTGCTGTTTTCCTAAAATACACATCATGTGAGCTTCCATTTTCTGTCATCCAACTTCTTGCACAAAATTGAAAACCTGAATCAGGTTGGGGTGCTCCTGTGTAGAAAAACCTGCAAGCTGCCCAGCTTTTGGCAGTCTGACATCTTGGACCTCAGTTCTTACTTGTATAACTCTTGAAGAGCTAAAAGTCATTAGGGGCAATCTGTGGTCAGTTGTAGAATTTAGTAGAGTTTTTGTAGAGTTTAGTATGTAAAAGCATAACGGAGCTACTTCCAACTAAAGTAAAGGAGTTTTGTGATTTCAATGTCCTGTTAAATTCTCTGCTCCAGTGTTGATTAGAACTATTGTCTTATGTATTGCTCTCACGTTCCTCTTTTATTCTCTTAACAGACAGAATTAAATCTCAAGATCGACCCAGGAGTATAGGGAAGGAGTCACAGCCTTCAGCCAAAAGTAAGACTTCTCCTTTCACTTCTGTTTCATGTTTGTATTATGTTTAACCATTTTCTTGCCTGTCCAAGTATTAGATTTCCTGGTAGTTAGTGTTAAACTGAAGATCCTTGCCTGAATGGGTGATTTGTTCCCTAGGGTGCGTGTTTTTAGCACTGAAGAAATAAGTAATGCTTCCACCTGAGTTTAGGTCTTCTATATATAATGCTTACAAATTTCCTGCAAGATTAAAATTGAGGCATGCCTGGTGCTGTTCTTATCTAACAGCTGTTGTTTTGCTGTTCTTCTATAGGTTAGGATATAAAAGGGTGCAAGATTTCCCCCCTCCCCAAAGGAGGCCACAAAGGCCTTTGCCACCAATTTTGTTAGTGGCAGAATTGGTACTTAGACCTCAAAGTACTTCAATAAGTGTTAATTTAACTGTTCAAGTATAAAATCAAATCAAACCATGTGTAGTGTTGAGCTCCAGCATTTAAAATGCAAATACTGCTGCAGAAACCATTTTCATATACTTATTGGGATAGGGAGGAGAAATAGCACCACAGAAACCATCCTGGTGATGCCAGGTTTTATATTGGTCAGCTTAAATGTACAAACAAACCTGACTTTTTTTTCTGAACCATTTTAAGGCTCAGAATTTGTGTTTGATTAAATTAAGTGTAGGTATTGATAAAATCTCAGATGAACTATTCTAGAAAGATGTGCAGTTACCTTGTCATTTCCAGAACTATTTCAAAAATGTTTACTTTTTGATACTGTCACTTCTCTATGTCAATAAAGAAGCTGAAAGCTTTTCTTTTTTTAATTCAAATATCTTCTATATTAAGCTACTATACCGATAGCTCACAATACTGATATGAGTTCAATTGACTTCTCCTGATTTGTCTTATTTTACTCTTGCTTGTTGTCTGAATCATTTCTAAACACTTTTTTTTTTCCCCTCCCTATTTGGTCCTCTTTTCTATAGGTGCTGGTGGATTGCAGAGTGGATTTCACAAGGTCTGGACTTGGTTACTGCTTATTCTGTTAATCAGTGTCCCATTGCTTTGGGTGCTGTGGAGTGGAATGCCAAGGTTTCTAGACACAGCTTTGTCAAGTAGAGATATTCAAATTCTGCAAGCATTTCGGGCCCAGATGAAGAAAATCAAAAATACTTATCAAAGTCAGGATCCTAATTTATGGAAGAGAACACACATGTTCCTTGAGAAGCATCTCAATGCTTCCCATCTACATTTGGAGCCAGCAATTTTGCTGTTCACAGCTGGCCAAGAAGCTGAGAAGGCTCTAAAATGCCTAAGTAATGAGATTGCAGATGCTTTGGCCTTCTCCCAGAATGCTACCACAATCAAAATTGACGGGGCAGACAAAGCTGTATTGGACAGCGATGCTGTTAAGTTGGAAGTAGATGATGAGCTCAGCTCTGGGTTCAAAGGAGGCAAGAAGGTAGCAGTGGTGCATCGATTTGAATTACTGCCTGCGGGCTCCACCTTAATCTTTTACAAGTACTGTGACCATGAAAATGCAGCATTTAAGGATGTGGCTCTTCTGCTGACTGTCCTCCTGGATGAACAGTCTCTGAGAAAGAGCCTGACCCTGCAAGAAGTTGAGGAGAAAGTACGAGATTTCCTCTGGACCAAGTTCACCAGTTCAGATGCTCCTACTTCTTATAAGAACATGGACACAGATAAACTGAGCGGACTTTGGAGCCGGATATCTCACCTTGTCTTGCCTGTTTGGCCTGAAAAGGGCCTCCCAGTGGAAGGATGCACATAGGTTGTTAAAGGAAGATCAGGGAAGGAGGAAGATGGAGAATGTGTGTTGTAATGGCTGAACCGGGTGGAAGTTCCTACAGCTGCTGAGGTCAGCCAGCACACAGTGCTCTGTGCGCAAGAAAATCTATCCAATCATCATGGTTGTTTCTGCTAAAGTACTGGGGACTTTCTAAACTCCAAACTGTCAGAAAGGAGCATAGTTCTTGGTAAGCTGCATTTGGTAACGTTTTCAGGTTGAGCACCTGGGGCTGAAATAGAAGTCCCCTACTGCAAATGATGCTTCTGCTTGGAAAGCCATCTACCTTTGGCCTGAGAATCCCTTCTAGTGGCAGAACATGCTGGTATTGAATATGACATGGTAATGGGATGTAAAAACTTTACTTTATCTGACAAATTGCTTTGTTTTCTGCCTGGGACATTTAATGAATTGAAAATGATAGCAAAGTAGTAGGAGTTCAAGCACAAAGTTTTTCTTGGTCCAGTTGACCACAACACGGCTGTTAGCTGTCTCTGGGAACTTCTAGAAAAGGCAAAATTGCCGAAGAGATCTGTGATCTGTAGTGAACCTTTCAGCAAGGACTTTTTTCTTAAATGAGCCTGCCCGAAGCAGTCCTGGAGACTGAGAAATCCTGTACAAAGGATTGCTTGATGTTAGTGGTAAATGTCAGCCAAATAATCCTTCAGCACCGCTATCTCATTGCTGCCAGGAATTTTCTTTGTTAAGATTTTAAAATCTTAATTTGGGGAAAAAAATTATAAATGTCAGCCCAGTGTGTATATGTGCGCTAAAGACTTGTTCCATCCCCTTTCCACAGACAAAAGTTTAGCAAGACAGAGATTATTTCCCATTTTAATAAGATGACTATTTTTGCATCAAGAGGATTTATTTATTTGTGATACTCATACCTATACTTCTATCAAAATAACCATTTTCATGCGTCTGTATATAACTGGCTGCTTACTATGTGAAATTTTAGTGAAGATCAGATTTGCATTGCTTATATCTTAAAATATATTTTGGGCACATCAAACTAAAAAAAAAAACAAGTGCTGTTCCTTTTGTAAATATTGTGGGTAAATGTAAGTGAATTGTAGCACTTCCACATCATTGCTGGTAGTGTATGTTCTTGGTCTGTGTGTGCTCAATTTTCAAGCACATGAAGGAATGTGTGAAGACTGCTCTCAAATTAGGGGAATGTTTTCCCACAACAGCTGAGGGATTAGTGGCTCTTGGATGCATCCTTTATTCACAAGACTCCCCTGAGCTCCCCTGCTGTCAATATCCTTCTGAGGTAGGAGGCTTCTCAGGGTGCTGGAGCTCTACAAGTGGATTTGTTCTGACCACTGAGAGCGAAAACTGTACCGTGCTTTTTATTTTAATGTGAAGAAACAGCAAAGAAACATGGAAGTGCTGCTGTTCTAGATGCTTAATGATTGCTCAGGAAAGGAGAGATGGCATTTACATTTTAGACATTTCACTGGACAAATGTTTTGCTTTAAAATGTGCTTATTTCTGAGTATATACTGATAGTATACTTGTTTCTATGTTACATAAACTATTTTAGTAATCATTAAAAATAAATTTACTTGTTTTATAACTTGTTTTAATATTTGCCATTTCTGTATTAAGTGGTCAGACTATTTTTGTTTACATGTTTAACACTTTCATTTAACCTTGATCAAATGTAGGCATGGAAAATAATGAGCTTTAGCAACATTTAAAATTTCTTAGGAACTTGAATATGGGACAGATATTGGGGATATTGGATCTTTGTATTTGGTACCATCAGGGCTTCTTTCTAACTGGGCACAATTCAGGCAATTATAGTAGTTCTGAATTTCCTCTTGCTCGCTGTTCTTGTACTGCTCCTCAGTTCTGGTTTCAGATGAAACTAACACTAAGATACGGTTCACCATTAGCATGGTACAAGTGTCAGCAGCTGGCAAATGAGATTGCTCTGTTCTTGTTCCCCTCTTAAATGTGTGCTCATGTACTTCTACTGTGCCAAATTAGTACACTGTGAGCTGGCTGGAGAGATGGATGTTACTGAAAATTTAGCTCAGGAAAAAAAGATACTTGGCAGAATCAGCAACCACTGAGAAGACTAAGTTGTGACATGAAGGCAAGAGATTCCATGCTTTTATGATAATAAAGCACATAATCCAGGTTATTTTATGTTTTGGAAACTACCCCTCTTAAGAGATTTCTAAGTATGAGAGGTATGTTCCACTATTTAAAGATAAAACAAGAAGGCAACTAGAAAAAGACTTCATTATCTATTTAGTGTTGTGTCAGATTAGAGCTTTATGTTATTTTATGTTAACTCTAGGGAAATTGAAGTGTATTTCCAAATACAGTTTGAGTCTTGGAAAAATAAATAAAAGCAAGATACTGTATAGCTGTTTTGCCTCATCTGGAGAAGTGGGAACACCCAGGACTAGAAGACCGTACATCTTGCTGAAGAAGCAGGTCCTCTCTGTAGCCTCCTGGAGCTTTCTTCTTAAAAGGCTGTCGTGAGGTGTCTGCAGGTGCGTAATGCAGGTCTCATAAAGTATCTCCTCTTCAGCCAGAGGTGAAGAGTGGTATCTGTGTGTGCTGCTCACAGGCAGCCACTTGCTACCCTGGTTATTGCTTCACTGCTTGCAGCAAAGAGACATTTGAGGAATAACCTTTGGGTAGAAACATTTTGGGGAGCAAAACCAGTTGACCTTCAACTTATAATCAAAATAGTGCAGAGCACTTATTTTCTAGTACTCAGCAAATGAGTTCCTTGAGAGTTTTTCCTGGCAACGTTGTCCCTGTGAGCAGAGGTGTTACTGTAAGGGGGTTTCAAGAGCTTTGAGCTACTTTAACAACATTCCCTTTTCAGACAATAGTCTAGGTGAAAAATTTTGAGAAAGTACAGACAGCCCTCACCAGAAAACAAGAGCCATGATGTACGGCATGCATAGCAAGAAGTTACGAGACTCAAATATATGTATGTGCTGACAGTCTGAAGATAAGGCTTTCCGAGTCTGAAATGTGCTACAAGGAGGAGGACTGGAAAATGTGGTGCCATCCTGATGACAGGAAATTAAGGTGCAGATCACTCCATTGTTTTCAACAGTGAATGCATGTGTTAATGGAAACAGTATACATATATAATAATTTTGGCATGGTATATTGAGGAGTGACAAATCTATTCTCCTCTTTGCTTTTTCTGTGCATCCACTGAGGATCTTGGCCTGCTTGTTCCAAGGTCTAGGAATGAGAATTGAGGTGTTTGCCCTGGTTTCCTGGGGCAGCCAAAATACTCCTCCTGCTACGAGCAGACACTGGGAGTTGGGCAGAGTCGTTGCCCTGGAAGTAGCGATCCAAAGTGGGAGGTGCAGCCGTGGGGCTGCTTCCCTAGGTGCTGCTCTTGCCTTGTGAGGCTGCAGTGTGACGATACCTGCTTCAATTTTAGTAGTAAATGATGTAAAAGGGACCTAGAGTTATGTGCAGCTTCATCTGTTGATACCTTGTCCTTCACGCCCTGCTCTGAGTTTCGATGCACGGAGCAAAGAGGAGTTTTGAACGTGCTTAAAAGGTGGGTTTGAAAGACTGATTTTTTTTTTCCTTCTTCACAACAAAAGCACTCTCTCTCTTTTCCATAAATTAAAAAAAAAGTGTGGATTTGGGATGCCTTTTTGATAAATTGTTCTGAACTGGTAGAAGATTTAGGTCACACTGGGTACAAAAGCCAAACGTTAAGATAGGTGCACGAGTACCTGTTATAAGTGGTATATGCTTAACAGAACATAGCTATACTCATCTGCAGTGCAATTGCCTGCATAATGTATTTAGAAAAACATACAATTTTGGCAGTATGCAATGATAATGAACAGATTTTGTATTGAGGTCCTGTAGCACAGCTGGAAAACGCTGAGGACAAATTTGGAAATCTGGAGTAAGTGCTATGTAATCAGGCTTTCTATTTTATAATCCCAAATCAAACACAAAACTTTTTTCTTTGTTATCTCCACTGAAATACCAACTGCAGAGTTGTGAGGAGGAGTTGTGGAAGGAGAAGGAGGAGGGTTGTGGTCCCCACAGCTGTTGGGTATTCTGTTTTATTGCTAGCCCCTGACAGTAGGGCATATAACTGAATGCCTGGACAACCTCATGCCATGTTTGACAGGTGGAAGCACTTTCTGAAATTCCCTTCCCCAAATTCCCCAATAGCTCTCAGGAGGCATGTCAGTCAAGGAAGGAGGAGGGAAAAGCTGGCTGCTCTTCTTTTGGCTGCAATAGCCAGCTGCCCCTTGCTAATTTTAGAAGGGGTGTGCAAGGGTGGTATGGAGTGGAAAACTTCCCAAACCTCTCTCTCAAAGCGGCAATAGCCAAGTTAGCGTAAAATGAGCTGGTGCTCCACTGGGCTTAGCTCGCAGGCAGCCTCCCGACACTGTGCTGCAGTGTCTTCCTTGCTTTGCAGTCTAATCACCAGTTCATCGGCCTGGATTGGAGCTTGATTTTTTTTTTTCCTTTTTCCCAGGCATGGTTGCTTGCAGGTAAACAGTTTATTTACTTCTAACAATAGAAAATTTCATGACAGAAATGTTTCTCTTTTGCTTTGTGTGAGCTCTGCCTTTGAGAGCTTCATGCCTATTAAAAGTCATATCCAGAGTTTTAATGATGAAGTTACATTAACAGATGCAGAAAATATGAGTCATGTGGAAACAAAATGAGACCAGACAAATATTACCTTTAATTTTACTGACTGAAAATAACAACTTTCTTGTTTGAAAAAAAAAATCCTAATATGATGGCTTATTTTCCTGAAGATAAAAAGGAAGATGAACTAGATTAACTGCTTCCAAGCATAAAAAAGAACCTATGCTTAAAAGCATAATTAAAGAGGCAATGCATTATGAAAGTGCTGAATAATTTAAATAGTCTGCCAAACCAGCAATATTAAGCAGTACATTTAAGCAAACACTAGGTGATGATGGGAATGTAATAATTTAAATTGTCCTAGTCTGCAATCAGGGCTCTTGTGTGTTGTAGTAATAATGCTTTTGCTGACTGAAATTGTCATCATTGTTATTACTACTAACAAACTCTGCATTTGGGAGGAGCGAGTTTACTCTTTCAACAGTCTAGTGGGAATAAGGTACTGCTTATGCATGCCTCCAGTGGGAGAAAATGATGCTCACTGGTGTTTGTATTTTTTTTCTAGGAAAAAACATTATTTTTCTATTTTTATCTAGCAAAACGAATTCATTTTTGAAGGTTTAGCTGCTGCCATCTCAAACTTGCCTCTTGTTTGGAATGGTTTGTGCTTACTCTGGGAAATACAGACTAATTACAGACTGTAATTAGTTTGTGTATGTAAAGGAGCCAGATTAAGTTAAACAGGTACCCTGTAATTGTAATGTGATTAAGATCTGAGCTGCTTATGCTTGGGATAGTTTCTATGGAAAACGTCCACTGTCTGCAAGAAGGGGGGGCAACGTGAAAAGTAAAATTTTTTATATAAACGCAAACGTAAACAGATTTAACGGTGAGAGCATTAAGTCTCCCTCAAGAATTCGGGAAAAGGCGGAAAATCTCCTTTCTGGGAGGATTTTTGGGCGCAGGAAAGATCCCAACCGCGCCCAACATGGCGGCCGGCGGGGGCGCGGCGCGCGCGGAGGAGGG
>NW_010578766.1:726254-755601 GCF_000705375.1 Tinamus guttatus
CTCGCGGTTCGTTCTGGCTTGCGACTCCAGCTCGGGGGTTCTCGTTGTGCTGCCTCTGCCGGCCCGAAGCGCTGCTTGTGCTGCTCGTTCTAGCGTTTTGGTGTTGGTGCTTGGGACTTTCTCCGGTAGCTGAGGCATCTGCCTAGATGACGCTCCTTTTTTGCGTAGCCTTTCTGGTATAGTTTATCTTCTGTTGCCTTCGAAAGTAAGCTCTGTATACAGGCAAGCCGTGCGTGCGCATAGAGGTTTACAAGCCAGACGTGTGTAGGTGCTTCTGAATGTTCTTGTCCATAGAACTCTTGTTTATAGACCTGTGTTTTCTTGTGCTGAACACCCTAGTGGAGATGAGCTCTCCAGGGTATTGTAGTTGCAAGTCTGTAATTTGACCGGCCAGTTCTGTGTTTTGGTCCTCTTAAATTACTTCACAGGGTACACGTTGTTGAAAACCAGTTCAAAAGTCTGTTGTGACCAAAAGCATAGTATGTGTAGGACAAGCGTGCAGGCTGTAGGGCCTTTGTTTCGTGTTGAGTTGTGCCTGAACTCAGCAGAGCTGCCCATGCTTTCTCCTCTTCTGGTCGCCACCGCTGTTTCGTTAATTAGCGTTTCAGGTAATTAAACCCAGTGCTGGTGGGGCCGCAGCAGTGCCGTATGCTGGTGAAGGCTTTGCTTTCTTTGAGTGACTCTGCCTAAAATAAGGGTATGTTGTAGAGTGAAGCGATTTCTGTGTGCGCTTGTACGAGGGGCTGGGGCTCTGGAGAAGCTGTAGTGCTGACTGCTTTGGATCTGCCGGTAGGCTGCCTAGGCCAGGTGTGGCTGTGCCTGAAAAACCGAGATTTCACAACCGTAAATCACACTGCTTGTGCAGGTGGTTTTTACGAAGTTGGTGCCTAGCTCAATTTTGCCCCTATAACTGCATTTCCCTTTGGAAAACCTGAGAAGTACAAAACTCCCCATGTGCACAGTACCTTTCATGTGTAGAAATAGCTGTATTGGCTATTTAAAAAGCATCCCTTGTGAGCTAAACAAATTAAATAGTTTAGAGGCTAACTTTGCTATTGTAGCTTAGTTCTACTCTTAAGGTTTCTCTTCACTTTGGTATAATTTTTTGTATCTTTTGCTACCTGTCTACTATACATAACTGCTAATTTCTGCTAAGAAAGTTATATCATGCTGATATATTGAAATAATTAATGTAGCCAGTCTCACTGACTTTCGTGGGGTCAGGTGAGGCCGTATTCTCCAGCAGATGCCTAACTTTAAAGGTATGAGTAGTAGCAGCTGAAATCAGGAGCGTTAGTTTGCATAGCACTAGATGTGTTGTATGTTGCTGTATCCATGGCAGTTGCACAACATAAGGTGAGCAACCAGTATGGTTTGCTGCTGCTTTCCTTCTTCTGCTTTGGCTGTAGTCCTGGCATTGGCCCTGCAGCAACGTGGTTCAGTTAGATAAATGGGTAGAAAACTAACCCAACAACAACAGCAAAAAGTGAATAATGTTCTGCTGGGCTAGTGAGTTGAACTGGCTTATGGTGCAGTCAGACGAGCGTCGCAGCCATTGCAGCAAGGTCGGGACTCCTTTCATTGTTGTTGAAGAAAATTAGCAGCTTGACTCCACTCTGAATTCACGTTTAGAATGTGTCTAAGGTCGGCGACTCCTTTCATTGTTGTTGAACAAAATTAGCAGCTTGACTCCACTCTCTGAATTCACGTTTAGAATGTGTCTTTTTTAATCAGTCAGCTAAGCTATTTAAGCAGTGCTGCTGGTCCACTTTAATTTCTGCCATACAAACCAGTATAAGGAGTGCTAACAGCAGGACAGGTATAGTGGTATGATTAGAACAGAAGAGTTTTAGATTTTGTGCACAGAGAAAACCTTTGTTTGTAGGGTTAATATTTTAAGCATGTGCTGGATCAAAATGCCTTGAGTGTAAAATTAATCTGTAGATGTAAGTGCTTGGAAGATATGCATGTATTGTTGTTCTAATGAAATCTAATAGAGTTTAACGGAGTAGTCAGTTGAGAATACCTGTATGCCGAAGTCTGAAACCTGTGTCAATGTATTTTGCAGAAAGAACAGAGACAATTAGTTAACTAAACAATTACTCCAGGTCAACAGCAACTTCCTGAGCACTAACAGAAGTTCTGGCTGTGTTTTAGCTTCATCAGGCTGTTCTCACTGAGGCCAGGGATTATCCATAGTGCGTGCTCAAGAGTAAAAAGTGAACAGATTTATTAAAAGTTTTTTTTTTTTTTTTTTTTTTTTTCCCCCCCAGTAATCCAGTTATATTTAACTGATGTCTTACATTTTTTAGCAGCAAAAATAAACCAGCCACAATTGTCATACAGAAACAGAAAAGTTGCAGAGAAAGGGCATGAAATTTGAAAATATGATGTTTGGGATAATTTCCTTTATTTTTTCATTGACTTTATTCTGCTCCAAAAGAAAATAAGGATCAGTCTGCAGATGACACCGCCGTAATGAAGCTGCTGCTCTGCTCATATGTGTGTGGTAGTGCTGAACAGTCACGTGCTGTATCTTGCACTCAAAATTTGCAGATCTCATTCTTGTACTTGGCTGAGAAGTTTGCCCATGAGTTTGAAGAAGGCTCTGTGTCTAAATTAAGTGTTCCCCAAAAATAGAGGGTGCTGGTCTTTCAAAGACAGGACTTATGGAAGCACTTAAGCTTATTCTGATAAATGGATTGATTATGAGCTGCAAGAATTGAAATCTTCTCTGTGCAGCCTCTTGTAACTGGAAGTGGAATGAATATTTGTTTGTTACGAAGGCCAAGGAAAAAAATAAATGCACAAATGGGATATGTTGCTTATTTTGTATCATAAATGCAAAGACGTTTTAAGTCAAAGGAAGTATAGAAATGCAGAATAGATAGACAAACCCTTGTATTCATCTCCTTAACAAATGAATACATTCTCTGTGCCTTTATACTACGATTTCTTCATGAGTAATGAATCAAGTTGCACTAGCTATCGCAGCATTCATTTTAATGGTTTCTTCAAAGGATCTTGTAGCTTGTGATGCAGCAGAGTAAGACATTGAATGCACTTTACTTTCAGTAAAGCTTCTAATCCATTTTTTACAGCAAGTTGTTGTCTTTATTGTATTGGTGATGGAGCAGGAGCGCTTTTGCAAGCTGCCATATCTACTCAGAGCAGAACTGCATTGTAAATATCAATCCTGTGTAAATACTACCCTCTTGGAGAGAAAGAGATTCAGTAATGCTTCATTTATAGAAAAAAAATCAACATAGTTTGGATGCAAATTTGGTAGCTGGCTGATGTCAGTGACTTCATGTTAGAGCTCATGAAGCAAGTTTCTAATTTTTGAAATGTATTTTCTGACATATGATGAAGGTATGACTGTTGATGCAATTTGACTTCCTTCTTACAGTTAGAGGGAGTGACATGTGCTGTGAAATTCTTTGCTGCTTTTCTATCAGCAAATGCATGTGGTACTTTTTTTTTTTTTAACCTTAATATTTCTATAAACATTTTTGTTTTTTGAGCTCTGACAGGCAAAGCCATGATTGTCATGTGGATGTTTTGGTGTACTTGCAGGGTGTGCCTCAAGACAGAATACTGAATGGTCCTGAAAGTCGTGCTCATTCAGAAAAGCTAACGCTTGCAAGCTCTTTGCACTTTCTTAGTGTGGTGGGTTTTTGTTTGTTTTTTTACTTTTTCCTTATGTGTCAGCTTTATGTAGTTGTGTATGTTGTGGTTATATCCACTCTTGCTCATGGAGTGCAGTGAAATCTGGACAGGGCAATATTTCCAAGTTAAATACTAACAGCTGGTTGTGTAACAAAAATCGCTTTGGAGAAGCAAGGCAGAGATTACAAACCCAGAGATAATATGGCAGAAAAGCACTTAGTAGTTGTTTGTGGAGCATTGGAGTTGCGCTTGGATTTTGGGTAATAATTTTTTTTCAAAATGTTTGCCTCTGAAATAACTGCCACCCTGGAAGTTGTTGTTGTTGTTTGAGAGCTTATTGCATAAGTGAAAGAAGGTGAGAAAAAAAACCCTGCTAATTCTTGAGTTTTTTTCTTTTTTTTTCTTTTTTGAAATATGTTCTGTTTGTGTCTGTTTCACTGCGATTTTTCCCCAGTCTTGAGGAAAGTCAGTAAATCCCTGCATCTAAGTGCTTTAACAGACAAAAGTTTTTGTTTTTTTCCAAAATATATTGAGGTAAAAAATTAGTCTTTATTAAATTCATATGAAAAAAAAAAAGCTCTTAGGGCTGGCTATTATGGATGTTATGAGCTCCTACTTAGGTGGGAGAAAGCAACTTGGTAAAAGTTCATATCCCAGGCAAGAGAGAGAGAAAATATCGTTCTAATCCAGTGTCGAGAGTACCATTAAAAATTGTGTTCCTTGGTGTTTCAGGAGACATGGAAGTTCTTCCTGGCCTCCTTAACTAGAACTGCCATGGCTTTCAGCAGGCTTGCTCAGAAAAAATGAGTTTGCTTGGCTGGGTCTGACTGTGACTGTCCACCCGCGTATGTCTGTTATTACCAGCAATATTGTAGCTGTTCATACAGGAGTTCAGAGAGGATTGTCAGGATTCAGATGCTAATTTTCAATTATTCCAAGGTGGAAACTGGAAAAAAAAGCTTTGTAAACAGCTGGTTTTCTGCACTGTGATACCAGAGAGCAGGGGGAAGGTCTCCTGCTGTGCCTATGTGCCCAGTGGCAGCTCTGTGTGTACAAGGGTGACCACGGGTGTAAAAGAAAGGGAATGATCCTGCTCTTCCTTGATGCTCCCATTCCTTTCTGCTTGCAGTTCAAGGAGACTGCAGTTCAATGCAGAACACAGCTAAAACCACTAAAACAAAACAAAAAAGCTGCTTTCACCCCCTAGCAAATTCCCAGTCCGCTTTACCCCTGAACCCCATTGGTTTTCTGCCTGAGTAAGGCAAGGCAGACAGGGGAATGAAGAAAGGGCAAGACAGCTTCTTTAGTGGCAGTGCTGCTTTATTGTAGCTTAAACTGTGAAGCCCTGCTCTCGCATTCTGCATCCCCAATCAGTAACAAGAAGTGCCACTTTGGATTTAAATGTCTAAGAACATCTCTTAGAAATAAATATTCAGCACATTAGTTTCTTTCAGTGCACCAGTTCTGTGTGTGGTTTGCTTTGGTTTTTATAATAAATGATCTTGAGAAATAGTTTCCTTTACGTATTTTTTTTTCATGTAACTACTGGATGTTAATGAAAATAACTGTGGCAACCTCTTACTTGTACTCTGTGCCTCCTCTGAATCCTCTTCACAAGGTGCTGATTGTCTGATCTATGCCACTTCTGCTGTACCTTTTTTGTGAACTGCTTTTTACAGGACAACCAGGCAAAGAATGAGGCAGGTCCTTGTTGTGGGATTTAAAATGTGAGACTAAAACTGTATTTACGTCTTACCCACTCACCCCAGAGTAGCATTTAGTGAACCTGTGTAACATGTCTAGTGTCTGCAGTGAATGATCAAATAAACAGGAGATCCAGCGCTGAATCAGCACCTTCTCAAACTTGCAGCCTCATGCAACCTACATAGCCTTTTGCCATCACTCTTAGATGTAAATGTCTGGTGGCTACTGGATATTCTGCATTTCCTCTCTTAAGCTGCTGTTTGCCTTTCTCCTCTTAGGAGGAGATGTTACCAAGCAAAATGTGGATCCATGAGAGTGGGCAGCGCTCCCTTGCAGTGGAGTTATTTAAAATAGCTTGAGTCTTTACATATACACGTGTAGATTTTGTGTAACCTTAGTCTTCATGGCTCATGTTCCATGTAGACAGGAAGAAAAAGTGAGTGACAAGGTGAATATCCACTGCAACCACATGGACAGGAAAAAGTGAAACATCATTTAGGAGAGGAAAAAGAAAAAGAGGCTGTTCCTAGAGAATTTTCTCACCAATAATATGTTCACTGGAGTCTTTTTGCTCCTTTATTGAGACTAATTTGAGAAAGGAAGAATGATGTCAATTGTGTACCTTGCCCTTAAGCAAAACTACCTGACTGTTATTGGGGTTGTGAGCCGAGAAGATTATTGTTCTCCTTCAGAATGTTATTTTAAGCTTTATTTAGAAGGCTTGGGAAGTCAGGGAGCCGAGGGGCATGGGGCTCTCTAGTGTTTTCCTGGAGGACTGTAGCAAGTAAAACACAGCTTTCTGAAGTTTGCTTCTGTAGTGAGGCCTTTTTTTTTTTTTTGGAAAATATTTTGAAATATTTTCATCTTTGAGAAATGGAAGTGTTAAGTGATAGTCTTAAACTGATTTAGTTTGGTGAAAGTTTTAGTTACATGTGGATTTTGGTTTTTAAGAATTAAAGTTCAGCTTCTATAGTGACAATACTGTAGTTGATATTCTAAAGACTTTTACCATCATGAATTTATAACTAAGTGTTAATGCCTGTGGGTTTTTTTCCCAGAATGTGGAGAGATTTAGCACACATGTCAAAACTCGACTTGAATTTTCTCATTTATTTTTGTTCAGCTTGTCAGGATTGCTTTTGAGGAAAAGACATGGTTACCTTTGCTTGACTTCCTTGAATCATTGATCATGAAAGAAAGGGGGCACTTTCTTCCTTGTAGAGCCAAGACTGGCAGATCTTATAATGAATTTAGATGGCACTTGGTATTTCTGGTGATGATGATGATTTGTCTCTTGTAGTAATTTATCTTCATACAAAACTGTCAACTTTCATATCTGTGGAGGTAGCGATTAGGCTTATGTTATTCCAAAGACACACGCAAAACGTATAAAATATAGCATGTGCTTGCTTGTGCACAAATATGCTGAAAAAGAGTGAATTTTATAAATTTTGTAAGTTAAACCTCTTCCAAAGCAGTGAGGAGGAGCACAAAACTTAGACCCCGAAGCTTTATACTTATGTATAAAGCAAACACAGTGTTTGCCCCCTGAAACTGAACTGCACATAGCTCAAAAGGCCCCAGTTCTTTACTTTTCTTTTTTTTCTTTTTTTATTTTTTTTAATTTTTTATTTCCAAGCAGCAGCAACCCAAATAAGCGAAAGAGCTCAGTGGATCTCAGCAAGCTGCACTAAAATCAGCCAGAATCCTGCTGCACGCCCAAGGCTGGCGCTGGAGACGTCACGGACGCAGCAGGTTGCTTTGTGGTCACTTTGAGCTCTAGCAGAGCAGAGGCTTCGTTGCTGGGTTGCTGCTTGTGGAAGACGGCAACATACTTCTGAATAGAGACCTTGTTGTTGCCTATTAGTGGCCACCAACATTTAAAGATCATTAATACTTCCTTTCTAATTTTCTAGCGCATTTTTTTTTGCTGCAGTGATGGAGAATTTTGCTTAGATGATTTCCATGGTAGGACAGTAGAAGGTAGCACTTAGAGCATGAGTGTGTGAGACCAAATGCTGCAGTTCTGCACGGATGATCTCTGTGACACCTATGCTGCAAAAGCAGATTTCTGTCATTTCAGCTGGCTCCCTGCGCATAACTTAAACCAAAAATAAAATAAAATAAATCTTCTTTCTTGAATTTGTGCTCTGTTGTGGACTTTAATGTGTGTGCCTCTGAATGTTTCCATGACTACATATAGGCTCACACATGATTCTTAAGGCTTCAGAGCATTTATTTTGTATGAACCTTTTTAAAAAAGGAAGATCTAAAGGTTTTTGAAGACCTGTTTTCCTTTAGTAGTCTCGCATGGAATAGCAAGTTAATTTGCTGGGATGGCTTAATTAAATATGAGCTGTGTCTAAAAATGTGGCTCAGATTTCACTGTTGATCATTGTGAGTGTCCTTAAAATGATGAAATCCTTCTCACAAAATATATAGGCAATGACTTATTGCTTCAGTAAGTAGTGCAGAGTGGTTATTTCATGGGGCTTTGAGTCACCTTTGGGAAGAGTGACCTATATATGTGAATATCCTTTACATGGCAGACTATGTAGGGAAGTGAGTGGGAAAGATTTTCAGAAATTCTGGTGGTCTTAGGAAAACAAGAAAAATGGTATTTGGGTTGTGTGAGAAAAGGCACTATTAGGAATCTTCTAGGAGCCCAGGACTTCCCAAAGTAAATATTAGTCATTCTGTGGTTGTTTAATTTTTACTTTCCATAATAACATGTCCTCAGTCTGTTGTCAAGATAGCTAAGTCAGCCACCAGATAGGAGGCCTTGCCTGGGAAGGTTACAGCAGTACTCTCTAATTGAACTTATTGGTAACTCTGTGAACTCCTCTTAAATTTCTTCAGCCCCATGCTTAAAATTATTTACTTCTTGTATTGTGCTTCTGTAAAGCATCTTCTGTATGATACCATCTTCTGTAACAAAAGAAAGTGAGAAATAACAATTTACCTGTTTTTTGTTTATTTTTCTCCTGTAGAAAGTTATCCTTCTTGATTGAGTAGCTCTTTTCTGCCCTTATCAAAAACTCCTTTGTTGAGAGTGGTTGCCTGGTTTACTCCTCAGAGCCGTTCCCCTTGGGGTCTTATTTTTGACGTTGAGAGGGGAACAACTGCAGCTTTTTTGCTAGTTTTAGTGTCTTGCTGTACGTTTCTTTTGCTTTAGTATCTAGCACTGATAGATAGCAAGTGCAAAGTTGCTGTCAGGATTAGGTATTTTCTCAAAACTCCCATAGGTACCAGTTTTCCTGCTATAGGTACCTGTTTTTGCTTCATATACAGTATTTCTGTGTAGTTCTTTTCTTCAGACTCATCAGAATACTGGTGGCTTAACGTGCATGGTCTCTGGGTTTCCTTTTATCAAATTCGCTCTCCTTTTTGTAACCAAAACAATAAGAACAAAACCCAAATCCTGTTTCAGTGCATCTGCAGGCTGTAAACGCTTGTGGTCTGGTGCTGATTTAGTTCATGAAGGCTTGAAATCATCAAGTGAAAGTGCAAATTCTTCGTTGTGATCAAGGTTATTCTATCTTTGGCGTGAGAGAGATTTGCTCTTGCTTCATACTGCTTTGACTGCTATGTAAATATTTTTTGTTTATGTGTAGATAAACTGGCATGATGTGGAGCAACAAGTCAAATGAGGTGCCTTTACAAAATCCGAGGCATAACCAAACCAAGGATTCCAGCAGAGGTAACGGTTTGGTCCGTTTTGTTGCTTTGTGTTTTAAAAAAACAAATATAGCTTTCTGACTTTTAACAGATAAAATTTGGAAGCAAAGACCACATGATATTTGGCTTCTTGCAGACATAGCGCTTGCATACTTTGATATGCAGAGTATTAGCTGATCTGCATTAGAAATTCTAATGTCTGCTGTTAAAAAGTATACTTTTTTGGGTTTTTTTTGAATTACTTGGAGGAGGAACAGGAACAGCAACTGGGAGCAGGCACCTCTCGAACGAAGTGTCTGAGTCTAGCTCAGCTCCAAAGCGAAGTGCTCAAGAGCCCAAGGTCCGGAATAGCAGCAGTGCGTGGCCATCATGATGAGAGACCACATTTTTTGCCTCCCAGAGATGGAGGAAGCCTGTTAGCTTCTCTCAGCCATGATTACCCTGTAATTTAGGAAAGAAAAGGAAAAAAAGAAGCATGGAACATCCTTGTGATGAAGACAGCTCTAGTCTGTAGAGCACTTGAGTCACATGTTAACAGTTTGTGGTTCAAGATCGGTCATATGAGCTGCATGATGACAAAACTTGACAGTGGAAGCTATTTTAAAAAATAGATGCATATTTTACCTCTAAAAGCACATTTTCCTGATTGTCTGCCATGAAGCTTCCATTTTCTTTTCATTTTTTTTTTAATTATTAAACACCTTAAGCTGAGGTGCTTTGTACACATTTTGTTCAAACACTGTTTCTCAAAGACACAGCAAAGTTGTTTCTGTGTTATTTCCCTATCTTTCCTCTTCCTTTGCATTGTTGCAACTTACATGAAATACAAATTAGCAACTTAGGGAAGGATTTTATTTATTTATTTATTTATTTTAAGAGCAGTCCTGTACTATTACTCTCCATGTCTCTGATCCACATTAATGTTTTGGATACTGTGTTTGAAAATCTCTTTTTAAGAATGAGGGCAGTCCGGAGTAAGTAAATATTTTTAAAGGAAAGTACTACTGCATACTACTGAACTAGATGGTCCTCTCTGTTTAGATTAAAAGGCTGAAGTTGATTAGTGCCTCCTGCTTGCTTTTGCAAACGATGCTTCTATTTTGTTTGTAATGGGTGCAGTTCAAAAATATTCGAAAAGTTCACGTGCTCAAAGCCTGGCATCTGAGTAGCCTCTTCCATGTGTTCACGCTCACTTTACCGAAGAAGAAAATTAGTCTACATTGTAGTATAATGGAAAAATACAAGATATTTGTGTTGTGGTAGATAACCAGCTTTATGTTATCTTCTAAACATCTTGTAAAGTATGGGGCAGATTTGGCCTCAAGTGTAATAATGCACTTAACCTAATTTAATGAAAACATTACATTTGATATTTAATATTGTTCTTTTAAAATAAATCTTGACTGATAACAGCTTATCGCAGAGGAGAGACACAAGCTGGAATTGAGTCATTAAAAAAGTTTGATTAGTGAGCCTTTGAAAATTGTTTTGAAGCCATTTTTTTCTTTCATTTTTCACATACTAATGAGAAACTTATTCCTGTCTTTCTACTCTAAGATCTAACTGCAGCATGGGCTACTTTTTCTCAGACTAAGGCTGCTGTAAGTACTTTATTTTTTTTCTTTTTTTTCCCTACCCCCTCTCTCCTCCTTTCAGTTAATGTCTACAACCCTTTTAACCAAGGTATTGTTGTGCTCAGTAGGTTGATTTTTAGGTAAGTGGAAAATAGGCAAATTGCTGGAGTACATGGATGTTGGTCATTCTGGTATTTGTATTCTTTTACTTAGTACAATATTGTTTTGCCACTGTAAGCTTAGTCTTGAGTATAATATGGCCTTAGTTTCTATTCAAGGAAGTGTTCTGAGTTCTCATTTTTCTGAAAAAAAAATATATCTTTTTTGCCTGCCTAATACAGTCAGAGATAGTGTCTGTACCAGTGTATTTCACATTCTTGCATGTTACTCTGAGCAATGGTTTGTTGCCTTTCTGTGAGAACTTAACTTAGGTGTTTAAGATAAGCTACTATATTTTCTAAATATTGGCTTCACTGAAGCGAAACTGCTTTGTTTTCTTGGGAATTCGACTTTTTTTTTCATGTACCTTTGTCCCTCTTGATTAAATAGCTGAATATCAGTGTAGGGTTGTACATGTGGAAGCCTGTATCACACTGTTTTGAGAGGAATGTTACAGAATTTATTTCAAGTGGAGTTAATATATCATTGAGGTCGGGCATTAAGACTCTGAATAGCGTGTTAGTATTAATTTCTTCACAACAGGCTACTTATGGAAACACAACTATGCAGCAAAATCTAATGTAGGTAGTCTTTTTAAACTAATCTTTTTAATCCGATGTAATTTCTGGTCATAAGACTGTTTTGCAGTAGCAACATTCAGAAGTTGTTTTCACTTATAGTTTCTTTCTTTATGAAAATGAGGAAAATCTTACCATATTAAAAAAAAAAAGGAAGTTTTAATTTAAAAATTGCTAACATTTTTTTAAACTTTTATTTCCTTTGGTTTCTAGCTACGTCATATAGAGAACAAGCTGGAAATTGTTCCCACCAGCACAGCTGTATTTGATTCCATAATGGATGCCAAGAAGCCCTGTGCTAGCACTAGCAGGAAAATAGGCCGTAAGGGTATGTATTATTTAAGATATAGAATGTAAGGCAGAGTAAAGCCCTGTCCCTCTCCCTCCAGGTTGTCTCCTGTAAATGATCTTTGTTCATGAAGGTCTAATATCCAGAAGAAACTCATTTTTCCTTGCCTTTAGATTGGGAAAAAAATCATGTGCCTTCCAAAGTCTTCCAGCTAAAGGCTGTGTGTGAGCGACCACTGTTTAAACTACTCTGATACCTTGTATTTGTGGCCTTCATGGTAACAGCTCTATGTGCCTGTGTTACGCTGGAGTAACTATTTATATATTCTGATGTTTGTCAACAGTTACAGCCTAGAGAATGCCAGGTCTGTGGTGTTCATAATTTCGTTGTAGAAGAGTATTTGCCTGTAAGAAACTATCATGCTGACTCTGAGGATGCTAGAGTAGTTTGGCATTGGATGAAAACAGAATCACCTCTAATGGCACTAGAGTCAACCTGCATAGGTTACTTAATTAGTTCTGCTTAACCATTACTGTTTCTTTAGAAATATTACCACTTTTTTGAGTATTTACTACCTTATTTTGACTATCTTGAATCTTGAATCCTACTATCTTGGAACTTGATTGTTCAAAGTTCTTCCTAGAGAGGTAAGTCTACAGCAAATTCTTTGGTTTCTGCTTCAGCTTCCCGCTCCTCCGGCCAAAATAAGTCAAGCAAGGAGAAGTCCTCACGCAGCCCTCTTCGAGCAACCACTCTTGAAAGCAACGTAAAGAAAAGCAACCGTGTGGAATTTCGTGAGCCACTGGCTTCGTACAGGTTAGTGCTGGGAGAATTGACTACCAAAGAAAAATATACTAAGACCAGAATTGAACTACTACCAAAGTTTTCTGACAAATCCTGAAAAGCCATTACCTTACCTATGTACGTTGGCAGCATATGGTGTGGATGGAAGTGTTTTTCTTTTCAAAAATGTTACAAATTTTATTTTTTGTACAGTGAATAAGAATTCGAGGTTGATGTTGTGTAAAAGGGGCTGCATCATCCCGTTGACATGGCTGTGGTTTCCGTGGGCTGCTAGGTTTCTTAGGTATTTCGCTTCAGTAACAGCAACTGAAAAGAATATTTCCCTGTGATTTTTTCAGCTTTATTTGATCTGTTTTTCATCATGAGTTCTGAAATGTTTTACCATAAGGCAGTGCAGAGCAAGAGCATTACTAAGGATGCATTCAGGTTTCATTATGCATGTTCGTGTGCAAGAAGCCCCCAAACTAGGTCATCAAATGAGCAAGAACAGCTGGATCAAGGCAGAGAATCATACAGGCCATAGATGGTGGGGGCGAGGAATGGAGAAAACTACAGCAAGCCTATTTTACTTAGCCTGTGTTAGCACCATAGGGAATGCAAGATACCTTGAAAGTGTGGGGTGTTTTTTTTGCTTGTTTGTTTTTAAAGACTTATTGCAGAATTAAACTGATTATAATTGCTGTGATATCAGAGCATAGAGGGCTGTAACGTCTTCACTCCTTGTGTTTTATCAGCAGTATATGTTTTTCACACGGGCTTTATCCTCAATGAATAGCTGTATTGGGTTGGTAATGGATTTTTGATTAATTCTATCCTATACTTAGCATTTTGTTAGAAATGTACTCTTGGTAAAGTCAAATTGCTGCTGACCGATTTGCAGTGGAATTGAGGCAGTGATTTTTTTTAAATTCCTCTATATATCTATTAAAATATCTGTTGTCCTTGCACTTCCCAACTCGGTGGGACAGGGGATGAATTTGGGATTAATGTCAGAACTGCTACATTAATGTGCTACTCCTCCTGTAACAATAGCCTGTAGTAGATACTTAATAAAAGTGTTTGTAGCAAACAACTACTCAACTTTTATAGTGTAGCTTGTCATGTAGTGTAATAATCAGTATCACATATATGCTACTAAGGAAAAATGTAGACAGTTTCACAGTTACAGTATTATGATGTGGCTTAAGGGAGTTCTGTAAAAAATACTTGCAGAAAATTAAACCAGGTGGTTTAGATGCAGAGTTCTCACATATCCAGTCCCTCATTAATAAAAATATTAAATAGATTTTTGTCCTGACAGTGTATTTAGTATAAATGTGCTCACCATAGCAAACGGGTTGTTTGCTGCCTTCTTTAGCAAGACAAAAGTCTCAGGTTTTGTTTCATTTTTAAACATTACTGAGTTGTTCTTTCCTCTTAGAGCTGCAGAAGTTCTGAGTGCCCTTGGTTCTCCACTCTGCATCATCATTCCCTAATGGAAATTACAGCAATCCTTGTTGTTCTTTCTTTAGTATCCATGTGTTTGGGTGGCTATCTACCCAGATTTCGCTTTCCAAAGAAACTATTTTTTCTAACTGTTCGCTTTTTTGCCTTGCCGATATGTTATGTTCTCAATTAAGGACTACACTTATATGTATGTAAAATATATTGAGCAATAGGATTTGTCCTAGCAAAAGTATCTTTTCTTTACTTGATATTACAAATTTCCATATACCATTAATATTTATTGCCCTGGACAAAAAGGGAGTTGGGAAGATGGTTGCGGAAAAATGCTTGGTGGTATGTAGCCTACTAAACTTCTGAACAGTCAGCTTTAAATTCATTGCAGTACTTCTTGGTGGTTTTAGTCCTCAAATATAAGGCAGGATGTTTTGGTGCGATTTTGAATAGAAACTTTTTCAGGTTTGTCGTATCTGCAGCGTTTGCGTTCAAACTCTGAAAGAACTTACCTGTGCAGTGAAGACTGAGCCTAAGAAGCCATTCTTTTAAGTAATGGGTGGTAATAATTGCTGGGTTGGAAGCTCCTATGGTTTTATTTCTCATGCAGACCTTTTTTTTTTTTTTTTTCCCCTTTCTTCCCTCCTTTATTTACATCAGGGATACGTTTGGTCCCGCATCTTATCAAAGTTCCAGCCACATAGAGGCCAAGCGACTTTTGTCTAGTTTGGACTTCAGTGAAGCTGAAGGAAAGGCTGAACTAGCAAGTCGTATGATATATGACAGAGATGAACGGGATCTACACAGCAGAGATTTTGAAAGCCCGGGTTCGTCTGCTGCGGATGAGACTGTTGTTAGGTATTTGAATGACCGACCAGCAATTGATGCCTTGCAGAATAATGAGGTATTTTTTAAAGTTGCGACACCTCCCAGATTGGAAGAAGAAAAAAATAGTGGTTCCAGAGATGAGAGTAGCGCTAAAACCCCTGTGAGAAATGCATCCCAGGACACTGAACTGAAGGGGTTTCAACTGGCAGCATCTTCCCCTTCTGCCACCAGCACCTCTAGTGCTCACAGACTGGAAATTTTGAAACGACGGCAGCATGATGCGAAATTGGAGAAGCTGAAGGAGCGAATTCGAAAGCAGTGGGAGCAATCTGAAGAGCTGGGTGGCAGAGGGCAGCATTTGGGATACGCTGAGCAACCCGTTGTCATCACAAATACAGAGAATGCAGTGACTCCCAAGGTCAGAAAAGTGGCAGCTGCACCTGCTGCTCCAGCATACAAAGGTACGGAGGTGCAGAATCTGCCTGCTAGTTACACGTGGAGAAGGAGCAGAGTTCACTTTGTTGAGCAATATGTCAGAATGTGCAAGTGACTTACAGAAGAGTTTGGGCAATACAGCAGTGGATAGGATTGTATGCTTGTAGAAATGCACAAGGAAGGGGAGAAATTCATGGTTTTTCAAAAGTATGAATTCCTTTGGAATTCTTCCTTTCCTTTCTCACAAATTACAATAAAAGGAATCTCTCTACCATTTGTATCTACTCCAATATGCTTTTTTCTTATGGTCCTAAAAGTTAGTAACTGTGTGTGTACCGGAAAATTGGCTTGCACTTGGTAATTCTTCCCTTCATCCAGTCTGGTCTTCAACTCTTGTCAGGCTGGTATAGTACTTTTTTTTCTGTTTTATTTTCACGAATTTAAGTAGTGTTTTTGCTCGTCAATTCTCTTCCTCACCCTGTGTCGTGTCCCCACCTCCCCAAAAAAAGCTTTCTGTATGTTTTGCAGAGTTATTTTAAACTCTTAAATGGTTTATTTTCAGGTTTCAATAAAAATGCTGAAACGAAGGTTCGCACTCCAGATGGAAAGGTCTGGCATGAAGAAGAATTTCGCATTAGCCAGGAGCTGTATAGAGATGTAGCACTACAGTTAGCAGGTGAGATAAAAGTCTGCATGGCTTAATAAATTTAGCTTGTATCTAAGATGCAGATAAATTTATTTGGTACAAATCCACAAAGTCACAGAAATAAAAAATAGAAGAGTTAATTATGTTTTACCCTCTGTCCTCAAGAGATGCAACTGGCTGAACACCAGAAAAAAATTCTCTCCCATTCATTAAAAAAAAAAAGTAATTAAAAATTAATTAAAGCAGTGCTTTAGTTGGGGACATATAGGTAGCTAATGCCACACATACTCTGGTGTTTAGCTGGATTGAGTATTGTGTTTCTTTCAGAGGGATTGGTGTACTCCAAGAAAGTGAGGTTTCTGTTTTACAGAGGTAATTAAGATTGCTGCAGCACAATTATTGTGTGACTTTGGGGAGGAGACAGGAAAAAATATTTTATGTGATGAGCTCCTTTAACAGCGTGGGTATTTTTGTTGCTTAGGACTGCAAGGCAAAGACCCCATCTTTAATCACTTTTCACTCTGGAAAACTGTACTATCACTGACAGCTCTTTTCTGTAGCTAACCTAGGGTTGGATGCCCAAGTGTGCTATTTATTTTGCTCGACTGGTTACGGTGAAGTGCTGTAAGATTGAATTGCTTTTGACTGACCGACTTGTGGGGAGGAGGAAGAGATCGGAGGAATACAAAGGAAGGGATTAGAAAATAACATTCTCTGAGGACCCCTAGCTTTGCAGTTTATGATGATGCTTATTATGTAGCAAAAATAACTCTCCTCATTTGGTCGAAACATATTTAAGACAAAAGTGAAACTTGGTGTGATGGTGTTTTCTTTGCATGTGGCTATTAACTGGTGTGGAAATGATCAGATGTCAGTTTTCCTTTGCTTGTACAGCTTGTCAAGGCACTGAGGAATTTTTCAGGAACCACTCAGAAGTTCAGAAAGGGCAGACACTTCCATTTCAATAAAATTGTTGTGCAGATATTCAACATCAGTCCATGCATTTATGCCACATTTCTCAAAATTTCTAATTTGCATCAGCATTTCTTTTTAGTTTTGACAAACTTAATGTGAATTATACATGAGCTCCGCATAGAAATCCAAACATGAGTCCAATTAAAAAGGCCTCTAGATTGTGTTTTCAGAGGACTTCTGTCAACAAAAGCAATGAGCGGTGTGGGTGCTCAGCCACGTGCCTATTCCCTTGCCCCTTGTAACAGCAGTGATGTTGTAACTAAAGTTATGGCAGTAACTGTTTTAAAGATACTTAGGACTGGCCTCTCCTAGAACAAAACTGCTATAATATGAATGGACTGAGGGGGAAGCAGCTTGTGGGTTCTTATGGTGTAGGGCCTGTTGGCCACTGCAAGAGGGGAAGAGACAGTTTAGATTCCTGCAGTCACTGAAGCCTCTGCTTCTTAGAGCCAGCGCGTCGAGTCCGTCTGCCTTGCGCTGCTTGGCAGGTGAAAGATGACTGGAAAAATTGTGGGGAAATAATGTAAAGAGCATAATGGACTCTTTAAAATGCCATTTCCATACCCCAGTGTCATCTTCTTGATAATTCCTCTGTGGACATCCATTAGGTGGGTTCAGCTGAAACTAGGGTGCGTAAACATCAGTACTGCTGCCTAAACAGCAAGGCTTCAAATCTGTCAACTTTGCTTTACCTGGCAGCTCTAAAGCCTAGTTGTATTGTAAGGGAGGGCTTCAGCGATACGGAAGAATTCTGCTTCGCTGGGCGCCTCTGGCACGAGTCTCACAGGGAGCGGAGAGCCCACGTCTTCGTGGAGGAGAAATGGGGGAGGCAGCAGCCCCTGTCTGAGGACTGAAGCAAGCGGGTGTCTTGGGGAGGGTCAATACTGGAAAATATAATGTCTTTAATACAGGAGAAAACTGTAAAGCTCTATTATGGCTGTTGTCTGTGGCCTTGCTATGTTCTGGTGAGCAGGTAAACAATACTTGCTTCAAAATGATCGTATTTTAATGTCTTAGAAGAAAAAATAAAGTGTATCTTATTTTTAAACCAAATTATTATGGGGTGGTATTATTTTGTATTTTTGAGCTTTAAAGCTCCAGGGAGGATTTTAAAATGCTTGACTCAAAGGTAATTGATCTCAATATCTGATCTGAGAGAATGAGTGATTTTTTTGTTGCATTTCTGAGCTCCACTTCAAGGTAAATGTTGAAGCAAGCTTGCCTTTACATGTTTGTTCTTTCCCATGGGGTATCACTTAACAGTTCTCATTTGTTTTTAGAGGATTCAACAGTGAAAGAAAAACCTAGTGAGAGAAACAGAGAGAAAAAAGCGACCAGACCAGTACGGAAAGTTCAAAAGCTGACACGATTGCCAAGTCCAGAATCCAGACAAGGTGACGAGCAGTACTCCTCTAGCGGGAAGGCTGTGTGTATGCTTCAGAGAGGAATTTGGTCTGAAGAAATGGCCGTGGGATTAAATGAAAATAATAGTGTTTTTGAATTCTTCTCAGATTCTTCACTAATGAAGAATTATTTTATTTTTCGCAGTTGTCTTAAATATCTACTCTATATTCAGTGTGGGAAGGTTACTGCAGAGCAGTGCTTTGTAGTAGAAAGTGAGACTATGACTGTACCATAGGATTCTCTGACTGCTCCTTAGTTGTTTAGTTGTGTAATCCTTTATATTGTGAGTAGTGAAAGAAATGGGAGGACTTCCACCTTCGTTTTGAATTTGCTTTCAGTTTTCAAATGGAGTAAGCAGTTAAGAGGGCAGTCACACTAGGGAGATTGTTTTTTTTTCTTTGAATACCTGCAAGGTATGTCAAGGTAGTCATGTCTTGCACCTTTAAAGGGCATATATTTCCTCTTATCTACAGTGATGCATAACTAGTAAATATCTAGTTCTGTTAAAGAAAACCTATAAGCAAAAAGGTGCTTTTAAAAACCAATAAATTATTACAAAGTTTTTGAGGGTAAGGTGAATGTTCATTTGTACATGCTGTAAGTACTGAAGCTGTGTGTAAATACCATGTTTTGGTATTTACATGGTATTTAAATACTGTGTTATGATGAGCTAGTACTTGAAACTGGTACTGAAAGTTTGGATTTGCTTCTTCTCATGCTGATCAATTAATAATGTTTAAGGAACGGCATTGAACTAGCTTTTAGAAGTTTTGTGTAATGAGAAAGGAGCACAGAGCCCGTTTCATGTTCTAATAGTGCTGGCTGTCTCTGCACCAGGGCACCAAATGCGAGGAGAATGATGCCCTGAAATCCCTGAAAGAGAAAAAAGCCGCAGGTCTGACGCAGGGGCTTGTCAGGGATGGTCCATCCTCCTCCAGCCGTAGCAGTAAGGAACTGCTCAACACAGCCAAGAGTATAAATAGCCACAGCTCATGTTCTGCTCCCTTAGCTTGTTTTAGTTCAAGCAGCTGACTTGAAATGGAAGAGGAGTTTTTCCACTGCCTTTTTGAAGGAGCACAGCGGTATCTGAGAACAGCGAGTTGGGCAAGAGAACCCGTTTGGCTGAGGCATCTTTCTGCAAAAGGGGATTGTAGTAGTGATGTGTTTCAAGTGAGATAATTGGAAAAAGTTTGGGTAGCTTACAGCGCAAGCAGAAAGTACTGGCAATAAATGGATGAATTAGTGGTTTTCAGGCTTCTTGGTGAATATTTTCCTTGCTCTGGTAAAGAAAAAGGAGGGGGAGAAGACTGAGGAGCTGGAATGTTAAAGCAGTGTTGGTCTCCTGTGCTGGATTCCTCTTCAGGTTGCTTTGATGCCATGTTTTCAAAGCCCTGTAGGGCCCTGGACTGCAGTCCTTTCTTGTTTCCTAGCTTCTGTGTTGTGTTCATGTAGTGTACGGGCTCGTCTGTTAAATGCTGGCAAACAGACACTGAAATTGAGAGGTTAGACATCAACTGGATGTATTCAAGCTTTTTTTTTAAGGGCAAAAAGTGATCTGAAATAGATAACTTATGCTTTATTTTTATGATGGTTTTTCTTCAAAGCACTTCCAGAAGAGTTTTTCAAAACATAATTAATAGTATTGGAAGGCAATGAGGAAAAAGTGAGTTTAGTTGAGTTGAGTGTTTAACCTACCGGTGTTTGGTAAAGATGCCATTGTGCCAGTTTTCATCATTTAGTTTCATGTAGAATGATAAAACGATACTGCAGGGCAGCCTGCTCTTGATTTAAATATTGGCCGGTAGGGTGATAGCTCAGCTTTTTTGGTTGCTTGTTTGTTTTTTGTTTTGTTTTCTGGGTGCAGAAATCCCGATTAGAGGACGCTGCACTAGTGTTCCTTAGAACAATTGCTGCTTGGTATTTGTTACATCCTCATGAGACCCCCATCTTTAAGACTGTCTCTTTGAAGTTCTTTCTAGAAACTTGGCTGGCATTCTCTGAATGCAAAGATGAATCTTTCTTTATGCCCCACCTTTGCTTTCGTTCTTAGTATCTTGACGTTTTCTTGTGGTGATAGAGCTGCTTTTCAATAATCTATAAATATTTCCCTTCTCCATCCAGTAACAACCTATTAATTTTAGACTTATATAAGCCTTTTGTTTCCTTCAGGTTTTGTATGGCATTATTGGGCTACAAGATATTTTGCATTTTTACACTGCATTGTGTGTGGGCCTGAAGCGCGTTTCATGCTTGTATGATTCAGCGTGGAGCATCTTCATGGTGCGTCACTGCTGCGTCACTGCTCTGCGTGCCTGCAGCTGTACCACTTGTGCAGAGCTAAACTGTGGCCCTTGCTATAGTTAGCAATGGGTAATGATTGTAATACATATTTAACTTCTTTTCTATACCCCTCTAGCTCTTCACTTTTTTTTTGCAGGTGGTAACTATGTAATAAGTGCATCTTCCTGGCGGGAAGGACAAAAGCTGGTAAAAAAGATACTGGGTCCAGCCCCTCGAATAGAACAGGACAGAAGAGCTATATCTAGTGACAGAGCGGGACGAGAGAGAGCTACAAAGTCTGGTAAGTCCTACTTTATCACTGCACTTGTTTTTTTCAGTTTCTTGTGTAAATGTGCATGTTTGTAAAGTTAAGCTTACTCCTTAGAATGTAATCCATGTTTTTATTTTGTAACTCTGTTTATTAACATTTCTTTTTTGGGGGAGGGTAGCAAGAGAGCAGGGGGCAAAGGGATGTTACTTAAGTTTATAGTTGTGATCCATAATCTTTCTGCCTGCATTGATTCTGAAACTTTTTTGAGTCTCATGGGAAGTCTGCCCTGCCCAACTTGACAGATGATACATGCACATGCTACTATGCAGGTGCTCAAGAACTCAGGAAAAGTTTGGAAACAGGTTTGGAAAAGAATGGATTGCGTGCAGTCTGAGTTTGCACCTTGAGGCTAGTGGAAAAAGGAACATCTTATAGACGTTGGTCCAGTAGCCATATGAATTTTGCAGATGTGCTTCATATGTTATGTTACACATATTTTTCGTATAGTATTGTGCTAATTGAGTTAAAAAGTTGAAAGTATCTGTCTGAGGCTGTTTATCTAAAGGTTTGTGCAGTTATATGCAGAATTAAATCTGGTAATTGTTTATCTAAAGGTTTACCAGATTTAATTCTGCATATAACTGTGTAAAGTTTTCATATGTAGTAAATATGCAGCTGTGTTTTAACAAAGGTGTCTTTTATTTATTTATTTATTTTACTGTATTTATCAATCTCCATCACGACTGCAGCCTTTTCGACAGTTTCTCATCACTAGTATGTATCTCACCACTCTTCCATCCTAATTTTTGCAGCTCTCTCAGTATGACGTGTAGTTTCCAAATTTGATTTTTACTGGAAATATTTGACCCACCTTATTTTTTTTAATAGGCCGTATTGGAAGGACAGGTTCAGACTCTAGGCTGGATGTTACCCATAAAACCTCTTCCAGAAGTTCTGAAAGGTCGAGGAGTAAAGTGCGGTCTGAGACTAGTCTGAAGAAACGGGAATCCACTCGTCTGGATGGTAACCGAGGGGATCACACTTCCTTAAATAAGGACTTTCTGCCAGTGGAGATCCGTGGAATTCTTGATGACCTCCAGTTGGATTCCATGAGTACAAAGCAAGAGAAGGATGTGGAAAAGCAGAATCAGAAATGTGTTTTGCCTGCACAAAATGCCAGGAGCCACAGTCCAACCAAACGGAAACCGGACAAACTAGCTCCCAGTGAGGAGCCGCAGGTGATCTCCAAGAAACGTCACTACGACACGGATGAGGTTCGTCAGTACATCATTAGGCAGCAAGAGGAGAGGAAGAAGAAGCAGAATGAAGAGAAGAAAGCACAAAAAGAGGCAACAGAACAGAAAAACAAAAGACTCCAAGAGCTCTACAGAAAGCAGAAGGAGGCTTTTACTAAAGTAAAGAATGTGCCACCTCGTGAGCCTTCTGCAGCCAAACGGTTACAGGAGACTTATTCTAAGCTGCTGCTGGAGCGGACGTTTTTGGAACAGCCAGCTCAGGTGCTCACAGTGCAGGAAATGCAGGTACAGCTGATGCCTGTGTGGCAGCTGTTTGCATGGGAGTCATGTTTAGGAAGGTTGTGATTTGTCCTGATGCAGTCAAGAGAAAGGGTGTAAAGCAGGCTCTGAAAGTAGCTTTTGCTTATAAGATGCAGTGGCATTAGTCCAAACTTCCTGCTAGTGACTGCTGCTCAGCACAGCACTGCCTGACGGGAATGTGAATGGAAATCATCTTTCTATTATAAATAGAAGCAGAGCTATTATAAATAGGAACAGAGCTCAGAATATTAACTAACAACCAGCTGTAGTGGTTGGTTGGTCCTTAAGAAATTGTAAATTTAAGTCAGACCATGAATTAAAGGGCTTTGAATTAAAGATTACTGTCAGTCAGTGGCCATGCCGGATCAGCAGTGAGTTAAGTAATTTTGCTAGTCAGAAACCAAGTGTTAAAGAAGATTGATATCATTTTGATGTGTTCAGTTGGACCAGCTCAGTGTACAAGCAAGGTTGAATCTGCCTTGTGTTTTAAGTCTGTGTGTGGTAGGATGTGATAGTAGGTAGTTATAGTGAGACATGAGCTTCTAAAACTCCTACAGACTTTTGGAAATGTATTCTTCTTTGTACCTCCATATCCAGCCCCGACCTGGTTATCAACCCTCTGGGGAATCCGACAAAGAAAACAAGGCTCAGGAGCGTCCTCCCAGTGCGTCCTCAAGTAGTGACATGTCACTGTCAGAGCCTCAGCAGCCGCTACTGAGGTGAGCACTTATGGGCCTCTGGAGAAGGGGGGAAATAGTGCAACTAGACTCTTAGGTTCATATACTATATAATTGTCTTTATGGCAATTATATTGCTTTTCTCGATAAGGAGGAACCTGATGCAAGAAAGTGTATGCAAATGTAGGTTGCTGATATTTAATGAGTCTATGAAGTGTATGATTGTTACTATTTGTTGACATCAGAGATGTGCATTTCGTATCGGGAGACTATATTTCCTTTGCCGTTGCCAGCAGGCAATAGCAACTGCTCATGTAAATGTCTGTCAGTTTTTCTTTCTTGATTTTTTTCATTTTTTTCCATCTCATCTCCTAGCTTGGGTCAGGCCTCTAACTACTACCAAATACCCATGCTTTTGCTTCAGCTACCCTTTGTCTATTCCCATCTTACTACTTATTCCATTCTTAATTGTCCAGTGTCTCATCAGAGTATCTCTTACTGTAAGCTGGTGTGCATAGACAAACACTTCATGAAAATAATAATCATAGGTTTTCTTGCATACCCTTAATTGTCATATGTGCATATGTGTGGTCATTTTTAATGCCATAATCAAATCAGTATCATTTTTGGTTATTCTTATTTAGGCAAATCAAAACTGACTTTCCAAACTCAGCAAGACCTCTTTCTATTCTGGAAAAGTTCAGCTAGGAAGATTATCTAGAATTATGTGCAACGTAAGCTGCTAAACCATAATATGCTAAGTATTGTTAGCTTAACATCATAAGGTAAAAATAAGTGTAGCTAGAAAGAGTAGGGAAGAGCTGAGATTTAAGTAGGGTACCATACATTATTTGGAAAGCCTCACAGTAAATAGAAAAGAAGGGTTTGCAGGGAATATTGCAGGTTTTTTGTTAGTCGGATGCTATGCAAGTGATATTAGCAAAGGAAGCTCCAAGTGGGCATCTCTGGAAGAGCTATCCATTTACAGAGCTTCTCTTATGGTAATTGGAGCTATCTGTAAATAAGAAGGTTGTCTTGCAGTGTTTTAAAACATGCTTGTATTTCTAATTCTCCCTTCCTCTAACTGTGCTTGGTGGCTGCCTTAGTAGTAGCTGCAGTGAGATATGGTCTGAGTACAAGTAGAGGGGACATTCTGTGGCTTAGAAATCTGAAGGGGAGAAGGGGGATGTCTCCTTGCTTTTGAAGTCAGGAAACTTGTAGGAAAAAAAGTTTTTTGCTGCTGATCAAGAATATTCAGCTTGTTACCGCTCTACATCACACCATGTATTGTAAACAGCCTTTCAACTTTGGACTTGCTCTGTCTTTTATAATACTTGTCTTTAACATTCTGCACTCTCTTGGTCCCCCTGCTAAAATAATTCTTTCTAGAAAATAAGCTCATGGTAATAAGGTGTTTGCCTAAAATAACAGTACTTGTAAATCACCAACTTAAACATTGACTTTTCATTTCAGAAGTGATTTGATGGAGCCTGCATGGGTGCAGCCTGACAGGTTGAGCCCAAGAGCCCAGCTCTCTCGCTCTCAAGCTCATGCGGGTTCGAACGGAGGCCCTTGCTTTCAAAACTGGAGTCTGGAGCAAATGGGCCTTTTGTCGAAGGAGTGTGACACCGTGTTGGCAGGCAGGAGGAACCACGCCGCAGCTGTGGGATCACTCACTTTGCCATCACAGCCGTACCTGAATTCATCTGTTGCACAGCAAAATCTCTCAGTAAAATCTACTGCTAACCAATATAAGAGCAAATTAGATCGCATTGAAGCTCTGAAAGCTACAGCTGCTTCCCTTTCTAGCAGGATTGAAAGTGAAGCCAAAAAGTTGGCTGGAGCTGGCATCAATTATGGCACCATGTGGAGCTTGGACCATGAATTCCTACAAGAAAACCAGGATGATGGGCGCTGGGCAAAGGCTGTGAGTCCTCCTGTGAGAGAGGAAAATGAAGATGCTTTTTCAGCCAGAATTCAAAAAATGCTGGGTACCTGTGTATCTCATACAGCCTTTGATGATAACCTACCTGGGGTAGGCAACCTTAGTGAATTTAAAAAGCTTCCTGAGATTATCAGGCCTCATACTGCTGCAGTCAGCCTTGGGATGAGATCCCCTGCTGCTAATAGACACGAAGGAATACTGGGACATTTATCCAAGAGACAAACTGACTCCCCAGGGCACGAAAGCCAAGGTTATGGTCAGAACAAAGCAGTAATTCCTTACGAGTCCAGCATAGACTCCATCAGTGAAGGGCCACTATTGAGTGAGGAAAGCCTCTCAGAAGAGGAGGGAGGCCAACACAAGCAATCACCCCTGGAGATGCTGGATGTGTTAAAGGAGGAGGACTTCTGTGTTCGAGAGAGAAATGCTTTTGAGCCCATTAAAGAGTTTCAGAAAGAAGCAGAAAAATATTCACCACTTTTCACTCAGACAAGTGGCTTGCACAGCAAGGGACCGTGGGAGGAGCTGGCGAAGGGAAGTCCACACAGTGTCATCAACATTTTTGCAAAAAGTTATCAGCTTCATGGGAAAGGTAAGGAGAAGAAATGGTGGCGGGAGAATTACAGGTGGAGGATGAACCTGTATAAGGCTTCCTCATATAGCTTTTGAATAATGAATGATTTTTTTCTACTTTTTTTCTAAAAAGAAAATCCCCTCTTTTGGGGGAAGATTATTTTTATGTTGCTATATATAATTCCAGATTGGTAGCTGCCCCATACCTTGGACAATATTAATGATAAGATGGAATCAGTAGACCTGGGCCAGTTCCATACCTGTGATACATCTAGAATAACAAATCATTCAATGCATATTAAATATATTAAGCTGACCTGCAGTTACACAGATGTGAATGCAGAGTTTGTAATTATCTTATCCAAAATTGTATACTAAATTGCCCAGATTGGGTTTACCTTAAATATATTAAGCTGACCTATTAAATATATTAAGCTGTCTGTTACACAGATGTGAATCCAGAGTTTGCAATTATCTTATCCAAAACTGTATACTAAATTGCCCAGATTGGGTTTGAAAATTGGTGTTTTTGTGATGCCTAGCTTCACCATATGATTTCGTTTGTAGAAATCTGCCAAAATTTTGTGTCATAAGTCACTTAACTGAGTCTCTTCCCATTCTGTTTACCTCAACTCTGTACAAATATCATCCTTTTATTATTTTTTTTCTCACTCTAGCACATTTCAGACCATCTTTCTAGGCTTGTAAGTGTTTAAAGAAATACCCAAAAGACCCTTTCAGTGAGAAGATGTAGTCCTGCCATTTTTGGCTTTCAGTTTCTTTATTGTTGTGGGTATAAATGGAACCACCAGGGAGCTTCCATCTTCCTATTGTATGTGAATTCCCAATCATCTGTAATAACATCCCATCTTGTTTTTTTCATTTAAGGCAGAAAGATGAAATTCATGTTTTATGCAGCATTTATTTCGTGTCAAAGTTCAGCGTGTGTATCCTGAATCTCTTTACACATAGACGTGTAACGCAGCAACATGTAACTTTTGCTGTGGCTGGGAGCTGAGTGCTTTGCTTTTGCATTTTTGTTCATATGAGTTATTTGATAATGCCTCTGTAAACAATGTGACATGTTCACTCCTTGTGAACTTCCATAGCTTCAGTAGCTATTTAGTTTTGAGAAGATAAGGTTTTCGTAAGTCAATTGGAAATATTTTTTCCTTCCATGAACACATTTCAAGCATTCATTGCTCATTTTAATATCTTAGGGCATGTTTTACAGAAGTCTGATGCAGGATGCTTTGTTTGCTTTTCTTTTTTGTTCAAAATTATTTCATTTTGAGTACTGTTTCTCTTGCCTTGAATTCCTGATTTTGAAAAGGAGTCTTTTTCAAAAAGTTAATTTATCTCACATTGGGTTGGGTTGAGGTTGGGCTTCCTGTGTTCATGCTATTAATTATTTTACTTTTTTTGTGTCTCTTAAAGGTGACTGCATTTGCATTTTCTGCGATGGCTCTACTCTCAAGTGCCATGCAGTTCAAAGATGTGTTAGTTAATGAAGTAGCCTTTGTTATTTTACGGATGAGGAAGACTGTGCTTGTTATTCTGTGTTAAAACTGGCATAGGGTGTCTGTATTGATATTTTGCTGATGTTTTTATTTTAAAAAATCTTTTCAACGCAGTGTGGTTTGAAAATCTTTTATTTCTAAAGCTTTACTATCTGTTTGATGCAAATTGCACCTGATATCTTTTTTTTTTTTTTTTGTCTTTTCCCTCTCTTTGCCCACATTGCAGTGTTTGATGAAAGGCCGAGTGGAGCGGCTGCCCTGCTGCGGCCTTTGCTCCCTGCTGCCAGCCCTCCAGAGAGCATCGTTTCTTACGAAGATGACTTTGCCTCGTCGCAGGGAAGCAGCACTTTGACAGACAAAAAGATTGCACGTGACCTCAGGTACCTGTGTTTTAGCCTCCTTACAGAAATCAGCAAGCAGCATTTCTGAGAGAATTAATGCAATGCTTGTTTCCTTTGTGTCAGATGAGTTTTCTGTTATGTTGTGTCATACTGATGACCCTTACTGTATCAAGCAGCATGGCTTTGAAACAAAGGCTGCAGTCAAGTACTCTTGATATGTGCCTGGCAGGAAGCTTTGTAATCAGGTGAAAATCGCTTCCCCAACCTTTGTAGCTGTTAAGATTCTCAATTGGTTAATCTTTGCAAAATTGTGAAAGAAATAAGATCTGTAACTGCTAAAATAATAACTTCAGTACTGAATAGATTGTAAAAACTCTACAATTGTTTTTAGGATTTCAGTAAATGCTTCAGAATGGGCATGTAAAGTTTATGTAAGCAGTTTTTAAACTAAGACCACCATAAATCCTACAGTTCCTAATTCATTAGTGGTTTATTAACTTTTTAAAACTACATTTTTGCATAAGATACCTTTCCATGTTTTGCATGTGTTGGAAGGAATATAGCCAGAGGTATTGCATTTGTTTTATATTTTTACTTCAGAAGGAAGGAAGGTAAGAAATAGTCTTGTATGTTGAAAACAGCTGCAAAAAATTGCTTTCTTTCTGGCTAAGCTTCTTTATTGATCTTTGTTGGTGTTATTCCAGATATAATGCATTACCCGTACTCCTTTTTTGCAATTATTTTAGAATCCTTTATTGAAAACTATTCATCTTTCAGTTTATTGGTGTTATCAGATGTCCATAGCCTATCTTAAAAAAAAAAAAAAAAAAAAAGTAAATGGTTTTCAGAGTCATTATGGTTTAGTCCAAGTCTGTAATCAAATAACCATTAGTTTGCATCTGAAAGGATGTTTATTATCTATTTCCTATTACCTTATAAGAAGTACATTTCAGTATGTTGAATTTTTTGTCAAAACTCTTAATGTTTTTACTTGTCATCGTGTTTAATTTCAAAATCAATGATTTTGGTGATGGCTTTATAATAAGGCTTATGTTATTTAGCATAGCTGTAGTCATCCATGTCTCTTAGCACTCAAGAAATCCATCAAAACTATGTGATGGAAGTTGGACATCTTTAGTTAATCACTCTTCATATATTGCTTTTTAGCATTGCTGGCAGCAGCAATTCGAGCATTCAGGAAGAACTTTCCAGTAGGAAGTCTCCCCATAAGCCTCGCTCTGTAGAACTTGCATCCCAACATTCATCGGGACCGCGGTCTGCAGCATCTTCTCGCTCATCTGCCTCCTCTAAAAGGAGAGGGAAAAAGAAACGTAAGTGCAATACTTGATTTTTTGAAGAATGTTTTAGGGTTTTTTATCATGGTAGTTGCAGTCTTTCTGCTTATCCAGAAACTATAATCTAACACTGATGGAAGAATTTTTTTTTCCTCTTTAAAGCTCTTTGAAAAATGTCTGTCACTTCACATATAAAAGGAAGGAGCAAACATGTCTGTAGCAGTTGTTCTCTGATTGTGTAAGCTGTTTAGTTTCTCCAGTCAGTGTTGCAGCCAAGTGAATACTACAGGGCAGGGCAGTTTGTGATGAAAAGAGCACTTGTGATGATGTTGTGTGGGTTCTGGTGAACATTCAAGTGAATGTGAGTCACCTGTGTGCCCTTGTAGGGACGACGACTAACTTTATGTTGGGCTGCATTAGAAGCTGCCCCCTTGAAGTGATCCCTTTCTCCTCAGCACTGGTGAGGCCACATCTTGAGCCGTGTTTGGTTTTGGGCTCCCCAGTAAGAAAACAAGATTGACCCCTAGAGGTCAGTGTTGCGTCGAATCTTGTTCAACTTGTGACCTGGATCATACAATCACAGAATGCTTAAGGTTGGAAGGGACCTCTAGAGGTCATCTAGTCCAACCCCCGTGCACACGCAGGGTCACCTAGAGCACGTGGCACAGGACTGCGTCCAAACGGGTTTTGAAGATCTCCAGAGAAGGAG
>NW_010578766.1:755651-769075 GCF_000705375.1 Tinamus guttatus
CCTCCCTTTAGGTACTTCTAGACCCTGCGCAGGTCCCCTCTCAGCCTTCTCTTCTTCAGGCTGAACAGGCCCAGCTCCCTCAGTCTCTCCTCATAGGGCAGATGTTCCAGGCCCCTGATCATCCTTGTAGCCCTGCACTGGACTCTCTCCAGCAGCTCCACATCCCTCTTGTACTGTGCAGCCCAGAATGGACACAGCTGGATGAAGGGACTGGACACAGCTGGATGAAGGGACTGAGTTCACAGTCAGCAAGTGACCATACAAAACTGGGAGGAGTGGCTGGTGGCCCAGAGCACTGTGCTGCCATTCAGAGAGCCCTTGACAGGCTGGGGAGGGGCTGAGAGGAATCTCATAATCTTCAAAAAAGGGAAGTGCAGAGTCTCGCAGGTAGGGAGGAATAACCCCAGGCACCAGGACAGCCTGGGGAGAACAGCTCTGTGGAGAAAAACCTGAGACTCCTGGTGAACTACAGACACTCTGAGCCAACAGGGTGCTCCTGTAGCCAGGAAGGCCAGTGGTGTCCTGGGGTGCATCAGGAAGAGTCAAGGGAGATGATTCTCCCCCTCTACTCAGGCCTGGCACATCTGGAGTGCTGTGTCCACTTCTGGGCTCCCTAGTGCGAGAGGGACATGGAGCTACTGGAGCAAATGCACTGGGGACTACTATGATGAAGGAGAGGCTGAGAGAGCTGGGGTTCTTCAGCCTTGAGAGCTGAGGGAGATTTTCAACGTGCATAAGTATCTGAAGAGAGAGTATAAACATGATGGGGTCAGACTTTTCAGTGGTGCCCAGTGGTAGGACAAGAGGCAGTAAGCACAAACTGAAACACAAGAAGTTCTCTCTGAACGTAAGGAAGAATTTACTGTGAGGATAACAGCGCTGGAGCGAGTTGCCCAGAAGTTGTTTGTAAACAGTTCTGGTTCTAACTGACCAAGTTTGAATGGAAGTTCTATAGAAGGGTCTGTTATGGTCCCTGCCAGTCTGAGCTTTGTAACTGTGATTCTCATGCCATGGCTCTGACACACTGAGGCAGATACTGTGCAGGTTAGAGTGGTGCAGCTCACTGCATAGGAGTAAAGCCTTAAGTGGGTGGATTTGCTTAGCCTAAGAAAAAAAGGCTAAGGTGAATCAGTGTCCTCCTGGCATCTTCGACTACCCAACTGGAGAATGCAGATGTGAAACCAGACCTGCCTTGGAGATGGGTGGGGATAAGACAGGAAGCGATAAAGAGCAATTACAAGAGAGATTCCCGTCAAAAGGTAGGAGAAAAAAACTATGCAGGTAGTCAGACATTAGACAGGGAAACAGAAAGGTTGAGATCTCTGTCCTTAGAGATGTTTGAAACTTGACTGGACAAAGCCCTGACCCAGTTGCCCTTTTTTTGGCATTAGTCCTTATTTCAACTGAGTGAGTAAATCTGGTGACCTTCCATGGTTCTTTCTTTTTTGAGTCTATCTAATTTGTCTCTGATCTTAAATGAGGGTCATCCAAAAACAAATGGGCAGAAGGTTATTAACATTATTGAAAAATATTCCTTTCTTAAACCAGCCTTTGACAAATTAGTTAACTTCATTCCAATAGGCTTTTTAGCAATCAGAGGTATGGCCACCTTTGCGAAGGAGACATGCTTCATTTCTAGATCACAGACAGCTTACATTTGCATCCACAAATTAATAAATATGCTTCTGTGGTAGCTTGTAAACTGTGAAAACGTGAATAAAATTGAGATTTGCTACACCCAATATTTAAACAATAACATAAGGGAAAAGATAGCTTTAAAACTGTGAGAGAAGTAAAAGATTAGGCATTCAAAATTCTTTGTTACTACTTTCTTGAAATTCTCTTGTTTACTAAAATAAAGGTAGGCTTCATTCTGATTTTCAGTATTTAAGAAATTAAGTTGATATTTTCTTTATTTAAACTGATACTATTTTCAATTTAAAAATTATAGTTTAGTTGATATATGCAAAAGAGAATTGCCTGTAGTTTGCATTGAGGAAACTACTACTACATGTCTGCAAATGAATATGATTGAGTTCATCTCTGTAGGAGGTTGTCAGAGTTGCTTTTTTTTTTTTTTTTCTTACTGGATATACATACTTTTATTTCGAAGGCATTATTAAATGGAGAGGGAAAAAAAAAAAAGTCATTTGTTTTGGGGCTCCTGATGGCTAAGATTCATACTTAGAATACCAAACATGAACTTTGCCTTTCTTATTGATTTTTAGGACTGGAATCTTGCAATGGAAATTCTCACCACTTTCCAGTGGAAGGAGAGAAAATGCCGTCTGACCTGGAGCGGGGATCCCACCAGGCCAAGAAGTCCTTGTCTAGTAATAGAATTTCTAATAAGGATCTTGAGCAGACCCCAGATACTGACAGCACACTAGAAAACTTGTCTGCACACTCCCTGATGAGGTAATGTGAACTGTCTAGGAGCGTTATGCTACATTATCCAAAAAAATGATTATGTGTCTGTGCATGCAGAGTTATGAGATATGCTCAGTTGCATTTTCATTTTCCATTTTTCCCCCCGCCGAAACAACAAATAATGCAAATGGGCTTTCCCTCATTCTTTGTGGATATAGAATGATCCTGAGGTGTTGACTTACTTTAGTGACCTGTGCTGACATCCAGTGTTAAGTTTAAAAAGCTCCTTTTAACATACCGAGAGGTGCCAAGTATAGCAAAATGTCTTTTTAAGTAGTTGGAGCATTTATTGTATTTTGATGAAAGGATCAAAACTCAAAGTAGTACCTTACACTTTTAGTTGCATCAATATTTTGATAGTAACCTCTTAAAAAAAAAATGCAGTTTGCTATACTTTCTGTCAAAATACCATCGTAACTTCCTGTGAGTAAAATAAAGTTCTTGACTTGGACTTTCAAAACAGATGCATAAATTCACATGCATGTTAAAGTGACCAGGTTCCTGCTGGTTGGATCATGTAATAGTGTCTGCTCATCAGATACCAAACTGTGGACTAAACTCCTTACTTCAGGTCCCTGTTTTCTTTTAATTTTCACTTCATGAAACTTTCACCAAATTTCATGTTATTTTTCACTAATAACAGTGTTATTTATATGAAGGAAGTTTTCTTACCCTTATTTAATTACTGCCACAGATTTTGCCACATCCAGCAATGTTGTTCTTGGATTGGAACATGCAAATAATTTGTTGTTTGTTTGTACCTGTATGCTAACAATGTTTAATACTGTGGAAAAATAGGACACTGTATAAACTTAGTTTCAAGATGGAATGCAGTTGCAAAACCAATCTCATGATGCTATTTCTTAAATGCAGACTGAGCTTATGTAAACTATAAAAGAACAGGCTTTTTGCATAGATCTGTTTTAGTGTTTATATGTAGAAGAAATAGATTATTGCTTTAAAATCTTATCAAATGGCAGGACCTGAGAATACTGATGCCTTTCTTGCTTTTGTTGTCAGCTTCTCGGACAAGGGAAGATCCCAAAAGACACCAACCTCTTCCCCATCTCCAGGCTCCCAAAAATTGCTGCGGTTTGATTCTGTAGGCAAAACAGGAGAAAGAGCCAAGTCACCTGCTGGCTTCTCTGCAAGTCCAGCGCCAGGGCTGAAACCTCACGTAGCCTTCTCTGAGCCCAGTCTGGGAATGAGCAGGCCCAGAGCAGGAGCAGCCTCGGCAAGCGGTGAGTGGTTGTGTTATATATGTGCTCTTTATTATACGACGTGGGCCAGCGGAGCCTATGGAGACTGACCAGTGAGTCTTGCCCTCCAGGGTGTATGCGCTTCTCCCCCGCCGGGCTTCAGCATCGTTTTTCAGCAGAATTGAACTACCTTAGTGCTATTGAGGAGTCTGTGCGGCAGCTTTCCGACGTGGAACGAGTACGAGGCATATCGCTTGCCCAGCAGGAGAGTGTGTCTTTGGCTCAGATTCTAAAGGTAATGGGAAAATATTTCCTTGACTTAACATTCCTCTTTTATATTTTCCAAGAAAGTTAATCAAATTAGATAGCTAATACTTTAGAGATGCAGAGAAGTTTTAATGGGCGTGCTGGAGCATCTCTGATCATGTCATTTTGTTTGGATTACTATCTGATGTTACTTTTCTTACTGCCTTTAAAGAAATAGCGGGCTAGGAACATGTCACCATTATCTGAAATCACGGTTGTGACTGGGCACCTCAGTAAGACTAAAACATAATTAATTAACAAGTCTGGTGTTGGGTCCTGATGCAATGCAGTGCAGTTGTTCACGCATGAAATTTTGTCTTAATGCAAAAGATTTTGGGGTGAAATTTCCTTCTGACAGCATTGTGTGTTCTAATTTAAGTAGAATTAACTGATTTCCTAAATCATCCTTCCTTCCACACTGAAGTGGAAACAGTTGAGGAATGTGCCTATTTTAAAAGGGAGATAATCAGGAGGTAGCTTGAAAACTTGACTTTAGCAGAAGAGGCACCATTGGAGCAGATCTGTCTCTCTAAGGTAGCTGCATGCAGTGGAAAGGATTTTTGCATTTAGCTTCCAATGTTAAAACTTGTTTCCTTGATGTATAGGCAAAGCAGCAGCGCCATGAACGGGACTTGGCTCTTTTGAAAATGAAGGCAGAACAAGAAGCTTTAGAAAGTCAGAGGCAGCTGGAAGAGGTAAGGCAGAAGGCAGCTCAGGTAATGCTGCCCTTCAAAAACTGTGGAGTGTATAAAAGGCAAAATGCTGTAAATAAATCCAAGCCTACAAATATTCTTAACGTGAAGCTGTGAATGTGTATGGAAATGGCAAAGGCTGTGAACATATAGAAATAGTGAAGGAGTTTATTGCAGCTGAAAAAGGCCCCTAAGGAACAAATTTTGAACTTTTTTTCTAGGTTGTGACAAGTAAAACTCTACTAGAGAATTTTGAAGATCTTGATTAGATGTTTTTTTCTGCATAGGTCCATGCAGAGTCACTACAACAACTGGTTCAAGCACGGCAGGAGGCTGTAGAAGTGATGCAAGAAAACACATGCAAGATTGTAGCCAAGCAGGTAGAAGCTGCACTTCTTACTACAGATGCAGCTCGCCAAATCCGTGAGGTGAGATCCTGTATGAAAGGAGACACTCTGCTAATTTCAGTGTTACTCAAAAACTGTTTTTCCTCTAGGTTATTTTTTATTCAGTGCAGCTTCTTCACCTTCACAACATGAAAAATGATAGAAGCTAAAAAGAGCTTTTCTGGCATCACAGCTTAGAAACAAGTCAGTTGTCAGACTTAAGATTCCTGTTCATTATTCTTACATCCTTCCAGTTAATAAACCATTCAAGAATTTGTTCTTGAAGGACAGATTGATGATAGTAAACACAGAATGTTTAATTTGTAGATATTACTCTCCATCAGGGATTGATCCTATGCCTGATTCATATGCATTTAAACTAGAAAAGGAGGAAAACTGCAAATTTGCTTCCTTTAGAGGAAGAAAGGGAATAGCTAAAAACAAATTTTTAAAAAATCATCAGAACTCTTCCTTCACTCCAGAGTTTAAAATATTCTCTTTGAATTTCATTTCATTCTTCATGTGATATACAGTTATTTTCTGTTTTTAAGTATAATTGTTATTCCCAAAACATAGCAGCCACTTTACACAGATAAGAAGCACAATAACCAGAATGCTTTTGCTTTGTCATAGTTCTGTACTCTCAATGACTCTGAATTTGGGTTGTGAGATGGTGCAGAAGGCTGATTGATGGATACGAACACAGAAGGATGCTTCTTTGCAGCTTATGCACAGGCACATTTTAGTGGTTATCAAGGCAGTTTTTATCATAAATGATGGTTGTAGAATGCGGATTTACTACTTGTGGGCTTTACCAAATACATGAAGTTTAAATAATTCCCAAATAGACAAAAATGGTTTAGGTTGATGGAACAGAACAACTCGGGCATTAGAGGTACCTACTGCGTTGTTGATAGGAGACAGCGGTGGATGACTTGGATAGAGACCGACAAAGAAATGTCTTTGAGGGAGTCAAAATGAGTAGAAATAAATTAAGAAACAGGGCAGAGGCAACACAGACTTTTTTTCTCCAATTTATTCATTTACTTTCAGTGAGGAGTTTTAATTTCTTGTCTTGATTTAAGTTTGAATCAGAGAGTAGTGACTGAGTGGGAAGTGACTCCTAGGGGATAGTGATTGGAACAAACGCCCATTTAGGTGGGATGCAGGAATGGAAATACCAGTCACTGTGTGCGAGGGTATCTTTTTGGATGTACAGTGTAATTTCTTGTGTATAAAGGAAGGGGCTTCATTTTATGCAATGTTTTCAATTAGATGTTTATCTTATGCAAAAGAGATAATATAGTATGCTCTTATATATGCTTGTTTATGCTAAGGAAAGGAAAATAATGAGCGATGTATACAGATAGTCCAATTAAAAATAACTGATCTATATGTTGGAAAGCCACGTGCAATACAAGACAAAAGAGAAAAAAAAAGAAGAGGAGAAAAGCTCAACATGTATATTTTAAATCCTTTGAAAACACGTTGTTACTGCTAACACCCCCTCTCCTTTGAAACAACTCTTAGTTCTCTGCTCCTGAAGGTGAAGACATTTGAACAAGAGCAAAATCAGTAAAATCTGAAGCTTCTAAAAACAGTGTTACCATATGCTGTGATTTTTTTGAAATTTTCTGTCATGTTTCTAGTCAGTGGATGTCGTATATTAAAAAATATGAAAAGTAATTGTTTCTGGCAGGTTTTTAAAAGTAAATTGTAGCTCAGAGAATGTGTTCCTATGCGGAAGTCATTCTAGTGAGCAGAATTCAGGTAAGTGATTGGAACGCTGTGATAAGTGGCAATATCTTTCACACATCTATAGTTGCACATGGATAATACCACTCTAAAAATAAAATAACTGTATGCAGCGCAGTATGCACCTCTTATCAACAAATTGGCACATATGTAATTATAAACAATGTCAAAATCATGTGTGTGTCTCATCTGTTCACTAGATCGGCAAGCTCCCTGCAAGAGGAATGGCTATATTTTTTCTTTCAAAAAAATATATAGATGATGTTGACTTTGTATTCTTTCTTTTGTTGTTTTTTTATTGTACTCAGATGACAGAGTTAGCCCAAATCTCAGACACTGTGAATGCTCCAGCCGCTCCAATGACAACTTTGTTTGACCACCAGCGGCAGCATCATATGGAGTTCATAAAACAACTGAGAGCACGAGCTGATGCAAACAGGTTTTGTCTAATGTATTTCTCATCTAGAGGAGGGGGGATTAGGATCTGTTTGTTTTTGCTTCTCCTTTTCTTGAAGACAATCATAAGGTGTGATAACAAGGGAGCATTTAAGATGCATCTTCCTGCACATAATAGTATATCCCAAGCATGAGAGATTTGTTTAGTGAAATTGTATATAAAGGAGCAGAAGTAGATGCATTTTGTGTGTTTTTTTTTTTTTTTTAAACTAGTCTAAGGCTTAAGTGGCCACTTCAGAAATTTAGCTATTATTTCTCTTAGTGAACTGATATGTAAGAAAACTGAAGTTATTATTCTTTGTTCTAAGACCACGCAGATTCAGCCCAAACACTTTCCTTTTTCAGGAAATCTATGTCTGGTGCCATTTCACAGAGTAAAGAGGAGAAGGGTGACTCAAAACAAACATACTCACCAGTGTTTGATAGTTACTCAGAATCCTCAAGATCAAAGATTCATGATCAGAGGTAAGAAGATCTCACGTTTTATTTCCTCTGTAAAGACGAAATAGAATCTAAAAAATACAAAGTAATAATGAGACATTTCCTCAAGGTGTTCTTTTTTTCTTTAAAGAGGGAAAGTCTATATTAAACAAAAGTTGACTTTAAACCTTCTGCAGGTGAAGTTTTTCTTATGTTCTAAAGCTTGAAGGCTTATATTTCTACTAGAATTTGCTTTGTTTATAATTGTAAAATCTTGCTAAACTGCATTCCACAATTGTATATAGTGTGTTAATATTTTCAGGTTCATATTTGCTGTATTTGTTTTTATTTGATGTCTTTCTGTTTCATAACTTAGGAACCTAAGAATTCCACACCTGCTTTCTTACCAAGCTATATTAGCAAGATAAGGGAGCAGGTCAAGGGAAGCGCTTATTCCACCCTATTCAACTCTTGTGAGACTGTATCTGGAGTACAATGTCCAATTTAAAGCTGCTCAGCTTTAGAAACAAACCAACCAACCCACCACCCCAACAAAAACAACAGCCAAAAAAACAACCAACTCCACCAGCAAAACCTGAATATTGGTTGCTCTGGGATGTTGGTCATCAATATGTGCAGTAGTAGTGTAAACTAAATATTTTGAAATGTCTGAAGTACTATACTTGTGGGTTTTTAAATATACACACTCATGAATGTATATATGTGTATGTGTATACATATATAAATATACATATATGTTATTTCTTGGTGAAACAGTAGTACCAGCAGCCGTCAAGAGAGTCCTTCAGTTCCATCTTCTAAGGAGAATGAGAAAAAGCTTTCCCAGCGGGAGAAGACCAGTAGCTGTATTGAAGAGCAGGCTTGTACTGCTGTGGATGACTCCTTGCCGAGCGATAGTGTTTTATCGCTGCCAGATGAAAAAGGTTAGAGCTCTTGCTTGTCTGTGGTGAACCTAGAGATGATAAGCAGGGGGAGGAGGAGGTTGTGTTATGGAATTATATTCTGAAATAAATGAGGCAACACGTGTGAAGGAAACTGAATCCCGGGTGGATTGTTGGGCTCTTAAGAGGTAGCAGAGAATGGCACATGCAATCCCAATGGGATGGCTTACCTTTATACCTTATAAAGAACCTCATTATGTCTTTGTTAGCTAAATAGTAGTATATCATTTTGTCGTCTTTGTCTTCTAGCTCAAAATCGCTCTTTCCTAAGACTCCTATTTTTTTGCATTAGGTTAGTCATCCCTCTCCCCTTTTACACCTTTACTGAGATGAAGCAGAGTTACACAGCCATCTGGTACATACTTTTGAGAATAAAACCACTTCTCTGATTTCTTCCTCAGATTCTGCTTCAATTGCAACAGAGTATTCTCTGAAATTTGATGAGTCTATGACAGAGGATGAAATTGAGGAAAAGTCTTTTCGGTCTTTGCTACCCTCTGAGAGTCATCGCAGAATTAACCTGGAAAAGAAACGAGGTAGTCGTGATTCTGATGAGGATGTCTGCCCAGGAAAAGAAGCTCTGTCATCTATCAAGGTAGGGCAAGTGATGTAGTTAGGGTAAATAAATTGACATGAGGCATTCAAGCTAGTGGGCTTGAAGTGAGCCATTCGTTTAGTTGTGGTTGCAAGCTTTAGATTTCTTTTTTTCCTCTTTCAGTACTACAAAATGCAGAGTGATATGAATCACACTGCATGTCAGTGTGATATATGCAGTGTGATCAGTGTACATATAACACACACATATATAAGTTTATATGTTTATATATGCATAATTTTTAAAAACTCGGGGATTCCTATATTATCAAATCATGCTGAGTTTGTCTTGCCTTCCAGGAGCTAAGCATGCCATTCTCCAGAGGGCAAGATAGTTTTTCCAAGTTTACCATGGAGATGGTAAGGCAGTACATGAAAGAGGAAGAAATGCGAGCAGCTCATCATTCCTCACTGCTTCGGCTCAGGGAAAGGGCTTTGAAGGAGAAGACCAAGGCTGAACTAGCATGGCTGGAGCACCAGAAGAAGTAAGAGAGCTCTAACTATGCACTGTTGCTAACTGGTCGCTTTCTTGTGCTCCTACTTGATTCTGTTTGTTTATTAACCCATTTGTTTATTTTTGTGGATTTTGTTTCCACTCCTTCCCTTCTGTTAAACTTCAGTAAATGAACTAATCTTCTGATACTTAGAATATGTACAACTGTTGTCACTTGAACATAATTTGTAAGTGTGCTTTGGTGTTTGTCAGGTACAGTTAGGTAAAAAGAGTTTAATCGAGAGCAGAACATGAGAGGTTTGTGTTGTTGGTCAAAGAGAGGGTAGTTCCTAACTTTACAAGTCTTAATGCTGGAAAATATAAAGGTGTTGATGATTCAAGGTCTTTTTAATTGACTTAAGCCAAATTTTGTGAATCTGCATATGTGATATCCCTATTTTATTCCAACCTTCCGTATGCTTTGCATGAAATTCCAGTAGAGGTACCTACTAATGCTACTGGATAGAAGTTGCCTGATTTAATCAGGGATATATTCCCGTTCTCCCGACTTGGTGACTTACTGTAGGAGGGAGCCTCTGTCCGCCAGACGTTTTCTTCTAGCTGCTTATCATTGTGGATTTGACGAAGGACTGTGAAGCAGTGACCCAAGATCCATTCTTTTGTCCTCTCAAATGATGAGCAAGCTACCTTTGCAGCACTTCTGTCTGTTCATGTGAAATCCTATGTTATTATTATTATTAATATTGTTATTAAAAAGCTTTTTGTTCATTATCTGTGTATGGCTTTCTCCCCTTGTCACCCCTCCTATTTAGTCCCTTCTATCTTTTTATTTTCAGGCACTTGCGAGACAAGGGAGAGGATGATAAGATGCCTCCTATAACAAAGCTAAAGCGTAATCTGCTGCTGAAATTACAACAGGAGAAGGTAACCAATGCCATGTAGGAAAAAACTTTTGAAAACACTGTGTGGTGATTAAATATTTCAGGGGTTGTAAAAGTATTGAGAAGACTGTTCTGGGATTTTTGAATAGGAAGCTGGTAGTGTTTCTTTATAAATAAAACATACTAGTGGTGTTTTATCAGTAGTGTCACTGGTGAAGTTCAGGTGTGATAATTAAATCTTCTGTGTCTGCCGTTGAAGTTGCAGGCTAAAATTACTGAAATTATGTGAGAAAATAATAAATCTTGCAGTACAGACAGTGGCAGGCTTAAAGTGTGTCTTTGAGCTATTTGTAACTATAGTTATTTTGTTTACTCTCTACATAAAAGGCAGAAATTAAGCATCTTCAGGAAGCCAACAAGGCTGCTCGGAAAGAGAGGCTACTGATTCTTAAACAGCAGGCAGAAATAGAAAAAATCCATCAAACTACAATGAAACTGCAGGAAAAATTAAAGTCTGCGGGAGAAAACAAACTGGTAAGTGTCAGTATGGAATTGAGACTCTTCCCTCTTTTGTCTCTGCAGCTGGTATTTGGCTACAGTGTCTATAGGAATAGAAGGCTACTAATCTGAACCTGTCACCAGACTACAAATTTGTTTTTCCTAAAACTCCCTCATCCTCTGTGTTTCAGCATTTTCATCTGTTTAATCTCTTTAGAACATTATTTAAGGAAATATCCTTGGAGAAGCTTTAAAATGGATGCTTTATTTTAATCAAACAGTAGGTGTTGTTTTTTAATCCTCAAACTAGGGACCAATGACTTTGGGTATATTACCTTTCTGGACAATCGGCTCTTTTAGGCTCTGATTCTTGTAAAGTTTGGCCTTTGGGATTTGGGGTTTTTTAAATCATGAAAAGTTGGAATATACTTGCTGGTAAGTGAGTAGAAGGAGGGTTGTGTAGGAAAGAATGCTTTAAGTATGGCCCTATTAGATCCTAAAGATTTAAAACCTAAACTCTTAAAAGAAGACAACCACAAAACAAACCACAGATTTCTGCTTTGTGTGTGACTTAATGTTCGCATTCTTGGGGTTTTTTTAGTTCTGGATACTGTCCAGAACCAGTGGAGACTTAAATTATGGAGGAAAAGAAAGGATGTAGTAAAAAGCTGTGTGTAAAATAGAAATGAAGTTGGAGTATGAAGTTAGTTCATTGGAGATCTGCAGATAGACAGATTTATCTGAGATATTATTTGATATAATCTCTAAAAAGTGGGATAAATTCACACACAAAAAAAGAGATGGTAGCCTAATAACTGTTTTTACTCTTACTGTTGGATTTAATTGTTTTTTAACACTTATTGCAGGAACTTCCCAGTGAAGATGAGATCAAACAGAGCAATGCTTCTAGCCCTCTTCCAACAGATGCAGAAACACGCACTCCTTCCCCAGTCTCAGTTTCCAGCAGTGAGACTAGTAGCATCATGGAGAAGCTTAAAAAAATGCGCAGTAGAATGGATGAAAAGTAACTAATTCTTTTTTTAATTTTACAAAAGTTGTTTACTATTTTAAGAGAGCAAGTTGTTTTTTTTGCCATGCTCACTAAATAGCCATAAGAAAGATTACAGAGCTGTTTATATCATGCATATATATTCGTTGATCTACACTGGCACGTAAGTTTTAATTCTCAAATGTGACTTGCCTGAAAAAGAGCTGGTTAGATGCATTAAAAGAAATATATATATTTTTGAAGATAATATTTTAGAGGCTATTGTACTTGCATGAATACTGAGATTCAAACCTCGTTAGCTGGCATGCTGTGTGTCCATTCATTGAAGTGATGCAATACATGCACAAGACTGTATTTGGGAAGAGTGATTTTAGTGTTCCCTGGACTTGATAGATTCCATAAAAGCACTTAAATTTATAAGATTGATGTTTGTGCATGCAAGGATTTGAATGGTACACCTTGATAGTGCATCTTGTCAAAGTACAAGTTAGAATCAAAGACCTCAAGTTAGGCAGTCAGTAATGTCTGTACTTTATATTGGCTCTTATCACTTTTAATTTAGAGAAGTAAAATGAGTGGTACCTTGGAATTACTGTGTCTATTTCTATCTTGCATTGAAATGTAAGTTATTAATAGCTATAGTCATGTTGTGGGGAAAATTAGTAACTGGTTTTGAGATGTGATTCACAGAAAGTCAGTGAGCTTTTTGAGCACATAAGCTCTGTCTTGTATCCAGCTGCTGAATTTCAATTCCCATTGCCTTAAAATCAGCTAGAGAGATGAGTTCTGTAAGTATTTTGGTAATGAACAGAGGTGATAGTGGGTGACTGAAGACAGTTAATAAGACCTTTGCTTTTGTCCTGAGCGGTGCACGGATTGGAGAGGTAAAATAAAAAGAGAACAGAGGAAATAATCAAGTAATGAAGTTACAGGTTACTAAGTTGGGCCATTAAGTATTGGTCCACAGAGATGATTTTTGTAATATTTTTTTCTTAACTGTTAAAGTTGAAGGTAACATCTAAAAAACAAGGATTGCAGGTTGTAAAGATAAGCTGTTAGTGACTCCTTAGCATCCTCATTGCTTGTAGTCTGTTGGGAAGTACCTTTGTGTTGATGAAAATTAAAAAAAAAAAAAAAAAGATAGAAGAAGATAAAAGAAGATGATTAAAACCAGTTCTAGTTGCATGATCTTTGCCTGTTCAAGCTGGTAATGAATATGGGATGCTTTTGTTTTAATTCTGACCCTTCTGGTAGGGCTTAGGGAACTGAACAGCCAAAATGATCATTCATTTTTTGAAGCATCTTGTCTCCAAAAGTAAGCCCTGGCATTTCAAGTTAACCCTGTAGAAAGCAGCTCATCTTTATAGCAGCAAACTCTTTCC
>NW_010578766.1:769114-800084 GCF_000705375.1 Tinamus guttatus
AAATTAGAATCTGCTCTCGGCTTCCAAAATCCTGCCTCCTCCCCAATTTTTTAAATTACTGTTTCTTTTTTAATGATTCTTACATCAGAGCTTTAAAATATAAAATAATGTAGAGCATACAAATGATGATAGATAGTGATACCAAACTAAGTTGAATCTTATGAATTTTTAGATAAGCATATTAATTTAAGCAGTAGCTTTATAGGAATTAAGAGATAACCAGAATACTCTTATATTCAAGACTCTTTGGCACTTTTTATCAGTAGCGTTTTTGTCAATATTGGTTTTGAAATACTTTTCCCTTGTTTCTTCATTCCTATGCAGCAGGTGTGTTTCCAGAAAGACTAACATATTAGTACATAATTGTCCTCCCTATTACAAGGGATAGTAGCAGATAGAAAGTGTTCTTTATCCTTATAGTTATTTTATTTACCTCCATACTTGCTTACCTTCCTAGAATCCTGGAACTTGATTCTCTGGAACTTGATCTTTCTGATTGCAATGCTTTTGCACACATTTTTGCAGATTTTTTTTTGGTAGTAGTAGGAGTTTTTTGGGGCAGGGGGAAGTTGTTTTGTTTTTAAAGAGTGCCAACTTGGTGTCTTCTTATGTACTTATTTGTAAGGCACAAGAATAGTGAAATAGAGTAATATGTTGTTGATTTGGGATGTAAGAATAGGAAGCTGCCTGTGCTTATATTGCATAAGGAAAGAACCTGACTGACAAAGTATTAGTATGTTAGAAGAAAGCAAGCCTTGCTGTGTTGGATCTCCTGTGCCCTATAGCAAAGGGAAAATCCTTTCACGTCCTTCCTTATGAGACAGCTCCAGTATTTTTCTTCTGCTAAAAGGGGAGTGAAAGTTTTTTAATCTGTGAATCTTTGTAGCCTGCATGTGAACAGTAGCATGCTCTGTCAAAGAGAATTAATCCCTTTTCCCTTGTTTCTCATGAATATGCAGCATAATGATAATCTGTGCAATAGGAAAACTGATTAGCTGCTTGATTTCTTTTGCTTTTCTTTATGCTTCATGATGCAGAGCTTTATGAAGCATGTTATCTTTCTTTAAATATGGTCATTTGTTAGGAATAAGCTTAAAGCAGTCATTCATTGAGTCTGTGATTCATGAGCAAATACCAGTTTAAGCTGTCATAAGTTTTTGTAGATTTTTTTTTTTAAACAGATGTTACCTTTCTGCAGTTCATACCTCAAACAAGAGAGACAATGTAGGCCAATTCCAAGACAGACTTAGCATTTAGCCCCAGAAAGAAACAGCTGCCAGAAATCTGCTTATATCTTGGACTTTCCCTGGAATTTCTCATTCTTTAGAAGCTATTTATTTATTTATTTGTTGCCCTTTTGCTGGGGCTTCCCTTTGGGGAAATGTTTGATTCAGGTTTGGCCTGGTGAATGAAAACATGTCTAGGATTTCAGACTAACAAAGCTGTTCATATCCCAAAACCAGCATGCTTTTTAGTGCTAATAATATTCTCTGTTGAGGGCTGGAATAGCAAGGACTGTGAAATGGTCAGGTTGAGATCTCTTAACAAGTGTATGTGGAAGTTTGCATCAGAGTAATCCAGCTCCTTCCAATTTATAACAGTTTGAAAGCGGCATGCCTCTAATTAACAGGAAAATGAAAGTTGAATAGACTATGCATAAGTGTGTATGTTCTGTTGCCTTCTGCCTAATAATATATAGTTTTTCTGCATCAGATATTAGGTAATAAGTATACAATGTCAAACGCAATTAATTTTAAAGTTCTTTGCTAGATGCTATCCTTTTCTCGTTCTTTCTGTCTTTTTTGCTATCTTGGTTTTAAACTCTTCCTCCTTATTTTGTAGACACTGCTCTCCTGTTCACTACTTCTTCTCTGTCTTTACGTCTCACCACTGGGCCTCTCTCAGTGTCTGTTTTCCCAACCTCCACCCCAAATTCCAGCTGTATATCTACAACCAATTGGTCAGGTAACTGTACCTTTCTCAAGTGATGGACTCTTTGATAGAGCATGCTCCTTTCAGTCCTTAAAAAAAAAAAAAAAAAAAAAAGTCAAGAGGTTTCTCATCAGCAAACATTTTTGACCAACTTTATTCACTGTTTCCAGATTATTTTCTTATTATCACTGCTGCACTGGGAATGACAGTTCAGTTCACATCGTTCCCACTGTTTCATGGCTGCCTCAGAATAGTCACTGGAACTGTCTAGTTTGGGCTTAAAGCCAGTGTACCTTGAGTGTATGTGCAGTATAAATAAGGTCCAGAGCACCAGGTTAATATTTGTAGCTCTGCAATTTGGCCATCTTGGTCTGCAGTCTCTTTTCCTAACCTTTTGGAATGGAGTGGATAGAACACGTGACATTAGCACCAGAGAAATAGTTCAGGTTTGTAAATCAGGATGGTATAATCTGAGTGCTGCTGATTCCTCCTCGCTCCCCGGCTTTCCTGCCTTGCATCCTGCTAGATGTGGTTTTGAATATTCCCTTTGGAACTGCCCTGTGGTTGAGGATGAATGTGTACCCTTGGTGTTCAACTGGAACCCTCCGGTGTGTAGTAAATACTACCTCGTCGATCCTTATAAAAGGATCTGCATCTTGAGCCATGTTGCTTTAATCCCTTTTTTATAGATCAAACTTTTGAACCTCTTTCTTTCTATTAATGCTTCTTTTAACAAACTGCTGATTTCCTTATTAGTTAGTCTTTGCATAGTATTTAGTTATGTGCTCATTTAGTTAATTCTCCTTCATATTGTGGTCTTCTGGTCTAATTCGTTTGACATTGTGTTGAGAAGCTGTATTCCTTTGAATCCAATTATTTTAGTCTTTCTCTTGAATTTTATTACAACTAGACTCTCTTCCTCAAGATATTGTCAACTGTGAAGATCCAGATGTTCTGGTGAAATCAACAGCTGGTGACAGAAGAAGAAGAAAAAGTTGCCTTGTGCATTGAGGTCATTATTGTAGCATTGGCATCCATAACAGATTCCAAATATATGAGCTGCTTGACTCGCTGGAGTTGTGCAACTGAACACAAGAATTGAAGAATCTGTTAGTACTGGGGAAAGACAAAACACACACAAGTGTGACTGTGTGTTGTTGTTAATCTAGTCTCTGATGTTTGATCTGCTGATTTTTGCCTTAGAGTAGACAGTGTTGTCTCTCTATAAAGCAGTAATGTCACCTGCAAAATCATGGAACTCATTGCCACCTGAAAGGTGACAGGTATTCCAGAAAGTCTACAAGATGGTTCTACTTTTCATCCATCCTTGTCTTGACCATAGGAAAGGGAATGGTGGCCACATTCCTGATGTCTTACTAGCTGCTTAAACTTTTATTTTCATATCCTTATTTGTATGTGTCTTAAGGAAGCACACATCTGAATCTTTACCTTTCTGTTAAACTGCCAGATCACTTCTCCAGGGAATAGAGAGGACAGTAGGTGAGCAAACAAGAACACGATCCCCCAGCAGGTGAGACCTGTGGATTAGTCAAATGATCGTTCCAGTCTGTGTGCACAAAAGGGTCATCTGAACCATGGGAGGTTTAAAAAGCACATATGAAGTTTAAAACTGCTTTGAGACTAAAAATGTAGATGCAGGGTTGACTTGAAAATTCCAAATTACAAAGGCATTTGCAAAGCCAAGTACTGCAGATCTCCAAAGATTGTTTTGTTAGGCACCACTGCTTCTGTACTAATCAGGATCTCTTTCTCTCTCTCACTGGCTTTTATCAGAAAAAAATCACTTTTATTTTCTGGCATGTTCAGAATTTATATTAAGGAAATGTAATGGATTGATTTACACTATAGACCTGGTATGTTAAAGGAAGTTTGTGTGATTAATACTGAGCTTACTTCCAATTATTGTCTTAAAGTTAAATGCCATCTTCTAAGCTTAATATTTAGAAATAACACCAGAGTTGTTGTTACTCAGAGAAAAAAAAAAGAGGGCAAAGACAACAGGTATCTAAGCACAAACTATTGTATTTGCAAAGTTCTTCGTGAATTTTGACATTTTGGAGGTTTCATGGATCACTTGAGAAATCTTTATCCCAAAGGGAAAAAACTGCTAGCTTTAAGCATGAGCTTTCCTTTTAATCTACTGCCAGTCTTAAACTAGCATCCATATGTGCTAGTAGCTGGAAAAAACAACCCAACCTCTTTATTCTCTTGATGCTGACAACGTGCCAGGGGGGAAGATCCATCTGGATTGTCCTTAGAGGAAGAAAGATTAAAAACTCCAGTAATTCAGGAGGACTCTCAGTACAGAATCACCTTTTCTCACATATTTGGAAAGAACTGTGGGGTGTAGTTAGGGCTACAGTCTTTTCTCTGTCTTTGGAATAAACTACATAAAAAGCTTTAATTTTCAAATAGTCACTGCTTTCTTGAGGGTTCCAGTTTAATGCCACAGGTACTTTTTTCATGTCCTCAAACTGGGAACTCCCACTGCTCATTTTAGTTAATAATGCATAGCACTTTTAACAATGTTAAGTTTTGGATCCTTTGCACATAAACAGTGTGCTTATATTGTTTAAAATGGAGAGTGAAAAACAGATTGTAAAACTTGATTTTTCTTTAATGGACCAAACTTAAGTGTATCTTCAGAGACCTGGTGCAAAAAAAATTTCTGAAAAGGGCAAGAGAATTAAAACTATGAAGTGAATGGCCTTGTGGCATTCTAGCACTTCATTAATTTCTTTTTCTTTTAAGAAGAAAAAGTCATAGAGAAATTTTAGGAGACAGTAGTGTTTGTTTTATCTGCTCTTGTAACATGCTGTAGATTTTATTTACTGCGAAGAATCTTATGTCTGCTTTATGTGTAGGTTTTTATATGTAGACTTTTTATCAGCACATCAGAATTTTAGGAGATGTTGGTTAGTATGGATGTTATCCTGGAAAACAATTTGAACAGCTAAAATTCTGGGAATTATGGCAAGAGAGTATCTGGCTCTTGGGATTTTGGCTGTGGTTGACTACATTTCCATCGCTTCGTGCTCTGTGTCTCAGGTTCCTAACTAAGCGAGAGCAGAAGCTGATGCAGCGTCGACAACATGCGGAGGAGCTGCTGGAGTGGAAACGCCGCCTGGATGCAGAGGAGGCAGAAATACGGCGCATGGAAAAACAGGCTCTGGCTGCCTGGGACAAAGAGCTCAAGCCCAAAACAGCCAAGAAAGAACTGGGGGATCAGAGAACAGAGCCCAAAGGTAAAAAATAAAAAAAAATAAAAAAAAATAAAAAAAATAAAAAAAATAGCAAGGATATATTTGAAGTAGGATACATGCTAATAAGTACTAGAAAGAGCAAGCAGGGGGAACAAATGCAAACGAAAGGAGCAAAACATAACCTGGCATCAACTATTGCCTGGTTTCACACTTCTTTCCCTTATTTCTCTGTGTGTTTTTATGGTGCTTGTTCTTTCTGGATGCTCTTAGAATCTTTGATTTTTGCACTCTGCTCTTTACTCTCTTCTGCCTAGTTCTTTTAACTTAAAAGCTTAGTTATATTTGTGTTCCTCCTTTACTGTCTATCCTCTGAGGTGTGTAGTGCAGCATAGACCCACTAGGTGTTTCTACATACAAATTGAAGTATATATTTATCTTTTTAAAACAAAACAACAACAAAAAATAATTTGTTAATTTCAACTTACCCCTTAAAACCCTCTTCTACTGCAGTACTGCAGTTGTGTCCCTCTCCTGGTAGCCTTATTTCTGTTACCATCAGAGGCTGCTTTCCCTTTGTTGTTTGCATTTCTGAAAGTTTAAAGTTGTTTTTAATTCCTTGCCTTTGCTCTGAACTTCTCTCTGCCTCTGTTAATGAAATAGCTGAAGTTCAGATGTACTGACGTGTGCAGGTGTGTAGTTTGTATATGTGATGCTTCTCTGAGAAAGGTAAGTTCCTAGATTTTGGGAGCTGCAGCTTTACCACTCTTAAGTGGACTGCACTTTCAGGATCAGCTGCAGAGAACAGAAGTGTAGAGGAAGAATGTGTTGAAACTTCAGGAGTTGTCCCAGAAACCATGTTTTTTTTTCCCACTCTGTTGAAAACCAGCAGTGTATTATTCGACTGTGCAAGGAGAATTCACAATGATGTCCCATTATACTTGTTATTGAAAACTGCCCTGTGGATTTTAGGAATCTGTAGGACATTTTATAGATGTTCTGTGAGTTACTAAGTTCCAGTGAATTAAAAAATCATCATACTGATGACAGAAAGGAAGTGTATTCTCTCATCTGTGCCTCTGTTAACTGTATCCGCCAGTAAGCATTGGAGCACAACCCTAGTTGGGGAGAAAAAACTCCTCACTCCGTCTTTGCTTGAATATTGACTTGTTCTCTATGGCTGCTTCAATGATGTTCCATGTCCTGTGGAATTTAGTAAACAGGAGTATGGAAAACCCAGGTTATTATTTTGCTTGTTGCCAGTTTGACAGACTCATGATGAAATCATAACATGAAAATGTTTTCTGCAACTACCATAAAGGAAGCAATCACTTCTAAATTCAAAATCGTGTCTGCAGATTATATGCTGCACTGTAACTTCTTCATAATAATAGTGACTCTTTCTGCTGTATGGTCAGCTGGAAGAACAGGTTTCCCTCACTATGTTTTTGGAACCTGTTGTGTGGAAAATTTTAGAATCTCCTGAAAAGCTCTTTATTTTAAACATCCAGAAATCACTATGTATGATAGTTATCTGGTAAACATGCCTGTTCTTTCTGAATATTCACCTATAGGTGTCTAGGCAACTGAAAAAATTCTTATCAATTTGATATGTGCTATAAACAGTTATTACTTTATATGCAGCCAACAGTTTCCTTGAAATCCCAATACTATTAGCTGCATGTATGTCAGTGCAAACTCTTTATGTGCTCTGCTTTTTCCTTCTCATTAACCTATCTCAGAAACAGCCAGTGAAGAGGAGTCTCCAGTGCCTTCTTGCTCTCACCTCAACAGTGAAAGCTCTGTCCCAGAAGATCTTGGCAGTCCAGCTCCTGAGTCTGTCCCATCAGAAACTATGGGCCATGGGCAGTCAGAGAGCCCAAATCATCATACAATTACAGAAGAAATGGCTTATCCTGAAGACATCAAGTCCTCTACCTCACCTAGCAAACTTGTGAGTTTTTTATGCTGTATATATTCTTAGCCTTGTAAATAGTAATAGCTATCATAGAACATAAGGAATGTAGCCATTCCGATTGTCTAAGCAGAGATTAAATTCTTCCCTGTGTTTTGCAATGATATTTTACAATATTATACATAAAAATTGTGGTGAGATATATTCTTTACGTCTTGAGGAAAAATTGTTTCAGCATAGAGTTTAGGTATGTCTTGCAATATGTCTTGTATGGGCAGTCTTGCAAAATATTTCACGTGTGTCACGTAGCCATGTGGTATTAAGTGGTGGAACACTGAGCCAGCTTACCGGTGTGAATCAGCTGTGGGCTAGATGTGCTATGTACATTCCATTACGTACATTCCTTCTAGAAGCTGTGTTCAAGGAGTGTGAAAGCCTTATGTTATAGTCTTGATCCACTAAGCAACATTTTAGCTTAGTGAAATAACATTTACTCTTTTTTTTGTTGGCCTAGCTACAAAGAATAGGGCAGTATTTCTGTAGTTATTTAAAATGGCATCATGCACCTCTTCTATAGAGAAGTCCTTTTACTTTCACAGATGTATTTAAAAGGAGATTTTATTGTCTTACTTTTTACCGAACATTATTACGTCAAGTATTTCGAATACCTGTGAGTCAGAAACATTTCAGTTCAGTTAGGTGGTAATAGACTAGTTTAAGGTTTACTGAAATCAAGACTCAAAACAAGCAATTAGCTCCTGCTCTTCTGGGTGTTTGACCGTGATGGTGTTTTTTTTTATTTTGTTGTCTACGAAACTAAGATAAGTTCTTAAGATATTTAGCAAGGTACTGTTACTTAAGAGAAGTTCTCTAGTCAAGCTATGTCCTTTCCCTGTAATTAGCTCATGATGAAACCCCCTCTGCTTTCAAACTGAGCTTTACAAGTAGTTTACAAGAGCTTATTTGTCCTTTTTATTCTCAAATAGTCTCCTCCTAAAAGCAGTGTATCTGTATCAAAGCAAGATTCCAGCAAAAGCAGCCACAGAGTTGGAGGGCAGCTACGTTCAGTTGTGAAGTCTCATCAGATATCTAACAGCTGGTCTGATGAATCTTTATCGATGACACAGTCGGGTAAGTTTAATATCTGCTTGGGTGTTGTTGTTTTAAAAAAAAACAAACAAAAAACATTTAGTTTCTAGTTTCCTGCAAACAGGTATGAAGACGGTAAGAGTTGAGAGGCAGGATGTTTTTAGAATTAAAGTATGCCAGGTTAGCGCCATCCCACTCATTTTAAGAAACAAGAAGATGGTTCAGCAGCATGCAAATGTGATCGTCCTCCTCTGAACAAAACCTGGCTCAAGAAGCAGTATAGTTCTTTTATCACAACTATACAAGTGAGCCATTTGGACATGTGCTGGTGTGTGCTAAGCTAATGGACCCTTCAGTACGTATGCAGAAGCTTTGTGTCCACAAACAGTCTGCTTGCAAGACGGTGGATCATGAGAAAAAAGTAAGTTCTAGGTGTGTCAGGCTGGGTCTTGCAAAACTGCTGAGCGTTTCTTACTTCCTTGTGTCCTAAATCTCCGTTGGTATTGTCACCAAAAGGTTTTCTCCTAGGCACATGGGAAAAGAAATTCAGTAATGCGTGTGCATGACTAGCTGTAGGTGATCTGTGTCATACTGAAGCCCCTAAGGAAGAGAATCCCTCTTTATTTTTGAAAGAGAGTTAGAGTTGTGTACATTAAAAAGGGCCTAAGATTTGATGTTGAGTGATAAAAATAAAAAAACTACTGTATGGTCTCATATTCCATTTTTTTTAACCTAGTATTCAGGTTGGCTTTCAATAAATGAGGAGGAAAAAAATATTAAAAGTGGTTTAGTATAGAGAGATCCTTTTCCTGATGTGCTCTTCCAGTTTTAGTCAGTAAGACTCTGTCAAATAAATATTTTTAAGAATTTTGTGTATTTATTTGTGTCAACACCAACGTGGGACTAGAATCTTACTTTGTTCTATGTTGGTACAAGTTTAATTGAAAAGCCTGTGGATGTAACTAGGTGGGTAGGGAAGAATGAAGAATGAATAATGAGTAGTGTCATGAATTTGGGATTTTACTTTAGAAGCCTTAATATGTTGAGTTTAATTTGCTGAAATTAAATTCTTTGATACTTCATCTGGACAGTGCTTTGCATTTACTAAGTCATTTATTTACTAAGTGACTATTCAGTGCTTTAAGTAAGAGTAATCTGCATTGTGTAAGTTATTTAAAGGCTAACACAAAGCTTTTTCAGAAACCACATCTGACCAGAGTGACATTGAAGGCCGGATCATGGCCCTGAAGGATGAACTTCGAAAAAGGAAATCTGTCGTTTATCAACTGAAAAAGGAACAGAAGAAAAGACAAAAGGAGAGACTGAAAGCCCAGGAGGCCAGTTTGATCAAGCAGCTAGAGGTTAGGAACAGGGGAAAGGAGGGCAAAGTAAAAATCAGATTGCTAGCTTGGATAAATCATTATACTATGGTATACTGTATTATTCTGACAGGAGATCATGCAGCATCTACACTCCTGTGTAGGAGTGTGATGTATTCTGCTCATTTAACCACATTCAGTAGTGAACCAAGTCCCCAAGGCAAAAACATTATTTCCTTTATAATATTTAGCCTTAATGGGACGCTAACAATGTTCAGGCAGTTTGTGCGTATTTTTACACATTAGTAAGCTATCGGGGATTAAAGAGTAATACTAATGTGGATTTGAAAGTTTTAGTGTTTTACTTTGAAGAACAAGTTACAACTGTGGAGCTTTAGGAAGATAAAATGCATGTTGCTTTACATAAAAATAGTGCCCTTCAAGTAGTTGAGGCTGTGCTGTATTCATTTCATACGCTTTGTTTGCTGAACAGTAGTTACATCTTAAAAGATTAACAGCCATACTTGTTTTTCGTGCTTAGACATATGATGAGTTCATCAAGAAGACAGAAGCAGAGTTGAGCCAAGATCTGGAGACATCACCCACAGCCAAACCTCAGATTAAAACTCTGTCTTCAGCTGTTGAAAAACCTAAGATCAAGGCACCACCACTCCACAGGTAGCCAGGATTTCTTCTTCTTTTTACTGAAGTTATTTTTAAATGCCAAAGAATGCTATTTTAGCAGAAACCTGTACTGCAAGGAAAGGTTTCTTTTCAAATCACTGGATGGTATCTGTGTCCTATCTGCTGGTATCACATTTTCTGGTCTCATCAGACCAAAAACAGATTAGGGCACCACTATGATCATATGCATCTCACTTTTGTCTTGCCCTGTCTTTCAAGTCCTGTTCTCAAATTGCTATTGAAAAGTAATTTTTTGTTGTGTAAATATGTGCTAAATAGTGCTGTGAGCTCCTGACATGAAGGAATTTCTTCCATTTTGGTCACCCATCTCGCCTGATGCACTGTGTGAAGCAAACTATTCACATTCACAGGCTAAATCTAGTTTAGATCTTACATTTTGAGGGGTAGATAATTCAACAAATTCCTGCAGTTTATAATGGTTTCCAGGTGTTTCATTTCTTCCAGCAGATGGTGCAATTTTAGTGCACTTAGGTAAAAATAAAAATTACTGTTTTGTTTATTTTCTTTTTGACTGCAGAAAGGCAAAAGTTTGTGATTAACATTTAGAAAGTGGCCTGTTCCAGGACTTGGCAAACCTTCTCTCTACTCCATTCCTATTTTTGAGATTCACTTTATAACGCCACCCAATTATAATACAGTACAACATACTAAGAAAATAATCATAGGTGTTCGTATTTCCATTCTTATCTTAAAATAAATAGATCTGTTGCAACCATGGTTCACTGGAAGTAATTTTTCAACTTTTCCCCTTTAGGCCTGAGACAGCAAAGAATTGGAAATCACTGACAGAAACAGAGAGATCCAGAGCATCTCTAGAATCCATTGCGGAGCATGGAGGTATGTAACTGGAAGAATCAGTGCTACACATCTCAGGTGGCTGTTTTAATCTTTAAATTTTAAAGGAACATTCAGATTTCGTAAATCAGAGTGCACAAGGCATATTTTTTTTTACTCTTCCATATTTACACTTCCAATATTTCAGGGGTGGGGTTTCTTAAATGATGGCATTTCTTACACCCCCTTCCCTTTAAAAAAAAAAAAAAAAAAAAAAAAAACTAACAGTACTTGGCTCCCTTGTTTTAAAGGGATTCTGTAGTGAGAAAAATCTAAAACATTGTTGATTGAAGATGCTGTATCTATAGTATAGTTAAAACTAAAACTACCATAGGTAATTGGCTTTTTGTCCATGCTTTATTGTCTCTGTTTAGTAGGCTTCTTTTGCTATTTCCTGAATGTTCACTGTTTAGTATTGTTCTTGCCGAGTTTTATGTGAAACCATAATCACTTGACAGCTTTTTTTCCCTTTCTTTGCTTACTGTACCTTTATCATTTGAGAAAATTCTACTTAAGGAAGCCAAAAATAATGAGTACCTTAAGGATAAGTATTTAATAGTAGATATTTTTCAGATACTTTTAAATAGTTTGCTGCTAATCATTATCTAAACATTATCTACCATTTTAATCTTGCTTGTTTTTATATGACTTCCAGATAAATAGCTGAGCCCTTACCTTGGGATTGTATTGTATGATATGAAATACCAGTGCAAGGAAAGAAAGTCCTAGAGCCCTGGAAATGAAATAATGTTGCCCATATACATTGGACAACCTAGAAATATGTGTTTCCAGGTCACTGGTTCCTATCCTGTAGAATAGAAACCTTAATGCCTGTTTTTGTTTGATTGCGATTGCAGTTTTCCATAAGACAATGCAGGCTCTGCAGTCTGCTATGTTTCACTTTTTCTTTTTCTTCAAGATACTGTGTCATCAAGAACCGAGAGATCTGTGTCTGTGCACTCCAAGGTGATCGCAGATGTTCATGCAGAAGAACCTTCTCAAACACCATCCTTGATTTTGAAGTCAACGAGGAGGTCCAGAGCAGAATCCGGTGATTCCTTAGATAATGTATCCTCATCGCCTCTTCTCAAAGATATAAAAGATATTAACAAGATATCCCATGGGTCTGTGAACAATACGGTAAATACATCTAGTGATGAGACTGTCTTCAGTCATAAATCTGAGATACAGGAAGACATAGAGAACATAAAATCAGAAGAATATGAGCCTGAAGAGTTTCATGATAAGCCTTTGGAGAATTCTGATGTCTTGCTGATGTTAGATAAAGAGCAGGAGAGCTCACCAAACATCCTTCCAAAGAAAGTCCTCTTTTCTGAAGATGAGCAGTTTCAGAAGGAACTTTCTGGCTTGACTGAGGAAAGCCTTCATGGTGCAGAAGAAATCTTAGACCAGAAACTGTCAGACAAAGATACCAAAATTGGACAAAGTGTAGAAGAATCTTCTCACAAACTTAGCAAAGCTGCTGAGGAAAAAGATTATTTGCTTTCAGAACAAGGCTTTACTCAAAAAGAGCAATCATACCTTGAAGACTTCGAGGTATCCTTGTCCATAAAAGAAGCATCAGTTGAAGACACACTTTTGAAAAATGACAAAGATGACTCTGAAGCTTCTCTTCTCTCCCCAAAAGGGGACTCTCAGTCCCTGAGAGAGCAGTCACAGCATGCACAAACTGACAGAAGCAGGTCCACCAGTCTGGGCAGTGATGGTGAAATCAGTGAGTGTCTCAGTGACAGATCTCTCTCCCTCTCTGGCAGCATGCGTTCAGAGAGATTATTGGAACTCAAGTCACCCACAGAATTTCTAAAAAATGATGAACACGGAGATGTGGAGAAAGAACAGGCCAAACAGGCCACTATTGAATCACCACCATGGGCCTCTGCTTCAATTCTAGAAGAAACAGATAGTTTGCTAAATTTCAATATTGGAGACAGGGTACTTGTGAGCAAAGTTCAACCTGGAACACTGCGTTTCAAAGGTCCGACCGAGTTTGCCAAAGGGTTTTGGGCTGGTGTGGAGTTGGATAAACCAGAAGGAAACAATAATGGAACTTACGATGGTATAAAGTATTTTGATTGCAAAGAAAAGCATGGTATTTTTGCTCCTCCTCAAAAAATCTCTCATATTCCAGAAAGTATTGATAGCCGTTTAGAAACAAAGAAGGATGAAGACTCATTTTTTGATGATAGGCTGGACAAGCAACACACAGCCAAGCAGAAAGGCAAAGGAAGCTCTAATCTTGACAAAGAGGAAGAAATGCAAAGAGATACAAGAGAAAACTATTCCCAGGATAAAGGTCCTGCAGACACAACTGTTTTAGAAGCCTCAGTGGGGCAAAGGATAGATGGAGACTCTTTTTCCGAAGCAAGCAACATAAAGGAGGTATCTTTAGCTACCAAATCGCTTGCCCAAGAGCAGTCTGTGGTGGATTACCTCAAGCATGCTGCCAAAGAAGAGGCAAGCCTTGCTCCTCCCATTTCTGGTGTCATGGAGAAGACTTCCACTGCTCATTATTTGGAAGACATCTCTGATTTTCTTTCTGAAAAACTGGAGAGGCAGAAGACATTAGGGGAAGAATGTGCTGAAAAGCTAGATGATCTCTCTCCTGAAATTCTGGAGAAGCCTTCAACTCCACTTCTGGATTTGCTGAAAAAGGAGAAGAACCAGTTAGAAGCCCAGCTTAGACAGCCGATTAAAGAGGAAGAAAGGACAAAAAAGCAGCTTGAAAAGGTCAGTTTGCTGACAGACAGTCTCCTCAGAGATTTTGTGAAAGACACAGTCAATCAGCTACAGCAAATAAAGAAGGCCAGGAATGAGAAAATCCAACTTAGCAACCAAGAGCTCTGTGACGTGAAGGAGGAACCCAGTACCCCAGCCCAGCATGAGAGAGAGCTGATTCCTGGTGGCCTGAATAACTTTTTTCTAAGTTCTGATTTGGAAGATGAAAGAGAAGAACTTTCGTCCCCAGACATGTGTCCCAGACCAGTGAGTAGCAGTTATCTTGCGCTGATTTTTAAGAGATGGTAATTCATTTGATTAATGATAATTTGAATCTGAGGAATGGAGTGTGGCACCATTTTTTTTCTCCAAAGTTGTATTTCTTGGTGTGAAGAATGTGTGTTTGCGTGTGTCTGCGTATGTGTTCTTGCATGAGTCTTATTTCACAGCTCATTTTGGTAGCTCTTGAGTTGTATGAAAGACATTTTAGCCCGTGAGAAATGGAAAATTATTTAATGTAGGGAGCATTCTGCTTGCATGTTCAATTTGTATTTCATCCTTACACCCATTTTTTGTTCTAAAATGTGTGAATATGATGGACTGTAAACTTCTCTGCCTGCTCTCCATATGAAATAATCATTCTCTAACATAATTAATTGCAGTGGAGATCATTAAGTTGTCAGACTGCTCTATCCACTGTACTAATATATTATGAATAGTGGAAGTTCAGTCTTCCTCAGAGCAGCCATTAATGATACAGATACAGACTTAGCCTCACTGCTGAAGATCCCAGTAAACCTCATTGCTCTGCCCTTGATCTCAGTATGTTATTATTACAGAAAATATCAGCTCGTTTCACCAATATGAGCATTGGCTGAGTCACTGAAACAGCCATTCCCTGCTAAAAGCTTTTAAGGTGATGATTAGACTGAGATTGTTGGTAAGTGAAGTAATAAAAAAAAAAAAAGGAATTTTAAACTAGCCAGCCTTTTATACAGGCCGTGGTTAAACATTAGGACCAACTGAGGAGGAACACAGACTACAGGGACTGTCCCTCTGAAAACGTTCATCAGGAGTGGTAGAAAACTCCTACTCCAAGGTGCTGAGCATTTCTGATTTTACTGTGGGTTATCTATTGTCATTGAGAGAATTATGGTAAAGCATTTGTTCATTATATATAATTATATCAGTAGTACAAATAAAAATCTACTTTTGGTGAATGTCTGATAGACAGCAGTGTGGCACCAATTTTATGTTTTCTCTGTTACTCTTAATCCCCAGGAGAGCCCAGTGTTTGGTGCCAGTGGTCAGGAAGAGCTAGCTAAGAAACTGGCAGAGCTGGAGCTCAATCGGGAATTCCTGAGCGTGCTGGGAGAAGATCAAGACTGGTTTGAGGACTATGGCTTGAATTCCCACAAAGTCCAGCAGAAACAAGCTGAAGAACCAGCAGTGCTGGCCAAGGTAGAACCACAGAAAGTACCAACAAAGCCTTGCGAGGAGCCTTTGGCAGTCCCTTACACTGCAGTGGAAGTAGAAGGTATGGTACATGCAGCTGCTGAGGAGCTCTGGAAACTCAAAGAGTTGGGTCATGATATTCAAAGCTTCAGCCGTCCTATGAATCTTAATGATACCACCAAAGAGCAGGACATGGAGATGGTAAACAAACAGGTGTATAAAAAGGTACAATCTTAAGGCTTTCTGTACTTGCCCTTTGAATGTTCGTTTGTTGTGAGCAACAGAATTCTTTAATTTTACTACTTTCTTTAAGGCTGTATTTGACTTAACAAAAGAAATCTTTGGAGAAATCTTTGCTGAGGATCCTAATCTAAATCAGCCGATTTGGATGAAACCATGTAGAATTGCCTCTACTTACTTTCGCCGAGTAAAGGATCCAAATGATCTGGACGAAATCAAGGTAGGAAGTCTTTCTTCTGTAGGGGAAGTAAGATGAAAAATCATGTATTGTCACCTGCGTGAAGGTTAAGAAATTGTAACAGATGTATCCAGTAAAATATGATTTGAGAAGAGAAATGAGATGACAAATAGGAATCAGTAAGAAGCAAATTTATAAAAATGACCCTTTTTACTCGACAGATTTGCCTCCCTCTCTTCTTGGCTGACACTAGTTGCTTTTGAACCATAGCCCTCTAAGAAGAACTAGCAGAAAGACCCTTGGTTGTGTGTACAAAATCGGTATTCTGACAGACAGCTGCTTTAGCAGATTTCAGTGGAGCTCCCTATGGGTGTATTGGCATGAACTGAATTGCAGGATTGGGCCAAATGGGCTGAGCTGAATTTTATGCTCAGACACAGCCTGGTGGGATGGTGGGAGTTGCTGACATGGATCCACAGGCTGGCTGGTGAGGGCACTGCTGTATTTGGCAAGCCAAAATTTAGGTCTCCTGTTGCCAATGGTAGTGTTCAAGAAAAGACAAAACACCAAAAAGCTTGAGTCTGCCTGGAGCAAAGTTCAGCTTGGAGGACTGGACACTAGGGGAAAAGCTATTTCTCCTAGCATTCAACAAAGTGTTTCCATGCAGCTCATCAGGACATAAATGGAAACTCCCAGCTGTACCACTGCTTCTGAAGTTGGTTTTTTTTGAGCTGAATTTTCATTAAACTGCTCAAGATATATTTTAGCTCTTAGAAAGTCAGAAATAGTATCTCCATCTCCCCTTCTCTCCCTCTGAAACTTCTGAAGTATCAGGGGGATGAGAGGAGGAGAGCAGGGGTACAAGACAGGAAAGACATCAGACTCCCACCTGCTTTTCTTTAATGTCCTCCCATGAAAATTGTTCTCAGCATTGCTACAGCAAAGGGTGTTGCCTTTTTTGTTTTTTTTTCCTCCAGTTCTGTGTTTAATAATTGTTCTGTTTGCATAATGCTACATCAAAGACTTCCAGGGTAAATCTTTTCCATGCACTGTATGTTCCTTGGCTAAACTGAAACATTCCATAACCTGACTTTTCAAGGCAGGTACTTTGTGCATACAATTCATTTCTTTGTTTAAATAGGATAACAATTCATCTTTTCTGTTCTGTAGAACTTTATTGCAGCTGAAGTGCTGAAGTTGTTCAACTTGAGGAAGGAACCTAATCACAAAACAGACTGGCAGAAGATGATGAAATTTGGACGAAAGAAACGGGACAGAGTCGATCATATACTGGTCAGTGGTTAAAAATAAGAAATAGTGTCAAATATTGTTTGTGTATCAAGTGATCAGGTATTGACTTCCTATTGAAATATGATATATGATCATATTTTCAATATTTGATCATATTACCTACAGAATACAATATATACATGAGTTCTTAATGGAGGGGCTTAAGCAAAGAACAGGACTTCTACTCCTGTAATACTTAGGCTAGCTAGGCAATGCATCTGCCACTGGGGAGCAATGCTTTCAGTTAAAATTACATTAGATAGATATGTCTGGTTGTATATTACTTCTTGAAAGTTACTTGGTAGGTTGTGTTACAGGATGATTAATACCTTTATTGGGCATAATGATAGTGAAGGTTCTGCTTGGGAACATGAGCTGTCATTAACACTGTGCTTCACTTAATTGTACCTGAAATTGGTTCCACATGTGTGCACACATAAGTAACTTCCAGCCGTGGCTTGTGTGGTCTTTTAATAGCTCATCAGTGGAAGGTTTCTGACACAGGTTTTTTCCAAGGGGTTTGATTTGAAGCGTATGAAATAAAATGTTTTCAAAGAGGATTTCCATGTCCTAGGGTGTTTGATTTGAAGATGTGAAGGCTGTTACAGCATGCACAAAAAAAAGTAGTTTTATATTTAGATCCTTGAGAGAACTCATAGTACAACCATTATGCTCGTGTACTCATTTGAGACATCTACTCCTAATTTCTGTGAGCCATACACGGGAAGAAAGTTTCCCAGCTGGAACAATTTGTTCCAGCTGGAATCATCCCAAATGCTTTAGGTGAAATGAGTTTGAAAATTTGCACAGTGGGACAAAGTAAGTTGAGACAATCCAGTCTGCAATTTGCATATGGACCCAGATATCAAAGATTCATGCAGCTCTGACTGGTTTGTTCTAATAAATAGTTTGATGTGTTTAATCTTATTTTGCTCTCACAAGAGTATGGTAATAAAATTTAGCCGAAGGCTGGGAATAACTCTGTGAAACCTGCCACGTGCCTGGCTTTAGGAATAGAGCAGTCCCAGTGGCACCGCCACCAAATTCGTGCTGGGTGTTAACTGCAAGTCAGGTTTTCTGACCAAAAAACTAGGGAGATGGTGTTCTTTTACGTTTTTCTTTTACGTTTTTATTAAAGTCTTTTTAAAATACTAGGTAGCTGGGTAGCTTTCTCTGTTTCCAAATTGGCAGCCTCTTACCCTGACATCATTGTTAGTAAGGTTTTTCTGATAGTGACAAAAAACTCACCTTCTGCTCCTTTTTTGTAGCGCTGGAAAACTCGACTGTTAACTTGGATCAGACATCATTCTCCTCAGAAAGCCTTTGTAAAGGAATTTTTTAACCGAAGCTCTCTGATCAGTTGGATAGCTGCTCCAGCTATTCTTAACATTTTCAGCAAATTTTGGCTTTCAGCACACGTGTGTGGGATATTCACATTTATGAAATACCTAAAATAAAATTTAAAATGTTTAGGTGTTTACTTTTTTTCTTCCTGTGTGTTCTTCTTTCTTTAGTGTTGTTACCTTTATCTTGCATATTCTGTCTCTGCTTTGTGGGAAAATCTCAAATGTGCATGTTAGTTCAGGTGCTGCATTTGAGGTGCCTCCTTGCTGTGTTCACCTTTCAAAACCTCTCTTTAAACTAGAAGGGGACCCCCTCGTATCACCTTCTTTAGGTTCAAGTACCTAGCAAGAGCGTTTTCTCTGCGTTTGTTTTTTCCCCACCTTTTTTCCTAAACTCCTTGCACTGACACCTGCGTGCATGGGACTAGACCGAATTGTGCCATGGCTGCTTCCCACCCTTGCCCGTCGCTATTTTTGGAGGAAGCAAAGCTCACCGGAGACTGCCCGACCGATGCCTCATGTTTGAGAAGCCCTCTGAAAGACTGCTGAAATGCACCTCATCTTCTGGCCCGTTGATTTAAGGGCTAGAACGTTTCTGTGCAGTCTGAACCCCACAAAGCTGTCTCCTGCAAGACTGGCTTTAATGGGAACCCCCTTCTGCAGCTCCTAAGACCTAAATCCAAAACAAACAGAGCCTGCTTATATGCACGGTGGTGCATCTTAAGTTTTCCAGAAATTCTGAGAGTTAAGTCCTGTGAAAAATGGACCCAAGTGCCGCCTTGTTGTGGGCCTTCTTCCAGGGCAGAAGAAGGTTCTTCTGGATTTTAGTTACTTTCAGCCTCCCACGTGGCTCCTTAAATGTAACTGGCTTCCTGATGATCAACTACATAAAGTTTTGCCTTTGTCATGAGAATGTGCTGAAGGTAATGCAAAGCCCACTTCCATATAGGATAGTATGTTCACCACATACAGGCAAACTGTGTCTCCCTTGCTTGTGTTTTATGGTAATATATCAAATGGATCATATGTTGCCCAGTCAAAGTATTTGCAAACGGCCTCAGCTCAGATGTCTGCAGCTGGGACTGCAAAAGCAGCATGATTCTATGATGATTTCCACACATGCTTTGAATATACACTCTTAGCAAGACTTGCCTGCAGCTAAAATTGCACAGTCTCTTAGTTTTCCAGAAGTATGGTCAAAGAAGTCCTTCTTTGTGCCAAGGGAAACTGTGCTGTGTGTCTCAGAGTAGGGCAGATGAATGATAGAGGCAAGAGAAAATTAATCACTAATAGATACATGTTTTCCTTCCTTGCTCTCTGTACTGCTGTCCAGCACCCTACCTTTCTGTCTTGATGAAGTTACTTTGTCCTCTCCCTTTTCTTGTATTTCGTCATATATCTTGTCTTTTCCTTTCCAAGCAGAGTAAAGGAACTGTCTTATCAAGTTGTCACAGGTGAGACAAAAGAACCAGCTCACAGGGAATGTGGATATTGGAGTTCACTTAAGAATCACAAATTTTAGACCTTTCTGCCTCTACTTGATTTTTTCACTCTTGCTTGCATTCACTAGGTCTCTGCCTGCCTTCTAAGCATGGAGATTGCTGCTGGCTCGAGAAGCTCAGGCAGAACGTCCTGTTGGTTGATGCTTTGCAGCTCCTTGCAGTTACCAGTCTCAGGCATCACTAGCCAAGGTCCTCGGGTATCCCCCAGGATTTGTCTCCATCCCTCTCCCTGGTCTCCAGGATCTTACCCCAAGCCAGAATTTTCACTTTTTCTTTTCAGGCTCCCTTCTTTCCAAAACTGCCTCTGCTTTTCAGGTCTCTTCCTTTTCAGTACAGTTTCTTTTTCCCAGGAACCAGCCTGCAGTTTTCCCCATCTGAGCAGTCTGTGTGCAGATTGCCCTCCTAGCTGCTGCTTCTGACTCACATCTCTAGTAGTGGGACAGTTTGGGACATGCCCCTCTTGTTTAGTCCGGGCACTATCAGAATTTGCAACCAGCCTATACTGGACGCAGCTAGCAAGTAGCAGGCTTTTGCTTAAGAGTTCAGACTTTCAGTTTTGGGCATTCACGTCCACATGCATGCCCATTTATCTGCTGCCTGTTAGCATTCACATTTTAAGCCTTTTTTCTTTTTTTTTTTTTTTTCCCTAAGATGCACATTCAGTTTTCATTGCTAGTATTGTTGCTTCTTCTAAAAGTGTAATGAAACCATTACGCCTCATCTTTGACAGCAGCATGAGAAATGAGGGCTGGGAGCAAGAGGAACATTTGCCTTCCTCACCTAACACAAAACACTGTCGTGTACAGCAGGGGCATGTGCAAGCACATACTTCAGCTCTTCCTGAAGAGCTTCTCAAGTTGCTTGAGAACAAGGTTTCCTGCCCTTTTCCCCCAAACTCTCTTAACAGAAAAAGGAAGGAGCTGTCAAATGGAGAGCATCTGTGTAACTGAGGCCATACGGAAGGCTAAAACTCCTAGAAGCACTGCCGGTTTCCATGATCTTGAGCCTTCACAACAGTGTTGGGGTTATTGAATCACCATTCTGCAACCATGGCTGTCACCCTTAAACACGTTTCTGAGCACTTCAGGCTCAGATTAAAGGGAGGAAGAGCATGTTGGAGCTAGAGCTTTTGCTCTGTCTTTGGAGCTCAGCATGTAGGATTTATGGTCAGAGGTAGCTGAGCAGTGCAAGAGTTTTCAGCAGGTCTTCTCTGGCATTTTAAATAAAAGTGCTATTTGTGCCTGCTTTGACTTTTTTTTTTTTTTTTTGAGAAAGTTTGAGCTTTGGAATGAATCTCTAATAGCAAAATGGCCGCTAAACAAATTTACAGTGCTAAGTTTTGGTGGAGGGTATGCAACTTGAAGAAAAGCCTGATAAGTCTTGATTTGCTGAATGAAACACTATATTCTGGTCTGTTACAGGAATCTGAATCTAAAGCATCTGATTGCTGGCAACCAGGGAAACAGGGCATTTTGTTTGTCAGCAGTTTGGGAATAGAAGGAAATAAATACCTGCAGTGTTATTGTTTCAGCAGTAATCAGCACAAAGTTCAATTTGCAATTATGCCCTCAAATCCAGGGAAGCATGCTATATTCTGTGCAAATGAGTTATAATCCTGTTGTACAACAGCCAGTTGAAGTTGTTTCTTGCAAATACGCACCAATAGAGCAAGATTCTTGCAAAAATGCAATTAAAAGTTTTGGGGAGTGTTCTTTTTTAACGGAGTTCTTTCTGATGGTCAGGAATGATTCATTATATCCCAGTACTTGAGTTCTTACAAGTAAAATTTTTTTGCAGAAATAGTAACTCCTTTAAAAGGAATAATATGGTGGTAAGTAGGAAATGTTTATAGGGTGCAGTAACCTGCTTCAAATAGATCAAACAGCATTTTCTGCAGTCTTTTATGAAGACAGTTGTGTTGTTAGCAGATCCAGACTGTTTTGGATTCTTCCTAGAACTTTTCCTGGGGATGCTATCTTAGAGCAACAGAATTGTAATGTTTATTTTTGTGTTTTCTACCTTTCAAGGTGCAGGAACTTCACGAGGAAGAAGCACAGTGGGTGAATTACGACGAGGATGAACTGTGTGTAAAGATGCAGTTGGCAGATGGGATCTTCGAGGCCTTAATCAGAGACACCGTTGATGTACTGAACCAGATAAATGAGAAGCAGAGGAGATTACTACTTGTGTGACAACGCTGAAAATAAAGCTAGAAGCTGAGTAACCTGAATCACGGGCCTTTCTGACTCCTGACATTCTCTCCACCTCGCAAGCACTGCAACTGGACTTCCCTGCGTGGGTTTTAAAGGCAGTTGAGATGTGATTAAAGGAATCTGAATTTACATCCTCCGCTGCTAGAGACCTTGCACTGGGTTTATGTTTTGAAACAAGCTGATGCCTCGCTCGAGGCGGCGCTGTGGAGAGCTCAGACTGTTCTCGTGCCAATGCGGTGAGCTGCAGAGCCTTCAGCAGTTGTCTGAGGCCCCTGCCCAGGGCTTTGACATTCAATTTGTGCCCTGAAAGGGCTGGGTTAGGTTGGGATATTGGCTATTTGGCTGGAATGGCCATGGGCCATCAGTGCTGGAGTTGTCTTTAGAAATGTGAGTCATTTGGAGAAGAAATGGTTTGGTAAGGTTTTAGTCATAAATGGCTCCTTACCATACTGAACAGTGTTACAATCTTTAACATCTCTCCTCCTGCAGCCCTAGCAATGTGCATCAGTGTCTTCTGCTACAGAGCCTGTTTAATTTTGTTCTCTCCAAAGCTGGTTTTCGTCTTTCTTCTTGTGTCATCGTACCAAATAATGGCGCCAGCTAATCCAGGAAAAGTAGGTGATGTTGCTTTCTGCCTTCAAGTAAAGAATTCTTGCTGTTTTTTTCCTTTTTTACCTGCATAACTTGCTTCAGAGGTGGAGCAAGATAAAAGCCACTTAATGTTAAGGGTGAAAGATGAGCCCACGGACAACTTAACTGCTATCCTGTAGCACTTCTTCACCTCCTAGAGTGCCAGCTGCTCCTAGATAATGGATACTCAGGATTCTCTCAGGCATGAGACATGCAGGAGTGGAAAATGTTTTTTCAAAAACAAAACTGGCCCTCTCTCCCTCAGCTTCCTTCCTTACTGTCACCTATTAAATGGAGAAGCTGTTCCTTGCATAATTTTGGGGGAAAACAAGTGTATTCACCAAAGAAAGTGGTGTCCAGTGCTTGACTTGTGCATGTTTTGTGCTTGTGGACTTTTTTTTTTTCCCTTTCTTTAATTTATTTTCAGATAATTTATTAAGTGGGGCATAGGAGAGTATCCTGTGCAGAGACAGCAGACCTTGAGAACGCTTCAGTTCTGGTGACTTGCAGAGCCCGTATTCTTCGCACAAGAACTCCAGCTCCTCGAGGGTAGGAAGCAAAAAGCAGAACTTAGGAATGAAGCCTCTTCTCAGCTGGGAGAATTGAGGGAACCAAGTGCAAGAAAAGACCTGGAACTTCCCTGTTCCTTCTAATCCCCTGTTTTCCCAGAACTCCTGGGCTGTAGGCAGGTCCGTTCGGTGCTGCCTTCAACTGCAGTGTCCTCCTGCAGAGTGCTCTTCCCTGATCTGTCCCTCCCATCCTTGTGCTTTCTTGGATGAACACAGACAATCTGGCGTCAAATGCTGCTGCCGTAATAGTGAGTGTCTCAACTGCTAACTTGGACAAGACCCGGAGGCGTCAGATTCTCTGGACAAGCTGGAGTGTAGAGGGGCACCCTGAAGCCTGCTTGGGAGCACCCCAAAGATTCTGTAATAGCCCATGATAGGCATGGTGGGAAACTCCATATAGTTTCTTTCATCTGTTTGTTTTTGGGCTTCCTGCTAGGCATGTCTTTGCTACTTCTCCATTATGTTCTCTCTTTTCCACCTTTTATTTTGGAAAACGGTCATTGGAATATTTGCCTTTTGCACAGTGGCACACGGCTGGCGATTCTTCAGGGACAGCACTGGGAAACGCTGGATTTGCAGGCTCTCAGGTGTAGTATTGCCAGCGCCTCCATTGTGAGCTAATGGGAGCGTGGCGAGGGGGAGGCCTCTGATGGGGTCTGCTTGCGTCTCGGTGCAGCATCATTCTTTCTTTTTTCGTCAAGTGATTCGCTTTGTCCTTGTGAAGTGTCATGATGCCGAACTGTGAAATTGTCTTAATTCTTAGGATAGAAGCTAAACTAAAGCTCCTGTATTTGGCTGGCTTGCTGTCACTAAATGGGTCACTGCCTCAGATTTCCCGGGCATGTATTTTTTTTTTTATAGGTAGCAATTACGGAAGAGAAGGCAGAAATCCGCCATGGAGATTTATGGCTGAAGTATCACAGAAACGCAGAGCTTATTTCCGTTCCCTGGATAGCGTGGCCAGTGCTGACAAGGAAACGTGCCCTGCGTCCCTGCGGCCTCTCGGCTGCTCTGCAGGGCTGGCACGCGTTTTGGTACGGGCAGCAGCAGGACAAGGTTGTCTGGTTGGCCTGCTGAGGTCCCAGGGACCCTTGGAGATCGTTGGCCTGTTGTCTTGCTGATTTGCAGCAGTAGTTTAGTACCATCAGCAGAAACAGTAGCTCTCTTTACTGCTCTTTGGGCGGAAGGAAATTGTGCATAAAGAATGGCTTTATTCCTTTGCATACGTTACCATTTACTTTTGGTAGCAGTTTCTGATCAGCACAACCCTAAAAAGACGTTAACATCTGTGAGTTACCATCTCAACACCTCAGTGCGTTACTTGGGGTGCTGGGACTGGCGATAACTGAGATGGAGTGATAGTCTGCCTAGGCCAAAGGTGCTGACAGAGAGTTACGGGGAGCTCTGGAGAACTACATACAGAGGCTGAATTCTGTATTTCCCCCCTGCCTTGCCATGTAAGAACAAAATTGCATCGCTGGTCCTGGTTTCCTTAGCTTGATGGAGGGCACGATACCGCTGTCCCAGCAGGATGCGTCTCGAGCTAAGCTGGGGAATGGTCATACTTCTGCCTTTCAGCAAAGGCTTGTTCCTTGCAAGGTCTAATGGTGGATTGCAAAATCCTATCTCGTTCACTTTCTTTTCTTGAAAAAGTGGCCTTAGCTTTTCGCAATACTTGAATAAGTGTGTACCTGCAGAAGATCTTCAGTAGCACAGTGATAGAGACCTTCGAAGTAACTATTCTGCAAGGAACTGAATACAGTTCTGACTTTCATATCCCTTTGCTACCTTAAAAATATTAGGAAAACAAAATACTCTTGAGCAGAGAGAACTGTTGAATCTTACAAGGTATTTAGTGCATCTGAAGTGTTTACAAATCAACTAAAATGGAGAAAAGCAAACTATCGAACTTATTTGTAATTTAAACATTAAATGCAAAAATATATACAGATGAAAGAGGAATACTGTAATTAACCTGCATTTAATAGTTTTGTTTTGTTTTCCCTGACTTTGCAGAGCCTTTTGATACACGTTTGCAAAGCCGCCTTTTGGGAGGCTCCATCTCCCTGTGTACTGTATTGTGGAGGTATTAAAAAGAAACCTGTTTACTGTGTATGTGTAAATAACCTGGTAACTTGGTTTTTGGGCCAGTTTCAGCTAATGTTCACATGCAGAGCAGCTTTGCACAGTAGACAGACCCAAGGATGAGGAAGGGTTTTTGTAATTAAGAACTGTAAAATAACCAGGGCGGTCCCTGTGTACACCAGTGTAAATATCTTTGGTAACTGAAATGTACTTTAAGAGAATAAAATCTGTAAATAAACTGATTTATAAATTAATCTTGTTTTCTGTTCTTTATAAAATGGAGTTTTATAATTACCCAAATGCTTGCTGATTCTGAAAGTGTCCTGGAGATCTGTCCCCTTTCTGTCTGATGCTGCACTTGGGATGCCAACCACAGCCTATGAAATTCCATTAGAGTTGCCTTGATTATAATGATACATTATTAGAATTTCCTCATTGTTAAACTGACTATTAATAAAAGCAAAACCAGAAAAATAGCACAGCTTAATCATTGCAGAAATGCACTACATGATCTTTCTGGGGGAAAACAAATTATTCTTGGCATATGTTTATTTTAAAGAGGTTTTAAAAAATCATGGTTTAAAGCATTTTGAAAAGATACAGCTCTTAGGTTAAACAATTGGCTAGGAATTAAATTCATGAGAGCCTAAGCCGGGTTTCGGGTCTCTCAATTAAGCTCCTAGATGTTTGCTGTTCTGCCAAGCTGCTGTTAATAGCTCTGATCATCTGTTAACTTGGGGGCAAATGTTCTTCTCTAGAAACCGTGATTTGTTGGTGGAACTTTCCTAAACTTTTTTGTTTCCCTTCTCCTCTGGCCGCTGCTTGGAGAGTGTCCAGAACTGCAAGAAATCCCTGGTAACGCGTGGAAGGCACCGCAGCTCCGTAAGGGGACGTCGTGCTGCTAAAGGACGGACGTGGCAGCATGTGGACGGCTGTTGCTACAGGTAAGAGCAGGGAGCAGGGGCACCACATGTGCTTCTCGAGCCCTCTCCGCAACAGATGCAAGTGTGAGATGACGGCGTCAACTCTGTGCTGGGCTGCTACTTGTGCTTCCTTTTCCTCTGCCCTATGAGGAGAGGCTGAGGGAGCTGGGCCTGTTCAGCCTGGAGAAGAGAAGGCTGAGAGGGGATCTAATCAGTGTATATAAATACCTCAAGGGAGGGAGTGCAGAGGACGGGGATGGTCTCTTTTCAGTGGTGGCCACTGATAGGACTAGAGGAAATGGCCGGAAACTGAAACATCAAAAATTCCATAGGAACTTAAGGAAAAATTTCTTAACAGTGAGGGTGACAGAGCACTGGAACAGGCTGCCCAGAGAGGTTGTAGAGTCTCCTTCTCTGGAGATCTTCAAAACCCGCTTGGATGCAGTCCTGTGCCACGTGCTCTAGGTGTCCCTGCGTGTGCAGGGGGGTTGGACTAGATGATCTCTAGAGGTCCCTTCCAACCCTAAGCATTCTATGATTCTATGATTCTATGATTAACGCAGGTGCCTTGGCAGCAGGAAGCGTCCCCAGCGCCGCGAGCGGGGACACCGTCCTCGGCCGTGCAGCAAGGCAGCATCTCGCAGCCCCTGGAGCTCTGGGGCGTGAGTGAATCCAGCAGGGCAGCGCGGCGCTTGCTGTCCGAAGGGCCAAAGCAAAGTGGCCCTGGCACCCGTGTGCTCTCGGTAAGCAAAAGCAGAGGAGCATCCATGGTGCTGCTTTCCTCACCCTACAGCTATTTTCGAATCCTATGTTGGAGGGTAGCAATCTACTCACAGCTGTCAGCACCCCTCACTGGAAGCACCTCAGGATACGTTTCATGTCGGGAATATCGATCTGTGCTGCCTCAGCTAAAGGACTGGCTTCCCTTAGAGAAAGTGCTCGAGCGGTGGGAACGCTGCCACAGCTCGCCAGCAAGTGACACAGCAAACTGCTGCCTTGTTCCTCCCATCCTTACCCAAGCTGCCAGTAATCAGCTTGATGAAGGCTCCTTTCCTCATTTGCAAACCCATGTTGCTTCACTTCTGGCACTGACTTTCTACCACGGCATTGGTGCAACCCTTCCCAGATCAACTGGCAGAGCGCAGCTGCGCTGCAGAGGTTTTGAAAGCCTGTGGACTTGCTCCCAGCGAAACTTCCGGGTTGGGCCCCGTTGCCCAAGCCGGGAGTGTCCTGGGGCTGCCATCTGTCCTGCTCCGGGAGGCGGTGCCGGCCGCGGGCATTGCCCAGCTTGAACCCCTGCTAGCTCAGCGGGGGGCTGCGCTTCAAAAGCTGCCCCTGCTCCAAACCTGCGTGTGTCCCGCGTAGCACGAGGGCCCCCGCAGTGCCGAGGTCCTCATTAGCGCGCTCCGTGGAAGCAGAGGAGCCAGCGGGAGGCTGCTGAGCGCTGGCAGCTCCCTGCAGAGCACAGGAAGGAGAGCAGAGAGGGCTGCGGGGCCTGCGCTGCTGGCACCCGGCCCAGCACAGGGGCCGCTGCAGGCAGAAATGCAGCGAGATGCCCTGATTTGGAAAGCACGCGGCTCTCCTGGGAACGTGCACGGGAGACGTTTTGCCTGGCAAGCGCCCTTCGCAAGGCTGGCCAGGAACAGGTCTGGTTGGTTCCTGCTCCGAATATTTTCCAGCCCTGCAGTCCGACCATGCTGAACCTCTTGCTGTGCCCCCTCCTTACGGGGCTTCCGCCGGCCTGGTGACCTGAGGCTGACTCCAAATAGGATTTTGTCTGGAATTTGCTGCGAGTGGAATTAACCAGCGGTGCTGGGGGATTAATTCAGCAGCGTCCTGTAGGCGGTCCAAGCCTTTTCTTGCACCTTCACCTGCCACGCTGTGGTTAGAGTAGTGTACGGTGGCACGCGGGCGCAGCAGTGAAATGTTCGGGGATGGGGGGACAGCAGCAGCCTCTGCAGTTAAAAGTCTTTCTAAATAGATTTTATGTTGTTTTATTCCAGCCAACTAAGGGAGACTGCAGGAAGAGCTGCAGGAGGAACCTGGACTCAGTGGCCCCATCCCACTGCAGCTTGACTGGACATCTCACTCGATGGAGGTGATGGAGATGGCTTGGTGAACCTCAAACTTGGGCTCCAGTCCTTCATCCATGGGCACTTGCTTCTGCTGCAGGCCTCCTGCCCCAGAAAGAGGTGCTTGCTCCATTGTCACCCAGGTGGCGTTCTCAGTTCCAAGTGCTGCAATTAAGCCAGTTGCCAGATGATGATGTGGCAAATTTGGGTGGTGTGGCCTTCTCCAATCTGCTCCTGGAAGCTGGGCAGGTGAGCTGGAGTGGAAAACATCTGCTCTGTGCATCCTGGGTAGTGGCGATGATTTATGAGGAGGGACTTCTAGTAGATCTTAAATGCATGGGTGAAACGTTCCCAACCCTGACGTACCAAACACGGCATCTGTCCTTACCACTCCCCCCTCCTCCTTCCAAAAATGACAACTGAAGAGCTGATGCTGTCCTTTCAAGCAGGCATGAATCAGCAGACAGAGAAGGGCTGGAATTGCCACGGTATTTCTGCAGATTCCGAGTCCGTGAATGCATTCATCACATCCCAAGAATGCACCCCGGATTTGCTTTTACATTTATTATTACAGGTTCTTGGGCTTGAAAAGCACATCTCAGCCGGACGTAAGCAGGCCCAGCTCGCACAGTCGGCAATCATCGGCTACCAGCCATGGCTACAAGAGGGTTCCCTGCTACTAGTCACGGGTGCCGTCCCAGCAGAGCCTGTGCAGGCTGCGGGAAGCAGCCAGGGCTCAAAGCCAACTTGCGTGTCCTTCCTGCACGTGGCATCGCAGCAAAGGCTCATCACAAGGCTCCCGCCAAAGGTGTTGTCCAAGAACTGTGTCAGGGAAGGTGTGACTTGATTCCTTGTGGGAAAGGGGCCAGTTGACTTTGTCAACAAGGGCTGGGCTGTGGGAAAGGGGCCACCTTGACTTGGAGCGTCCCAGTTGACTTTGTCAACAAGGGCTGGGAGGTGGTCCAGGGTATAATTACCACTCAAAGTCTGAGATTGTTTGGAGATGCTAATCAGGGAAAGGAGGGTTCTTTATCTAGGGAAGTACCAGATTTTAAGCACTTGAAAGACTATGCGGAAAACAGGCTGAGGAGAACTTTACTGATTTCATCAATCCCTTGCACAAAAGGTTTTCAACGCCACCTTAGAGGAGTCAATCATGATCTTCCCTGAAGAGCCCGCAACATGCCAGGGCTAGGTGACAGTGTTGATGGCTCTCGTGACTGTATCATGACTCTTGCATTAGTTGCATGTTTTTCTTGGAGTCAGTTCCTGGAATCACACAATTAGGTAGGAACGTATTCTTTAATTTCCGATGAAGAAAGTCCATTTGCAGAGCCGAGAAGCGATGGGGAGTAGGAGTGCCCTGTTCCAGGACCTTCAAAGTTCCAGGGAAGTGAGAAGGTCCCGAGTTTTCTTATTTTGGTGGTTTTGAGCCATTGGTGTTCTGCAGTCAGGTTCAGGCTTTTAAAGATTGACAATAAAGCCCTTTCCACATCTGTGGAAATCCTGTTCTGTAGAGTCCTCTCAGACATTTTGGTGGTTGAACGCACAGAAGTCAAACTGGTCTTTCCTCTCCTCCCTATCCTAATGCAGAACATACCAGGGTGGCTCTTGACCTCTGTGAAAACGACCCATTTTGGGCCCAAGGAACAAGTTCTGCAAGGCTTAAAAGACTTCAGTGGGTGCTTAATGGCCTTTGAAGATCCCGGCCAGTTGCTCTTGCCCAACCCCTTGATAACCTCAGCGTGAACCTAATCAAGCCCATGAGTTGGTTGACTTGGGAGGAAGATTCCTACTGGCTGGCAGTCCGGGGAAGACACTTTGTGAGCCAACAAGCTTTGCTGTAGTGAGCTATAGCCACCACTCAGCTGGAGTGTGGGCACTTGTGCAGAGCTGGAAACTCTGCAGTGGTCCTCAACCCTTGTAGCATAGGAGAGACACAGTCCTGAGCCAGTTATTCTCAAATTCATCTTAGAAGGGGATGTTTTATGACCTCCGCTTCACCCGTGGCTTTCCATGCACATGCTTCCTGCCAGGGCGTTCTGCAGCGACAATCCCACTCTGCCTGCGTCTGGGCCAAGGAAAAACCCTCTTCCTTCACATTATGCTTAAGGAGAAAAAAGGCCACGCGGGCAGGATGGTGCCTGGAAAACCCCATGCCCTGCCTGTGGACGAGCGGGTTTGCCGGCCTGCGCTACCTCCCTAGCCCTGTGAGCAAGCAACGAGGAAGGGACGCGCCGGCATGGCGCGAGGCTCCCCAGGCAGCCGGAAGCAGGACCATCCCCACCCCTCGGCTTTGGCAGATGAGCAACCGTGTGGCTCACCCCGAAAGGAGCGTGAGCCCCAAGGTACAGGCTCTCGTTGCGGCTGCCTTCGGGCACACGCGTGCTGCCTTTGCACCCCCAGGAGAGTTGGGGAAGAGCAGTTGTGCCGGGGAGGATGCCGGCAGCTGTGCTGGCATCAGGCTCCTCCTTAAGTGCAATAACCTAATTCTGCACTAACCTAACCAAGCCTGGGAGCCCTTGAAGAAGAAGGGCTCGAATGGAAAGCAGGACATAGGTGACCACACAGAGGACATGTGTTGCACGGTGCCCCTGGCACAGTCTGGGTGTGGGAGGCTGAGGCCATGCCGCAGCACCTGCTGCCCCGCACACCAGGCCTGTCGCGGGCACCCCATGCAGCGGGGGTGTGTGTCACAGCCGTGTCCCGTGTCCTTGTC